>JANZXR010000008.1:15663500-15695187 GCA_027575705.1 Erythroxylum echinodendron
TTACTTCTGAAACATGATAAAAGCAACTTTACACTTATCACTTTCCTAAGGTCTAAGTTCTGACTTAGTTTCTTTTGGTTTATTTTTGTGCTAAGGTATTTAAGGTCTATGACATGGAAGAATTTGGAGACTCTGAAATAATATTTTCATTTATTCTCTTTAGTTGGTTTTGTATGGTTATAAGAAAATTTTCATTATCATTTTCCTAATTTGGTTTAAGTTACTATTGAATACTTCATAGGGTTTAAACATAAGGGATTTAATAAACTCCTTTTGTGATTAGTGTTGTTCAGTCTCCTACCATTTAGATCTTCTAGGCAACTACACCTATCACTTGCGTAATATAAGTTATAAAATATCAAATGTTGATCTCACAGGTACTGTAAGTACTAGTATTAACCATTTTCCTATTATGTAACTGACAAATTAGGATGGTGGTGATTGATCAAATTCAAATTTAAAGCAACAAATGAAAATAAATCAACATAATTAACTAGCTAGAAGAAAGATTAAACCAAGAAACAACCAATATAGACAATAATATCCAGATAGTGAATCCCCTTAAGGCTTCTCATATAAATAAGATTTTACACATCAATTTAACCTAAAGTTCATTTGATTATGAAAATTCTTCAATTATGGTAGTATCTTTATCAAGATTATTAAAAACTAATCCTAGGTTGATTAACTGAAATCACTTTTTAGTTAAAACCATTAGAATTGCATTAACCAATTTATGACTTCCTCCATTAGGTTTGACCCTAATTTGGAAGATTTATGTCAACCTATATCTAAGATTACATATAACTCTTTTCAATTATGCTAGATCAGTTCATGTAAAGGATTTCTTAATCTAAAATACATGAAATCAAATATGAATCAATATATTAGCATAAACAAATTCAAGAATGGTAAAGGACACGTAATTGAATCTCAATAAAACTAAATAACAAATTAAATTAAAAATCAAATTAAAATATAAAGGGTTCATCATATCCAAGTACCATAAAGGTTTAATTCTTAGTTAGGAAAGATATAGCATCAAAAATAAAGGAAAAACAAAAAACTAAAAGAACCATGATGAAATCCTTTGTATTCTTCATAAAATCCACTTTAAATTGATAGAAATCTAATCTAAATGTGTTTTCTTGCTTGTTCTTTATTCTCTTTGCAGCTTTAAGTCATATAATCTCAACCCCTGAACTTTTTTCTTTGCCCTTCAGTGTTTCCTTTTACAGTTTGAAATTTAGACTTTTTGTAAACACAAGTAAGCATATGACTATTTGCTTAAAGAATATGAGATCCTTGACTCCAAAACAAACATATGTATAAGTCAAAATGTGAACATGTGCTTATTAACATATAGCACAATCATGAACCTTTTAAACATAAGCATAAAACATCAATGCACGTCCAACTTTTCAAACATGACCGTGTAAGCTAGAAGTACAGAAATAATAAAGAATATGGATAAGTACATGACTACGTATTAGGCTATGTTGTTGCCCTACAATTGGATAACATGGTTAAAATAGCTCTAAACGTTCCTAACTTGCCCAAATTCATTATTTTTTCTCTAAATATATGAATTGTGACTTGAAAATGAAATATGAATGAATTAAGCATAAAAAAATTAAAACACTCAAACAAACACGTGAAATGTACTTGATATAAACATAAAAATATGAATGATTTAGCACTTATCAAACTTCCCCATACTTAGGCATTAGCTTTTCCTCAAGAAAATAATTATTTAAATTTATCAACCTTTTTTAGATATACCTCTCTCCTCTATCTCAACCTTTCTATCCATACTTCAAATTAATATGCCTCAAAAATCAAACTAGAATACAATTAGAATTAAAAATTATAAGATAAACCCCATAAACAAACATAAATGATACCTAGATAATATTTCTCAAATCAAATGTTATAGGATTTAACACCTTTACATAAAAGATTCTCTTAGTTCACTCATAGTGATTAAGGTGTACGTTATTAGAACTCTTAAATTAATGCATAGAAGGAATCTTAATAATATACTTGCTAACAAATTACATCTCCACCATTATAAAATAAACTAGAGGAAAAAATTAAAAGGTATTTAAATTAAGGTATAATAGCGCTTAGGTAAAGGTATGAAAGGGGTAAATTTTAGGTTAATAAAAATGAAGGAATGTGAATGAACAAGATTATACAAATATTTGATTCAATCTAGCACAAATCCTCCAAATGAAACACAAGGTGCAAATAAGTCATGAATAGCACAAGTATCTTCTCTTTCACCTTTTCATAATTAAAAAATTAAAAACAAACATTTTTCCTATTTTGAAAATAAACTCATTTTAAGATATTTCTAAATTGATTACTTTTGAGCTTATAAGGAGAATATGTGAAACATTGATAATTAACTGATAAGAAGATACAATCTCAAATATATAAGATTGCACCTTTCCTTATTCTTTATTTTTTTTCACTTAATCAGATTCTCAAGTAAATACAATCCTTCAGGGTGTACAATTAAATGTTAGGCTAATAATAGCAAAGATTTATTGGATTATAATATGGTTAAAATAATTCAAAGAAAAGACTAAGGTTATAATTTGGTTACATTTAAGGGATAAAAATAGGTAAGGTAAATCAAAGAAAAGGCTCAAACAACAATTTAATCTAGGTGCTTTTTTCATCTTAATGCAGCTAATCCAAAGATGTGGTCTCAATATGCATAATAAAAGAAAGTTATAGAATCATCTATATAATATAAACACATAAAATAGAAAAATAAAGCACGATATAATAATAATAAAGATTGCTTATAGGCTCAAAAGCTCACAATTTAGGCTCATGTGTGAATAAATCCTAATAAATTTAATCCAAATTGTCAGTTAAATAAACATTCATAATGTAGTAAATAAAAATCCATCTAATCATGCCTTTTTCATCTCTTATTCTATCTCAACTTTATGATTCATAACTACTCAAGATGTACTAAGACAAACATTGACATATATGAAAATTTCACAAAGAATAATCAATAAATAAGAAATAAAATATACTTGATATATGATCAAATTCATAATAAAATTGCAACACTCCTTCCCCAACTTAAAGATGTATATTATTGCTAATATACATAATAAAACACAAAATAACAAGTATATTATTAATATGAGGAAAGGTAAAATGAACTAGTACTCACCTAATTTATATACAAAATATTCAAATTCTTATTGTGAATTCTATCCAAATCATATGAAATAATCCTTCAAAAATAAAAGGAATAAATTACTAAAATTGAATATAGAATCCAAAAATAAAAATGGACTATATATACAAAAACTATGGTTTAGGATAATAATAATAGATAATAAAAAGAAAAGGAAAAATAACATCACTTTGTCAAGGCTAGTCCCTTATTAACTATCAAAATAAAATAAAATGGAAAGTAAGAAACATAAATATCAAAGAAAAGCTAAAAATGGCTTGTCACTCATCTAAAAATCTTGGATAATTTGAGTCATCATAGTAACCAAGAAATCCAAAGTGCAGTTTTACTAGTCATGGCCATTACACCAATTAGAACAGATGCCTTTGCTATAAGAACATCTGGTTGTTGAGGAGATGGCAGACGTGTTTAGCTCTCATGGGTGGAGGCAAAACTATAACTCCCAAATGATCAACAATATAGACGAGAACATCCATTGCCCATCTATAATACACCTCTAATCTTGAAATTCGTTATGAAATATCTAATTGTCCATCTCTTATAATCCTTTAAACCCCTATTATCTAATCCACATATTGGCCCAATTAAACAATCCAAACTTGACTATGCTACGAGGAGGTAGATGGCTAGATAGATGTGCTAACACTAACAAAACGGTCACAATGATGCTTTGGTTCAACTAGAGGCGGTGGTAGAGGAATATCATGGCTAGGCTACTACTCTGATACATCAGGATGATCCCTGTTAGCTATATCAGCAACCTCAGACTTCTAAGCTCCAATTGAAACATAATGAGGTTCCTGCTGGCCCTGTCTCCTTTATATTATGGCTATGGCTCTCATAGTATCAAGAATAATAGGTACCATATATTGCATAATCTAAATCTTAGCCCATCTTTAACAGACCCATTATTCAGATTAATCATATAGCATATGGCCTAATACAGATAGCTCCAATCCTAGTATCATATACCTTATTTCTGAAAAACCTAGCTAATGCATGGCCAAAGTGGATCGGCACTTTCTCAATCATGCTATATAAATAGAAAATATCAAACTTACTTATCGCTTTAGTAATATCACCTCTTCCACTCATTGTAAGACTCATCAGAGGTGTATGTACCTCAATGCTAGGGATCACATTGTAGATACTTTGATCATGTGGAATCATAATGCCAATCTTTGCTAATAGTGCCTTAATATGTCCTTGCATTAATACCAGTGGGAAATCCCACTTTAAAAGTTAAATATTCCTTAGAAGTAGCAAACTCAGTAGATTAAAGTCTCATGTCTGTAGAAAAAAGAGCATAACACATACTCTTCCTCTCCCCAACCAATTAAAATTGAATAGTGTTATCTAGGCTCAAGTTGAAATGTGCCTCCTCCAACATAAAGTTAGTAAGGTAACACATTTGTATTCATAAGGATACATTCATCCTTTAACACACCATACATTTTAACATTAGACACATTATTCACTAACCACATATTGTTTAAGTAATTACCTCAATTATTAATTCATAACTATATTAACTTTTATTCATTCATCTAACATCATTTGGGTTCATTTACAACCTCAATTCAGTTCAATTACACCATTATTAAGTGCCTTAACCATAAATAGTCTAACAAAGGTCAAATCTTTGATGATTCCACCATACATGATGGAGTTGCGAAAACTTCTAGATAGGTATCCTAAATCTACACTGAATTCTTTCTAGTTAACGAATCTCTTTCTAGTTACTCTGAAACAATTAAGAGATTTTCTAGAAGAAATACGGGGTTATGCTTTTAGGTTTAACAATGTGTGAGTTCTTTTTATATGGGCTCCTTGATAACAAAGAAACAATCACAACCGCCAACACTTATAAATCTCAAATGTCATGTGTTAGTTTGACATAATCAAACAATACCTAATCTATGCACCTGCTCTCACCAAATGACTTACTTGCCAATATCTTAAAGCTAATGGCTTGTATTGGTGCAATAAAGTGTAATATGTGACAAGTTAGAGTTGGAGGATATGGTGGGTCGACCGATCTTGGTGATTGTTTAGATATGCCTTCACTTATTTATCTCTTTCTAGGTATTTTCATATCCTAACATTAATGTAGGGTGTTTGTTCTCTTTATTATTATGCCTTAAAATAGGAAAATGAACATAATGCTCAACACAGGAAGGAGGAATCCACTTTAATCTAATCATGATTTAAAAAAACAATCCACTTTAACATAATTTAATACTCACAGGTGAGCAAGAAATAAAGACACGATTGAATCATATACAACCCACTTTAATCCATACAATCTTCAAAGAAAATGGAGTTTAAAGGTGTAAACAAACCCAAAACATAACTAGATGTCAAAGATCACCTTATTTTATTAAATAGAATAGTTAAACATAAAACATCCACCTTATCCCGTTAATTAGATCTAAAAATGATTAAAAATAAAATCTCATAGTAATTTGCAAATTAGACCTAAAAACATGATTAAAACACAAAAATCCCACCTTAATCCATTAATCAAACTAAAAAAACATCATTAAACTATCCAAATTTACCCTAATTAGTTGAACATACCCTTAAAATAATATTTCACATTAAAAATTCACCTTAATTAGTTAAACATAGCTAAAAAACATGAATTTAGCCATAAAAATTAGCTTAATTGGTTTAATTTTCAAGGAAAATAGAGTTTGGGCGATTGAAAGTGTCATTAAAACTGAGGGAATGGGTTAACCAGATAAGAGAAAAATAAAATAAGATGAAGAAATGGAGATTTTTTTGACTAGTGGGATGAATTTAAGCAGGTCTAATATAACACAAGTAAGTACGCACTTAAGATATAGGCAATTTTGGTTTAAAGCTTATATAAACACAAATGTGTATGGTTAGATATAGGCATGTAGAGAAAAACATAAGTGTATATCTAAGCTTTAAAATAGGTGTAAACACAGGTTATAAAATGACTACGTTGTTGCCTTTGCTGTCCAATTAAATTTAAAAATTAAGAAACATAGGTGGGTAATTGCCTATGTATTCGAAAGGAATGTTAAAAACTACATGGTCACTAATATTTAGTTAACATGTAACTTACTAAGGCTTTAAAAGTTTAAAGAAAAAGAAGTCAATAAGGCATATGATTAAGAATACGTGTTTGTTCTAAGTCAAGTAACTTATTAGAACCTAACGTACTTACTTGACATAAGTTTATGGAATTGCTTTTGCTCTTGTAATTCACTTACGACACCATTTTGTAAAACACTGCCATCAATACAGGTGTGTTCAGAACTATGTAAAATATTGAAAATATAAAATAACTTTTCTTTGCATGAAACACTGCCATGTTGCTTTTTCCATTGAGCCTATAGGGGAACACGATTGTTAACACAGACATGTTTATAGTCGTGTAACTTACAAGAATTTTTATACTTAGCCAAATTTTTTTGCTTTAGAATTTATACACAAGTAAATATATCCAATTCATAAAAGAAAAAAGTAACACCCAAATTATATAGAAACCGCTAAAAATTTTATAATAAACCATAAGAATAACACATATATAAATTAAACTGCAAAATTCATGAATTACAAATCCTAAGATGAAAACCAATTGAAACAAAATTGACAAGTAAATATAGGTTTCCTTATAAAAAGTGCTTGATTAATGTCATTAGCTCGACGTTTCCACTTCAACTCATAGTTCTTTGTATTGGAGGTTAAACTCCTCTTTGGCATGTTTTCAAAATCACCTTTAAAATAATGCTTTAACAATGGCCATTCACTTTAAACATAACTTTTTCTAGATGGGTTACCTCCATTTATTTGACTATGAAAGGTCAATTTAGCTTACTAGGAAAAAATTCAAGTCAGGAGTTATACAATAGAACTTGATCACCCTTATTGAATGATTTAGCTTTCTTAATCTTCCTATTGTATTACCTTTTGATTTTATCCTTATGCAATTTCAAATTCTTATAAGTTTTCATGCACTACTCTTCTAACTTATTCACTTGAGTTTCCTCTTCTTAACTTAAAAATTAAGATAAAATTGAATAAACTTGATCACTTAATATGTTTTATGCTTATGCCCAATGAGAAAGTGATATGCTTTTTTATACACTAACCTATAAGATGTTGTGCCTATCGGTGTCTTATATGCTATTTTATAGGCCCAAAGAACATCATCTATTTTATAAGACTAATATTTTCTATGGTGCTGTGCTATCTTCTCTAGAATATGTTTTAGCTCCTTATTAGCTACTTCTACTTAACCACAAGTTTATGGATGATAAGGGGTGACAACTCTGTGTTTAAGTCCATATTTCCTAAGAATTTTATCAAATTACATATTATAAAAGTGCGACCCCTATCACTAATAATTGCTTTATGTGTTCCAAATTACAAAAACAACATTTTAAGAAACTTAACCACAACCCTTGCATCATTTATAAGTAAAGCCTAAGTTTCAACCTATTTAGATACATAATTCATAGCGACTAGGATGTATTTATTTCCATTAAAAACTGGAAATAGACCCATAAAATCAATTCTCCAAATATTCAACACTTTGTAAACTAAAATAAAATTTTGAGAAGTTTCCGCTTCTCAACTAAAAAACTTAAGATAAAATTTAATAAACTTGACTCAATATGTTTTATGCCTATGCCCAATGAGAAAGAGATATGCTTTTTTATACACTAACCTATAAGATGTAGTGCCTATTGGTTTCTTATATGTTGTTCTATAGGCCCCAAGAACATCATCTAACTTATAAGACTAATATTTTCTATAGTGCTCTACTATCTTCTCCAGAACATGTTTTAACTCCCTATTAGCTACTTCCACTTAACCGCAAGTTTATATATGATAAAGGGTGACAACTCTGTGTTTAAGTCCATATTTTGTAAGAACTTTATCAAATTACATATTATAAAGGTCCCTATCACTAATAATTGCTTCATGTGTTCCAAATTACAAAAACAACATTTTAAGAAAATTAACCACAACCCTAGCATCGTTTGTAGGTAAAGCCTAGCTTCAACCCATTTAGATACATAATCCATAGTGACTAGGATGTATTTATTTCCATTAAAAACTAGAAATAGACCCATAAAATCAATTCTCCAAATATTAAACACTCTGTAAACTAAAATAAAAATTTGAGACATTTCATCTCGACAAAAAAACCTATATGTTGGATATTATTACATAATTGCGTATATCTTTGGATATCTTTAAATGGTGTGATCCAATAAAAACATTACTCAGGAACTTTTACATAGCGTTGCTCTAAAATCTTCCATCCTTTTAATTAAGGAACACTTCTTATGACCAATTGGTCTACTTAAATATTTTAAAAATAAGGATCATCCCAAATATATTCCTTTAAATCAGAAAAAGAATTTTTTTCGCTAATGAGAAAGCCCTTTGGGAAGAATCCTAGCATCCATATAATTAGTAAAGTTAGTAAACTATATAATTCTGAGCTCACTTATTTCTTCAAGATTGTAAAAGGGCTCATCATGAAACACAACATTAATGTCATCTTCTTTAAGCTTCTCCAAATTTGTTTCTCTAAATGTGACAGATGATCTACTGCTAAGTTTCTAGCTCCCTTTCTATCTCTGAGATCCAAAGCAAATTCCTATAATAATAAAATCCATCTAATTGGTCTTGATGTAGCATTTGGTTTGTTCAATATATACCATAATGCAGAATGGTTAATGTAAACAATATATTTGGAAAAGATTAAATAAGATCTAAATTTATCAAATGCAAAAACCACTCATAACAATTATTTTTCTATAGTTGTGTAATTCTCTTAATAATTCTTAAAGTCTTTCTAGTATAGTAAATGGTCTAGAAATGCTTGTCCTTCCTATGCCCTAAAACTGTACCTAATCATTCACACCATACATTAGTTTAAAAGGGAGTTTATGATTTGGAGTGACCATAATTGAGGAATTAGTTAAATTCTTCTTAAGAATAGTGAATGCATATAAAAACTCTTAAGAAAACAAAAAAGGCACATCTTTCTCAATTAACTTGGTTAAAAGCCTAGCAATTTTAGAAAAGTCCTAAGTGACACTTTTTCAAGTTTAAAACTAAATTAGTCTCCTTATAATGTTTAAGAACTCTTTCTAAATTATGGAGGCACAAATCAAAAGAATCACCAAAATAGGAAAATCATCTATAAATACCTTCACGATGTCCTCTCCTAAATCATTAAAAATGGTTATTATAAACCTATGAAACATAACAGGTGTATTGCATAACCCAAAGGATACCCTCCTATAAGAAAGTGTATTGTAAGTACATGTGAATTTTGTTTTCTCTTGGTCCTCTGGGGCTATAGAAATTTGAAAATATCCTTAAAAACTATCCAAAAGTAATAGTACATAAGTCCAACTTGTCGCTCAAGCATCTGGTCACTAGAAGGAGGGGAAAATGATCTTTTCAAGTGGCATCATTCAACTTTTTATAATCTATGTAGGATCTCCACCTAGTAATGGTCTTCATAAGAATAAAATTGTTCTTCTCATTTGATACCACCATTATCCCTCTTTTCTTTAGAACAACCTATATATGGCTTACCCAAACACTATTAGAAATATAGTAAATAACACCTGCATCAAGAAGTTTGATTACCTCATCTTTGGTAACTTCCTTCATATTTGGATTAAGCCTTCTTTAGTGTTGGACAATTGTCTTAAAGTAATTTTCCATAGAAAATGTTATGTATGCAAAAAAAAGGGGGTTAATTCCCTTAATATCTGAAATCTTCCAAGCTATCACCCTTTTATGCTCTCTAAGTACCTTTAGTAACTTTTCTTTTTGGTTTACCTTCAAATTCGATGATATAATCACTTGTAGCTTGAGACTTTCTCCAAAATTTATACTCGATATGATCTGACAACTTTTTTTGATTCCAAAATAGCTAGGTCATCAATGATGGGTTTCATCATCTTCTTTTAACTCTTTTTAATCTCCTTAAACTCTTTCTTTTGTACCATAGGTTTGTTAGCCTCAAGATAGGCTATTTGCTTAACTCTTATAGGGTTAACTTTCTTTTACTCCCCACCTTGAATAAGATATAAGTCTAGTGGATCATTATGGGCAATTTCTTGCATATAATTTTAAACTAAAACATCAATAGCATTAAGAAAATAACAAGTATCATCATGCTTAAGACAACATCATGTAGCATTAGATATTTTAAATATTATCTCTTCCTCCCCAATCCTAAGTACCAACTTACCATCCTTAACATAAATTATACTTCTAGTAATAGCCAAAAAAGGTCAACCTAAAATTAGAGGTATTTTAATGTTCTCGTCCATGTCTAATATCACAAAATCAAATGGAAAAATAAACTTGTCTACTTTATCTAACATACCCTCAATAATTCCTTAAAGGTATTTAACTGACCTATAATCTATTTAAATGCTTATTCTAATTAGTTTATGATATCTAAACCCTAATTTTTAAAAATAAATCGTAAGGTATCAAATTAATACTTACCCCTAAATCAGTCAAAGCTTTTTTAATAAGAATGCTAATTTAAACAAAGAATAGTAAAATTCCCTATATCCTTAAGCTTTTTAGGCAACTTGTCTTGTAAAATGGCAGAACTCCTTGCTTAATGTCATGGTAGATAGCCCCTCTGACTTCCTCTTGTTTAATAGTAGCCCAATTTAGAATCCTTCAACATCCTTTTATTATCTAACTGATAAATTATGATGAATTGGTTGATCAAATTCAAATTTAAAGCAATAAACTAAGACAAATCAACATAATTGAATAACTGGAACAAAGATTAAGCCAAGAAATAACCAGTAAAGACAATAGTCCTCGCATAGTGAATCCCATTAGGAATTCTAATGCAAATAAGACCTCACACATAAATTTAACCTAAAGCTTATTAGACCATGGAAATTCTTCAATTATGCTAATATCTATCTCAAGATTATTAACAACTAATTCTAAGTTGAATAATCAAAATCTCTTTCCAATTAAAACCCTTATACTTGCATTTACCAATTCAAGAATTCCTCTATTAGGTTTGACCTTAATATGGAAGATTTATGTCAACCTATCTTTTGGATTGCAGGCAACTCTTTTTAATTAAATTATATCATTTCATATAAATGATTTTTCAATATCAAATTCATGAAATCAACTATGCATCAATATACTAGAATAAATTGATTCATAAATGGTAAAGGACATATAATTAAAACTCAATGAAGCTAAACAATAAATTGAATAAAAAATGAAATCAAACTAAAAGATATATCTTATTGTTCTTCACATCTATACAACATAAAGGTTTAGTTCCTAAACATGGAAGACTTAACATCAAAATTAAAAGAAAAATAGAAATTTGAAAGAAACATAATGAAATCACTTTTAAGCTTCACGAAATACACTTTAAATCAACAGAAATATACTTTCAATGTGTTTTCTAGCTTGTTCTTCATTTTTTCTACCACTTTAGGTTTGCACCTTCCAAACTTCCTTTTTTTCTCTTCCTTTTAATTTTGCCTTTAGTAGTTCAAAATTTAGATTTTAGGTGGAACATCTCAAGTAGACAAATGTGTACTAGGATTTATACTTAAAAAATATAATATCCTTGAATTTAGAGCCAACAAGTGCATAAATATGGGCTCAAAATGTGAATAAGGCTCATTAACATATAACATGGTTGTGTACCTCTTAAACACAGGTATATAGTACATCATCATGCCTTAAACTCTTCAAACATGACCATATAATTGGGAAATTTGGAAATAATGTAGAACATAGGCAAGTACATGGTAGTGTGCTAGGCCATATTCTTACCTAACTTGGTCAAAACAACTCCAAATCACTTTGAACTTATCCGAATTTGCTCCTTTTGCTACAAATAAGTGAATCATGACTTAAAAATGAAATATGAACAAGTTAAGCATTAGAAAAAATAAAAACACTCTGATAAACAAACAAAATGTACTAAATATAAACCTAAAAAGATGAATGGCTAAGCACTTACAAGTGATTAATGTGGGACTTTTTAAGGTTTTCTATATTCTATAAAGTTATCATCCTATAATATGTAAACAGTTGTTCGTATACATATTTTGGCACATGATATTTTTAATATCTTTTCAGTTTGTACTTCCATTTTCATGTTTAATTTTGAGAAGAGTGGCTATAATAAATTTTGTTTTGTAAGGTACTTTAATTCAATAAACGAGTGGTTTTCTGACTATACTTTTTATACTAATGTATTACTTTTTCTACTAATGTATTTTTCGAAGTTTTTACTTTATTTTAATTACAAAGAATTTTAAAAGTATATTTTATTTTATTTTCTTAGGCATATATTTTAGACTCATCAAAGAAGAAAATATGTATTTCATAATTTTAAACTGGACAATGAAGAAATAGAATTGGTGTAACTCTATCACGAGAACTTAAACAAATGATAGAATTTGTTAACTTTATAATGGACAAGATCTATTAAAGCTATAATAGATAGAAGTCTATAAAGCCTAAAAGATACCCTAATTAAAGCCTATAAGATGCTCTACCTAGAGCCAGCTTTGATATTATAATTACTAAAATAAACATTAAAATGCCCATAAAAATGCACTTTATATGATATTTTAATACCAATGGAAGAGATTGATAAGTGGTTAAATAAAATAGAAAATTCAGAAAACTTTTAGGTTTTCGATAAAATTTCTAGATTTTCATTAAGAATTTTCATTAACACTTCTTAGTTATTTTAGGAGAGGTGATTGAGAAGAGAATGAGAAAGGATGCACCTATTTCGAAGAGCCAATTTGATTTCATGTCAGGAAGGTCTATAATAGAAGCTATACATCCTTAAAAGATTAATGGAGGTGATAAAAAATGATATGACTTTGTTGGAACTTACCGAAGATATAACCCTCAATAGAAAACTTTAGCATACTATGATACAAGTAAAGCATCCCATAAAAAGAGACCCTTCTCTTTCTTATAAGTCTCTTAAACCTTTTCCTTTGAATCTTATGTCTATATTTAGCCTAAACATTTAGCATGTAGCAGTGCTCTCTTAGTTATTAGCCTAAACATTTTCTTACCTAACCTAATATTTTTCTTAAATTGGCTTGTTTATTTTATTTATTTCTTTATCTTCCTTTTTGTATGCATATTTATTTACTTATTTTTATTCTTTACCTTGTTCTATATTTTTGTAATATTTATTTAATTAGTTACTTTTATATTTTATTTCTATGTATTTATTTATTTTATTTTTATTATCCTTTATGTCAATTTTTATTTTTATTATTAATTTCATTATTTTAATATTTATCTTATACTATTCTTTATTTCTATTTCTATTTTATCTATTTTTATTCTTTATCTTGGTCTATCTTTATTGTATTATTTATTTTATTACTTTTTCATATTATTATTTGTACATATTTATTTATATTCTATTATTAATGATATTATCTTTTATGTCTATTTTTATTATTATAATATGTATCTTTTTGTTAATCTTTATTTTTATTTTTATTTTATTTCTTTTTATTTGAGTTTTTTTCTTTTTTTCTGCAAGTCTATCGAAAATAGTCTTTCTATTGGTTAAGGATAAGGGCACATACTTTTAGATCTCTTCAGACCTCACATCTTGGTAGGACTTTTACTGAAATGTTGCCATTGTCGTTGTTGTAGTAGTTATTACTTATAATAAGATTTATTCTTTCTAATGTTTGTTTCATAACTCAGAACTATATTAGGTACATGATAATCGCCATATACCCAGGCTAAGGATGCTCATGGTACCTTTAACCCGACTATGCAAAGCTAGCTGGACATCTTTAAAAAAAAATTTAGCAGCACAACGACTGTAATTTGAAAATCCCAAAATGAAAAATACTTGTAAATCAGTTTCAAATGCACTTCTGTATTCACATTAAAACTTTACCACAACTTCTAGATTTTGAAGTCCACTTAAGAGAAATATCAACAACAATACTAAATGTTCACACATAAAGTTAGTTACAAATCATAAGACAGACAAGGGTTAATTTACAAAATTATAAAGCATATCAATATAATCATGAGTCACTATACAACAAAAGAACAAAATAGAGACTACCCACGTGCAGTAATGCCCTGAATATGTCAAAAGAATGCACGAACCACTCAGAGCTTTAAGCTCACAAATTAACTTGCATGGTTGAGAAGCAAAGGGGGTGAGTACACTATGTACTCAGTGAGCAGAAGAAACATATATCACAAATAGAACTCGGTACACACCAAAATGGTCTAAATAATCTAAGGACAGTTTTACAAATCTAACATACACATAACCACTTATGACGTGAATATGCATGACATAGAAACATATAGACCTAGTCTATGACTCATGCCATAATGGTTAGGAACCACATAGGCCTAGCCTATTAATCACTCATTTAGTGAACATAGGTTTCAGTTTTAGTACACATGAGCAGAAAAACATCACATGTAAAATTCAAATTTCATCAGGAAGCCAAATATCAAAATAATAATTATGTGTGTCACCACTAGTTGGTCAAACTAGTATGCACACCCACTGAATCTCGGTGTTGACTCGACTTTCATCTGTGATGAGTCCAAACTACATTCGAAAGGAGTATCATGACCCTAGGTGATGACCTCGTCGGTGACCAGACCTCTAGGTGTGCAATCACCTAAAAGTACTACAGAAAGATGACGTTGTAAGGACTCGACTTTTATGTTCCAATGTAAAGGGTATAGGGGTTGCTTAATCTGTTGTGCCCAGCATACAATTGGTAAGGACTCGACTTTTATGTACCAACATCGAGGGTACAGGGGTTGCTTAAGCTATTGTGCCCAGCATACGATTGGCCAATCTTTTCCTCACCAATCATAAAAAGATCATATAGAAATATTGAATACTAAAATCAAGTAAGACACTATGCCTTTGTTTATCGGTCCAACCGACGTGCCATGGCTCTAAGCCAAAAGAGAATACATGCATGTAGCATACATAACTCAATTATACATATGTAAGTTCGAAAACATTCTTTCATGCAATAAAATCATCTTTTGCACTCCAAGTGTAAAGTGGTTCAAAAATGTAGTTTTCATAAAATGTTGTTATTTACACTTCAAGTACAGGTTTGGTTAAAACAATATCATTTCTCAAAATATGTAATAAAAAAATCAGTTACACTCCAGGTGTAAAGAGTTATTCAGAACAATGTTATTTATTAAATACACAAGTATACTACCATCTATTTGAAGATAAATTCTATTATGCATTACCTTGGTTCAAAATTCACATACAAGTCATTATGCATGTCATGGGTTGTCTTAGTCCCTTTGAGAGACATGTTTTTCCCAACTCAACTCAAAAGAAGGTGTACACTCCTTTGATTTCACTAATCCTCTGTACGAGCTTCTTGATCCACAGCTTCGAAGCCTTTATACATACAAATGTAATGTAGTTACTACTACTCAAACATATAACTCATATTTATACCCCATCAAAAAAGTGTATAAAACACACTATCACTATTTTTTTTAAGTTATAGGATTCGGCCATTAAACTTCTCACTTAGTTACTTCCCTTATTATTCACATAAGCTTTCTTTTGCATTTTCTAAGGCATTTAGTGCCTCGATCCAATACCTACACTTTTCAAAGAATAATTGAGCACATTTAATTGAAGCACATTAGGCCACTATTCATCAATCTAAGCAAAAATTCAAGTTTACTCTAAGTAAACATGAAAGCTTCTTTCCAATGCACACCATCAAAATCCTTAAATCCTAAGCCAAGTTTACTTAGGCATTTTATCAAACACCTAGAGGAATAAACTTGAAAGGCTCCTTCTAATGTGCTTCTTCCTCATTTTTATTCATCAATTCAGATTATACACACACAATTAACATCATAGAGTTTATTTAAGCTATCAATTTCAAAAGATATTCACAATTTTACCAACTTTCACTAAAGAGAGACCATTTCGATTTTAGATTAAAGAAACTTCTCCATAACTCATTTCATTCATCTAAACTATGTTTCATGTATATTTAAGCATGGAGAACAACATATCTTAACACCAAACTCAAAATCATAATGTAGAGAGCGATGAGACAAAATTTACCTAAACTTTCCTTTAGTGATATCTTCCAATACTTTGAGAATTTCTCAAATCTAATGATAGATTTGTGTTCCTTGACCCCAATTTACCTTATAAAACTTAGGTTTGGGTTAAAGAATAAAAAAAAAGTGGTGAAAGGTGGGTGATAGCTGAAACTCCACTTCTTCTCCTCTCTTCTCTTTTCTTCTCTTTTCTTTTAATTAAAAAAAAGTGTTTCTCATGTTTAATGAAGGGTGCACAGCCACACAATGAAGAAAGATCTAGATTTTGCCTCTTCTTTGACCAAACATTGTGAATTTACCTTTTTGCCCTTAGCTTATATGAAATTACCATCATACCCTACAAACTTTCCTAAATTTGCAATTAAGCCCAAATATGAGAATGGTCAAAAATTTTATTTTCATTTTGGTCATCAGACTTTTTCCAATTATAATTAAGCCCCTCAACTTTATAAAATTACATATTGGTCCTCCATTACATTTAAGTCCCTTATCTTTTAACAGGTTGTAAATAAGCCTTTATGTACATCAACTTTTCAAATTAATCTTTCTAAGTGTCTAATAAGTCTATAAATCATGTCTAATCACCTCTAAGGAATTAGAACACACATCATGCCCTTATCCATCCAATGGACTCAGTTTTACACACTTAGAAACTTGTATGTCAAAAATCTCCAAGATTTTGCATGCTGATGAACTCTAAGTTCACGTAAAGGCATATAACATTATATATCCATATGCAGTAGTATCTCCAAGGATAGACCAATACAAAAGGGCTAAGAAAATCTGGCGTTACAGTTTGAACTGTTATTATTTTAGGTTGACGTTGCAATAATAATTATTTTGTTTTATTATATTCTTGTATTAGGCGGACTAGTTCTTCATCTAATCCTTTTAATAACTATTTTACTTCTTGTTTGAGGGATACATATCATACAAAATATTTAAGACCAAAGAGCTTAGAGCCTAGATAATATTTCTAATCTTTTAAGTAATAATTTAACTATCTTGTTTACAAATGTACATATTATTTTATTAGTCTTAATTTTGCAATATATGATTATTATTTTATAATAATAATGATAGTAATTAAGTTTATTATCCCTTTAGCCTAGAGTGCTTTATATATAGTCTATTTATTTCTTATTTTAGTAAATATCTAAAAAGCATAGATAATGGTATGAATAAAGCATTAAAATATATTAAAACAATAAAAAAGTAGGAAATAAGAAAATAATAAAACATTGTAGAATAAAAAACTTCAATAATAAAGCATAAATTAAATGAATATGAATTTTATAACTTAAGGAGCAGCAAATTCAATTCACTATAAATTACAATATTTATAGCAGAAAATAATAAGAATTAAGATTAAATAAGATAAGATACTTTTATTTCTTCCAAATATTGTGAAGCATTTTATGAAAAGAAGAAGAGAAAAGACTTCATATGAAGGTCTTTAGGGTTTTAAAGACGGGAAAGAGATTTATATGTGTTTTTGAGGAAGGGAGAAAGTTATAGAGTTTTAATAATGTAGAAGGAATTTAAGAGGAAGTCCCTTTGTAGATTTTCTAGTATGAAAGGCTCTAAGATGGGAGATTTTTGCTAGAGAAGGAAAGGTAGAGAGAGAGAGAGTGTGTATGTGTGTGTGTGTGTATAGAGCAAAAGAGGAGATGATGAGAAGGAGATTCTTCCTTCTTACATTAGGTGCCTTTTTATAGGCATCATTATACCTATTTTGGTAATTACAACATTAGAGAATCTTATAGAAGATATAAGAGCAAATTGTAGTCATGCATAAATCAAGAGGCATTTCATGAAGTTGTTAAGGAAAAGTTGAAGCTCAAATCATTCGAAGTGAAGATCAAAATGAAGGACCTAAAATATCAAGGCATTTCAAGGTTATAGCTAATTTGTAATGTTTATTATACTTTCTCTTAGTCATTTTGATAATCTTAAAGGTTCACCACACATAAACACATCATCATTTTAATTAATAGCATGAATAGTTTCATTTGTCAAAAGGGATTGAAGTTTTAATTTTAAAGACAAACTCTTAAACTTGAAAACATTCTTCATTTTGAAAAGTATTTTCACTTAGATAATGAAATTTAAGCATTTGAATTTATAATAATCATGATTTTTAGGGGATTGGCCGACCTATATAGGGGCTTTCCTCGACCAATCTAGGTTAAAGTTGTCAAAGTTGATGTAACGAGAGTTTGTAGCAATTCTAGATGACATATTGATTGACTAATGTGTTACATTGGATAACTAATATGACGTAATGGTCGAAAAATGGTTCACATCTAGTAAATCTTGGTTATTTAATGACGTTAGTCGACTAATGTGCCACACTGGTTGATCAGTGCTTTGTAACTAGTCGTTGTAACGGTTAGATTTTGGTTCTAAGGGCAAGTTTAGATCTCCAAACCCAATAAATACAAAATTTTTCTCTTTATTTCTTGCATCTAACAGTATTTGCATGTTTATATATATATTTCAAAAAAATTGAAGCATTAAGAATTCACCGTCTCATTTTGAGTGAGTGAGCCATTTATCCTTATCAAAGTGATTAAGTGACATCTTTTAAGTTTTAAATTCTTTTATGAGTGAGGCTAACTAAGGGAAAATATTACAACAAGAGTTTCACTTTACTCATGGAAAATAAGATAGTTGTAAGAAACTTCCTCTTTATGTTGTAAAAGAAGAGACATTGTGTAAATTCCAAGAAGTGTCTTAGAGAGTGTACATGGGCAAGGGTTGTTTATTAAAGCACTATAAATTGGTTTGCATTTCTTCTTTACTACACTCTTTAAATTATTACCATATAATGTACATAGGCAGGGGTTGTTTATTAAAACACCATAACTTGGCTTGCATTTCTTCTTTTCTAAAATCTTTAAATTATTGCTATATTATGCTATTAATTTAGAGTAACTTTTATTACCCCTTGTCAAATCGCATTAACTAGTTCGAAATAATATTTATTTTACAAATACCTAATTAACCACCTTTCTTGAGTATTATTAGGCTAATAATTAGTACAAACTGAGTCTTTTTCATTATAATTTCAAATAAAATTTGAGAAAAATATTATTCATGACATATCTAAAAGTATCTTCATCTAGTTAAGTGATAGTTGTAGTTTACGTTATGTCTTGGTAAGTGACTTAGTGTGTTTTTAGGTGTTGATTAGATGATTTGTGCATGTTTATACTTAGAATTATGTTAATGTGATGGTGTGTTTATTTTTTTAAATGTTTTGTGGTTTATAGCATGATATTGGACTTTAATTTTATGAACTTGAGGTGTTTTGATGTGTTTTTTGTTTGATCTGTGAGTTTGCTCCTTGTTTAGTCACTTTGTTGGTTGACTACTAACTCATATTAGTTAATCAATATTGTTGAGTGATCAATCATTATCCCCTCATGTGTAAAAAAAATTGTTATTTAATAAGTTTGACTATAGATTGGTCGTTGAATTGGCTGATCACTTACTCATATTATTTGACGAATATCTTTTAGTAGTCGACCAATATAATGATTTCTAAAACTTTTCTTCTAGTGAGTTTGTTAACAATTTGGTCTATTATATTACTATTTCAAAGTAAAATCTTAGCCTCTCTCTCTAATCTTTTCACCTTTGAAGATCTCCACTCTACTCAATCCTTTTAGAGTATTATTAAAGCAACAGAAACTCAATGCCTTCTCATATGGTAAGTCCCTCATATCCAATGGCTTCTCTCTTCTCTAACATCTTTAAGAAACAATAGCAGTTCACGTGAACTCCTTTACACTTGCCAACTTCAATTTATCCAATTTCATTTGGGGTAAATCCTAACTCCTCTGATTTTGGGATTTTAAAAAAATTCATTTTTTCTTTCAATTGTTGTTTAATTTACTTAATTTCATGTTTTTAAACTTGTTTATGCATTCAATTTCACACGGTTGCATTAAGCTTGAATCAAATTGCAGCATGGGGGTTTAAGATTTTAGAATTTGGATTTCTTTAATTTCTTGTGTATTTTATGTTCCCTTTTCAAATTGATGCTTTATTAGTGAAATTGAAGCTTGATTTAAAGTTTTATAACTTTTAAATGCATCTTATTATGTTCAATTTTAATTGAATATAAGTTTATAGGAATTTCTGACAAATAAAACTAAAGAAGAATATTTCTAGATAATAAGCAAAATTTGAAACATAGTCCACTTCAACTTTAGAGAATGATAAAGAAGAAACATATTTATGCATGGATAATAAAGTAATAGAATTGGTGTAACCTCGTCTTGGGGGCTTAGAAATGATGGAAGTTAGTAAATTCATAATGAACAAAAGCTTATAAATGTATAATAAATAGAAGTCAGCAAAGCCTGAAAGATATTTTGATTAAATTATATAAGATGCTCTACCTCAAGCTTGTGAGATTCTTTGACATTAAAATTACTAAAATAGGAATAAAGATGTCTATAAAAAGGAACCTGATGTAACCATCTCCTTTTCTTCTTTACACTCCCTCTTAGCATCACCTGCTTTTATCTCTAATTAAACCTCCCATCTTAAAGCCTTTCATATGGAAAATTTTGCAAAAAGTTATTTCATTTTAAAGCCCTTTGACATTATTTAAACTATAGAATTTTCTTCCCTCCTAGAAAACACATATAAAGTTCTCTTTCCCTTCTTCAAAACCATAAAGACCCTCACTTAAAAACTTCCTTCTTCTTCTTTTCACAAAAACTTTCCTATCATAATTCTTTGCAATACTTAAAGGAATATTTAAAGGAAAGAAAAGTGAGTTATCATATTTAATCTCAACCCTTGTTGTTAGTATTTTTTTGTTGTAAATATTATAATTTGTAGCAAGCTAATTTTGTCACCCATCAAGTTATAATATTCATATTTATTTAATATATGATTATTATTGAATTTTTTATTTTAATATTGCTTTATTATTTTCTTATTTCGTACTTTATTTACTGTTTTAATATATTTAATGTTTTATCCATAACATTATTCATGCTTTCTTGACGTTTACTAAAATTAGAAATAAATAGATTAAATAGAGAGCCCTCTAATTTAAAGAAACAACACATTCAATTAATGTCATTATTATTACAAAATTATAATGACCATATATTACAAGAAATTAAGGCTAATAAAATAGTGTGTAGAGTTATACAGAAGACAACTAAATTATTACTTAATTAGAAACATTATCCAAGCCTAAGTTCATTGGACTTAAATATTTTATATGATACATAGCCCATAGCAAAAAGGTTTTTTAAATAGTTAGGAAAAGATTTAAATGAGGAACTAGTTCCCCCAAGGCAAGAATACAATAAACTAAGACAATTACTATTGTAACCTCAATAAAAAATAACAATAATTCAAAACTTTCGAAATAATAGATCTTATTGTAATAATAGCAACCAGTAAGTGTTGATTAATAGATATTTTCAATACAAAACTAAAAATACTATCCAAAGTTTTAAAGCTTCTCTCAATTATTTGTTTTAATTCACCACTTATCAACATCTTCCGTTCGTATCAACGTCATGTTGGTATAATTTTTGTATGTATTACTTAATATTGGATTAAAAATAAAGTATCAACAAAACTATAGTGATAAGTATTAAAAGTATAATAATTTTAAATTATGTATATATAATGTTAGATTAAAAAATAAAGTATTAACAAACTTATAGTAAAATGTTTTTAAAATGAAATTTGAAAAATAAATATATTCCTCGTACTTTGTTAATATAAAATCATGCAACTCTTTTATTAATTTTTTGAAATTTTGAAGAAATTGACAATGGCATATTTTGAAATTTTATAATTTTATGTATTTAACAAAGTACCAAGATTTTCTTGAAAATGCTGAATTATAAAGAATTTTTTATAAATAAATCAAATCATATAACGAGTCTTTTATCATGTACTTTTTCCATTATTTATCTTTGGCTTGTTCAATTAGATTACATTATTAAATTAAATTTTTGTGATTTCTCTTTATAACATTTAAGGAAACTAAAACCTTGACATATTCCAAATATTGTATAATAAAAAATCTAGATATTATATAATTTTGAATCAAAAAAAAAAAGAAGAGATAACATATTTAAAAATACATGCTCAATTTTTTAAAAATTTTAATTTAGTGATTAACTTTTCAAAACTCGTAAAATTCAACTCAAGATATTATTTTTCTTGATGGGGCTATCAAATGGACACTCGTGTAGTATTTGATGAACACATCATATTAACATAAAGACCTTTTAATTTGAGTTGTAAAAACCTTAAAAAGTTAATTACTAAATCTTAAAGTTTAAAAAATTTAACATTAAAATTTAAAAATTAGACCTCATTAAGTTAGTTTTCCTTAAAAAATTATTAACTGTGCTAAAACATTTAGTGCTCATCTCAATATTTGTAAATTCACAACATTTTTGCTTAGTTCTTAATAATGAAATAGAAAATGGTTCTTGGACATCATTTTCTTTTGCATTCCTTTATCATTTAAACTTATTTTCTCTTGAACCAAGGTAAAAATCAAAGACCATGGTTAATTTTCCTTCTCGAAGGACATTTCATTGAAATTTCGAATTATATGAGGAATAATAGAGCAAAATGTTTTGGAGACAAGTTGACACATGGTTTCTTCCCTTGCCATGTAAGAAGTTGTCTCTGAATAACACTTTGTTAGCTCAAGGTTTATGATTAATGATTTTGATGATAACTATATAATATTTCAAAATTCAAATTGGATTATTTCCTTGTATAATTAATTGTCTAATTCTCAAAAGGAAATAAAATTATAAGAAATACACTTTCTTTCTTGCAAGAACATTATTAGAAGTGATTTATCCAAAAGGATCCTACTAATTATGAAAGTTGTATATTAGCTTCGTGATTACTGAAAGATTTTTGACAAAGATGACATCAAAATTATTCAAATTTAAATCCATCTAGTTAACTAAAGATGCAAGTAAAGGAACGATTAGTTGAAGAAATTGATTATTTAAAGAAGAGCAACAACACTTATGAAACAATGAACAGATATAGAATTTCGAAACATTTGAGCAGAATCTATATTCTTGAGAGTCATATTATTCTTATTTTGATTTAGAAAATGAAATCACTATATCAAGAGAGAAATTGTTATTGAGAACTTACTTTTGATTTTACATTTTATTCTTCTGTAAGCTTTTGGAGGTTTGTTATAAACATTGAGTGTGAAAGGTTAAAGAACTTTCAAAATATGTACTCGTGAGCTTGAAGAGGCTTGTCAAATTACTACTTAGTTTTATAATGAAATACTCAAGTTGGATACTTAAGGATTGGATGTAGTATAAATTGATTGTGTTCTTCTCTCTCTTCTCTTAACTTTTAAATTTTCTCATTATATTGTATGTGTGTTTATTTCACCAAAAGGCTCCTTCACTTTATAATAGGCTCCTTCTATTTTCAACTTGCAAGAGGTTCCTTTTAGTTTTAATAGGCACCTTCCGTTTTAAATTATTTTTAGCAGAACTTTTCGTTTAGTAGGTTCCTGTTGTTTAACAAGCTTTTTATCGCTTAACAGGCTCTTTCCGTTTAAATAGGATTATATCGCACAACAGGCTCCTACTTTTTTAACTATAAATTGGCTCTTACCGTTTCTTTTTGAACTAAAAGTAACTTGCAAAGTTTTTTAAGTCACACACAATTCACCCCCCTCTTGCGTGTGTTTCCTTTATCATCTAGTATCAGAGCAAGGTTTTACATTTATTGTGTTTTATAGTATTTGATAGATCATAGAAAATACTTTGATAAGGTTCGAAGGACAATCTGTCTCAAAGCCTCCTTACTTTAATCGAAACAACTACTCATACTGAAAAGATAAAATGACCATATATCTCCAATTTGTAGTTATTAAAGTATGACAAGCAATTAAAGTTGGAGGTATAATTCCTACTTCCAATAACATAGAAGTATGAACTGACGCTGATAGAAAAAATGCATAGCTAAACGCTAAAGCAAAACATCATCTAATCTATGCATTATCTCCAGAAGAATATGAGAAAATATCATACTATTCTATAGAAAAGGAACTGTGGGACAAACTACAAGTCACATTTAAAGGAACAAATGAGGTAAAGAAGCATATAATAAGTCTTTTAGTACATCAATATGAAACTATTGGCATGAAACAGGGAGAGACCATATACAAATTATTCAACAACATCATCACAGCTTTAAAGAAGTTAGGAAAGATATATCCCAATGAGGAGCTTGTAATAAAGATTCTGAGGTCACTACCAAAGGAATGGAGACCTAAAGTGACAGCTCTAGAAACGACAATAGATATAGACACTATTTCACTTAACTGGCTATGAGGAAATCTGATGATCCATGAAATTGAGCTTAAGCAAGATGAAGGATCCTGCTATAGAAAGGGAATGGCATTAAAAACAATTGACGAATCAAACAGTGATGAAAGTGACACAGAGTTACAAATATATGGAGATGACAAGTTCAATTTTATAGTCAAAAAATATGCCTACTTCTATAAAAAGAAGCTGGTGAAGAAAAGAGAAGGAAACAAGAAAGGTGGAAATAACAGGTTCCTATCAAAAGGCAGCAGCAGCAATATAAATACATAAAACAATCAAAACAAATGCTATCACTACAAGAAGTCTAGATAAACAAGATCAGAATATCCTCTTCTTCAAAAGGACAAGTCAGAGAATAGAAAATCCAAAAAGTAAGCAATGACTGTAGCATGGTCAGATGAGGATTCTGAAAACTTTAAAGAAAAAGCGCTTGAAGAAGTCAACAATGTTTGCTTCATAGCTCAATCAAGAGATGATAAGATATATTATTTGACTCTAATATTGAATTGATTAATTAAAAAATGTTTATCATGAATTGTATGATTAGTACAAAAGGTTGATAGTGAAGTATTTTAAAGAAGTTGAGAAGTCCAAGAGCAATGATGCATCTTTAAAGAGTAAGATTAGATCAATGGAATCTACAAATGAGAATTTGGTAACCAGGAATATATCTAATGAGGTTAACTATAAGAAAAAGGTTTCTAAAAGGAAGTTCTGTAAGAAAGCGTTGATAAATTGGAAAATACGTTGCTAAAAAATGATTAAGAAAAAGTCATCGTCTTAGAACTTGAAAACTAGAAAAGTGCTAGAAAGATCTTATTTCTAGATAAAGATCTAGAAAACTTTGTTGATGGAAGGAAGAATCTTGATGCATTGTTTGGTAACGGTAAATGCATTTTTTATAAGGACAGAATAGGATATAATGAAAATAGCAATATCAGGCCATACAAAAACTTCTTTGTTAAATCCAATAATAACTATAACCAAAACAACAAGAACCTGCTAAGTGGCAAAAATCATAACAACTATCATGTATCTGTGTTAAAAAACAATCAATTTGAAAATGCTGTAAGAAAGGAGATGTCACAATATTTTTTTTATGCATGTCGAAATGATGGCAAAGAAAGAATCTCTTTTACATATCCACCCAGTTTATCAACTTTTTTGAAAATGATACAAAAAAAACAAAGACAAGAGAGAATCAATGGATAGTTGATACTGGTTGTTCGAGACACATGATAGGTAAAATATCACACTTCAACTAGATTGAAAGAAAAGAAGGAGGTAGTGTTGTCTTTATGGATAAAAATAAAGCAAAGGTCACCAAAATTGGTAAAATTGGTAATTCTGACTCTACCTCTATTTATAACGTTCTCTTTATCGATGGTTTGAAACATAAACTGTTAAGTGTGAGTTAGTTATATGCAAAAGGTTACAAATTCATTTTCTATACATCTGATTGTGAAATTTTCGATATTGATAATGATAATATTATGTTTGTTGGTCCTAAAATTCAAAATATATATTGTACTCATCTAGAAGACATGTCATCATAAAGTGTTAAGTGTTTTGTTTCTCTAGAAAAGGATTCATTTATCTAGTACAGAAGATTTAGACATGCCAGGATGAGATTTCTATCAAAATTGCCCAAAAATGAGTTGGTAAGAGGATTACCGACCTTAATGTTTGAAAGCAATCATGTTTGTGAGGCTTTTTAAAAGGTAAACAAGCTAGAAGTAGCTTTCCTCCTAAAAGTATTGTGTCTACTACCCAACCACTTGAACTTATGCACATGGATTTATTTGGTGCCTTTAGGACTGAAAGTTTTGGTGGTAAACATTACAGTTTTGTTTTAGTAGATGATTACTCCAGATTTATATAGGTTTATTGCTTATCAAATAAGGATAATCCTTTTGAAGTGTTAGAGAAGTTTTATAGAAAAATTCAGATAGAAAAAGGGTACTACATCATTTCAACTCCGAGCAATCATAGAGGAGAATTTGAAAATAGAAAGTTTGAAGAATTCTATGATAGCAATGATATAACTCACAACTTCTCTTATCCAAGGACGCTTCAGCAAAATGGAGTTGTAGAGAGAAAGAATAGAAATTTGGTTGATTTTGCCAAGATCATGCTGTGTGAAATTGGACTACCTCATAGATACTAGGCAGAAGCAGTATTCATGGCATGTTATGTACTTAACAGATGTCTTATAAGACCTATTCTAAAAAAGATCTCCTATGAGCTGTGGAAAGGAAGAAAACCAAATGTTGCTTACTTTCGACCATTTGGCTGCAAGTGTTTCATTCTAAACAATGGAAAAGATAACCTTGGAAAGTTCAATGCGATATTAGACAAAGCTATTTTCTTGGGCTACAATACCGCTAGTAAAGGATTTAGAGTGTATAATAAAAGAACAAAGAAGATAAAAGAATCGATATATGTGATATTTGATGAAAATCTATCTTCAACAACAACAACTGACTCAGATGGTGTAAAGCATCCATTGGTACCTAAAAAAATACTAGAGAATCAAACTACACCTATAATACCTTCAGAATTACAAAATTAAAAAGCCCCTCTGAAGCTAGAATAGAGTAGGCTCCTTCATCTCAACAGGAGCTTATATAACAAAAAACACCGAGAGAATGGAGAGGTCTTGATACATCAATATATTTTGGGGGATCCCTTTGAAAGTCTAGGAACAAGATAATCATTCAAGAACAGCTTTATTGCTCTCATCTCACAAATAAAACCAAATACAGTTGATGAGTCCCTTACTGACGAAAACTAGATTTCATCAATGAAAGACGAAAAGAATCATTTTGACAAAAATAAAGTCTAGAATCTAGTACCTCATCCTCAAAACAAGTCAATCGTTGGGACTCGATGGGTATTTTGAAACAAACTTGACGAAAATTTTAAGGTGGTAAGGAACAAAGCTAGACTTGTAGCTCAAGGTTACAATCAGCAGGAAGGTATTGATTTTGATGAAACTTATATACCTATTGCTAGATTGGAATTGTTTAGAATTTTACTTGCCTTTGCATGCTATAGAAACTTCAAGTTGTTCCAAATGGATGTTAAAAGTGCATTCTTAAATGGTTATATTAACGAAGAAGTATTTGTTAAGCAAACTTTAGGTTTAGAAGACGAAAATCATTCGGATTATATGATGAAGTTAACCAAAGCTCTATATGGTTTAAAGAGGCTCCTCGAGCACGGTATAAGAGGTTAAGTAACTTTCTGCTTTACAATAACTTTGAAAGAGGACAGGTAAATAAAACCTTATTTATTAAGAGAAAAGAGAATGATTTACTCGCACTACAAATATATGATCATGACATAATATTTAGTGCTACTAATTTATCCTTCTGTGAAGAATTCTCAACATTAATACAGGGGCAGTTTGAAATGAGCATGAAGGGAGAATTATCATTCTCTCTTGGATTACAAATAAGATAAATAGAAAAGGGAATCTTCATTAGCTAAGACAAATATACAAAAGAATTCATCAATAAATATCATTTTGAGAATGCCAAACTGATGGGTACTCCCATGTACACTAGAACTAAACTTGATAAAGATGAAGAAGGCAAAGCTACGGATGAGATAAAGTATAGAGGAATAATTGGATCTCTATTATATCTTATAAGTTCAATACCAGATATTATGCTTAGTATGTGTCTTTGCACACACTTTCAATAAAATATAAAAGAAAGCCACCTTCAAGCAGTCAAAAGAATCTTTCAATATCTCCATAGAACAATGAATTTTGGACTATGGTATCTAAAAACTGATTCATTTGACATAGTGGGTTATTGTGATGCAGATTATGTAGGTAATAAAGTCGATCAAAAAAGCACAAGTGGTCACTACCAATTTCTTGGAGGATGTTTAGTATCTTGGTCATATAAGCAACAATATTACACAGCGCTTTCGATGACCGAAGTGAAATACATAATAGCTGCTAGCTGTTGTGCTCAAATTTTATAAATGAAGCATCTACTACAGATTTTTTCTATAAAATTTTCTCATATTCCTATATTATGTGATAATACTGGTGCTATAAATATTTCTAAAAATCTTATGCATCATTCTAGGACTAAGCATATAAAAATCAAGCTTCATTTTCTTAGAGATCATGTTTTATAAGGAACCATTGATCTTTTGCATGTTAATAGTAACTGACATTTTCACCAAGTCACTCTTTGAAGATAGATTTTGTGTGTTAAGAAAAAGCTTGGTATGTACAAACTCACTGGTAGTATTTCTGCATGAATATTCTCTCTTACTTGTCATTGCATTTCATTTAACAAGCTCCTTCTATTTTGATTCTTTAGAAATTCTTTCTTAGTTTAGAAGGCTCCTTAAAGTCTAGAAGGCACCTCTAAGTTTAGAAATCTCCTCTTAGGTTAGTAGGTTTCTTCTAGATTAAAATTCTCTTATTCTTTTTAGAAGGCTTATCTCATGTTGACATTCACAATGACACATGTCCTAAAAAATAGGGAGTCATTTATAGTGTCGTTTCATTTTTTTCAAAAAATATATAAGCAACTGAACAAATCTACATATGCGTCTGTCAGAAGATGCGTAACTGATTACACTTCCTCTTTTGGCCTATACGTCTACTCATCCTCTCATAAGACCAAGGTTCAAGAATCACTTAATATACTCTAAGAAAACTTCTCTCATCTTCTTTGTTATTCTCTTTGCACCCTAACTCTCTGCATTCTTATTGCCTCTTTTTTTCTTTCGCAAACTTCACCAAGCTTATATAAAATGGCAAACAAAATCAAAAGGACAGAAGAAATTTTTGGCCTTAACTTCTAGACATGAAGAAACACCTCATCGTGAACAAATCTTTACTTTTGATTTCTTGTGTTTTTCTCCTATAGTAGGTCCTCTAGACACTATTACCAAACTTGTCTCTGTCACCTAAAAGCTCCAAACTTTAGAAATACCTAATCAGGCCAGCCCAGAAGATAGGAAAAGGAAGATTGTTTCTATATTGTCTCTAAATTATCCTAATTCCTCTATAGATAACAAAGAGGAAACAATTGAAAAACAATATGCTTTTGACTCAGAAGACGAAGAAGAAGAAGAAGAAGAAGAAGGAAAAGAAAAGGGAGAAGAAAAGAAAGAAGCAAGTGAAGAGGAAGAAGAAGAAGAAGAGACATTTAGTAAGGGGGAGTTACTAAAAATGATGAGATTCCATATGCCTATTTTCTCCTAACTATTCCCACTTTAAAAACTTCCGTAAATCCTAAACCTGGTTCCAAAAAGAAGAAAGTGCCTGAAGTACACTGGGCAATAAACAATGATGGTTCAGATGAAGAACCTTCTCAATTGGAAAAAAGACCACAGACTGGAGGAAATGTTACAAAACATGCTCCACAAAAAGAAATTGTTGAGGCAGAAGAAAAAGAAAAGGAAGAATCAAAGAAAAGAAAAAGGGAACAAATAAGAAAAGGCAAATAACCTCTGGCCAAAGAAAAGTTTGAGGATGTCATTACAAGGAATGAGCAATTACTCAGGGAGGCTTTATTCGAAGAAATCCCTAATGCCAAAAGAACAAAATTGAAGAAACTAACCATTCTTTAGAAGGGAGAGCTTTCAGTACTAGTGAAATTATTCCAGTCAATGGAGGCTGACGCAAGATACAAGATGCACTACAATAAGACAAAGATAGTAGCTGGATGCATCTTTCCTCCGCATCTATTCAATATAGGTATTCCCATCACTTCCTCTTATCTTGATGTTGGTTGGGAAAATTTCTTAAGCTAGGACAAAACTGTGTGTGGTGAACTAGTCAAATGTTTTTACACACATATGAGAAAGGAAGAAATTAATGGGAAGCTGCCAATCATCTCTTAGGCACACGATTGCAAGATTTTGGTTACAAAGAAAATCTTAGAAAACATTCTGAGTGTAATTCCTGAAGGTAAGACAAGCTTTCCTTTTCATAAGTGAGACATTGTTGACATTGATCTAGGAGAAGTAATGAACTTCATTTGTATGAATATTGAAAATGCCCAAGAAGGGAGACCCTAGTGCAGATGCTTGGACCTTCTGCCATGATGCCTTGCATCCATTTCAGCTACCTTCATTTTGCCAATGAGTAGTTTAGTAAAGAGGTATGTCTCCTAGACACGTATGTAGTTTACAATTTGTTAAAAGGCAATAAGATGAATCTCTTGGCAATGATCCTAAAGTTCATAATAGACAAAGGAAGTCACAAGAACAAAATTGGTGGTCTACCTTATGGAATGCTATTAACTAAGATTTTGGCATATTTTGGAGTGTTGTTTGATAACCTTAATTAGTATGAGCCAGCAAAGTTTCATTAGTCCATTCCTTACCAATGTGGTTACAAGATGAAGGACAACATGTGGGTTAAAAAGAAGTCAGAAAGAGCTACAGGCATCTTGAGTCTAACCCTACAAAAGTCAGCCCCTGTTCCACTCTAAAGCATGAATGATCTGATCTTGCAATAATTGAGGGACATTTATACTAATCAGGATCAAATTTGGGAACAAATTGACAGCATCCAAAACTAAGTCCTAGATTTGCAAATTCTCCTTAGGAAAAATCCTCACTAATTGTGTCAATTGATTTTTTTTCTTATTTCATTCTATTTTATTTCACTTCCTCCCTATGCTTTATTACTTTTGATAATGACAAAGGGGGAGAGTTTATATAGATATTTTTTTTACATTTTTGCATAGTGTTGCATATGTAACATCCTGTTCTCATATTAAAAGTTAAGACCCAAAATTTCAGTACATATGAGCTCAAATAGAGATTAAGGAAATGCATTTTCTTGCTCATGCATAATGTAACATCCCGTTATCTTTGGAAGGTTAGAATAGTAAATATGAGTGATAAATGAGAGCTTAGAAATGCATTTTTCATGCTCATGCATAATATGGCA
>JANZXR010000008.1:15702425-15713647 GCA_027575705.1 Erythroxylum echinodendron
ACCCAGGGTTATCATGAACATGCATTGTACATAATTCATTTCATACATGTGCATTATTAAACACTCATAATTTTGCACATTGTGATATATATATATGGTGTTTGATATAGAGGAGCAATTGGAACGTCAACCTCCAAACGTTGCCAGAACTTCCAGGCATTAGCTTCGGGAGCCACTAGTGAGTAGACCTAGATGGTCTCATTCCACTGTTTGTTTTGTTTGAAATTTCTTTTTGTATTGATTGAATTCTAAATGTCTATATGAATGTGATTGATTGTGTTGGTTTCTAGACAGGAGGTTCGATGATTGTGATATTTTTTTTGGATATTGAAGAGCTATTTGAATGTGAATGAGATAAACTAAGTATACCTAATGTAATTATTAAATGTGTTCTGAAAATGCATTTGCATATGAATGAAAGTGCGAATCCTCAACTTAATGTTGAATGCCGAACTAAGGTCCGATGATATGGGAAAGTGATTGAATGAGATCATGCAAATGTGAGTGATGCATTCCATCTCATGAATGCATGTAATATACTGGCAGTTGTGACCGTAGTAGCCACCGAAAGTGAAAATGAGCCTCGAGCTCAAAAGTGATTAAGAGCCTAAGGCTCACTATGTATAATGAGCCCTGTATCCCCCAAGCAGATAAGGGACAGTTATTAATAAGCCCTGTATCCCCCAAGCGGATAAGGGATAATTTAGGCACTTGGTCACAACAAAATAACAAAATGGAAAGTGAGTTTCATGTACATGGCATATGCATGATATGAATGATTAAATTGTATGGAATATGAAATGTGAAATGTTGGAAATGTGATTATGCGTTATGTGGCTAGGTGAGCCATCGATGATGGTCACTCATTGAGTTAGCAAAACTCATCCAAAATTTGCAACTATTTTTCAGGATTAAAAGAATATCCCGTTAGGCCAACAGGAGTATGCCTATAGCATACAAGTGAAGGATAGAGGTCGGGATCAGTTTGCGTCTGCATTTCATTTCCTTAAATTGTATTGAATTGTTTATTCCGTAACTTTTTGTATTAAAAATTGTTTCCGAAACAACTAAAGCGTTTTGTATTTGTGAAAAGGGCTCAAATGGCTATTGATACTTGTATTGCTATGATCAGAAATGTTTATGAATTAAAGTGGGCCCAATTTGGTTATGGATTTTTAACGTATCATGTTTATGGGTTAAAACAAAGAAAATTTTTTATATCAATTTCTGAGTGATTGACTGCTCTAGCATGCCACACTTGCGGGGCACGAGCGCAGACATCACCCATTGATGTTGGGTTCGGGTCTTGCTGGAGTGAGATACTATAGCATATGTGATGATATATTTTTTAATGCATATTTCTCAATGTTGCCTCGATTATATATGTTATTGATTCTGCTATTGAACTTTTGAAAATCTGTGATATATAAATAATAGGTTCCTTTCTTAAGAGACAGGCTCCTTGCAAATGTCTAAACATATAAAAGTCGCAAGTATCTTTCAAAATAATCTATTGTCTCTTTGAATTTTGAAAAATATATCTATTTTTGCTTGTCATCATCAAAAGAAGATAGATTGTTAACTTAAGGTTTATAATTAACGATTTCGATGATAATTATTTAATATTTCAAAATTCAAATTAGATTTATTTTTTTGTATAATTAACGGTCTAATTCTCGAAAGGAAATAAAATCATAAGAAATACACTTTCTTTCTAGGAGGAACCTTGTTAGAAATGGTTTATCTGAAAGGATCCTACTAATTATAAAGGTCATCCATTAGCCCCATGATTACTGGAAGATTTTTGGCAAAGTTGACATCGAAGTTATTCAAATTTATATTCACTCAGTTAACTAAAGATACAGAGAGCAACAACAATTGTGAAACAACAAACGTACATAGACTTTTGAAACATTTTGCCAACATTTATATTCTTGAGAGTCATATTATTCTTATTGTGCCTTAGAAAAGTGAAATCACTCTATCAAAAGAGAAATTGTTATTTGAGAACTTTCTTTTGATTTTACATTTTATTCGACTGTAAGTTTTTATAAGCTTGTTATACACTTCGACTGTGGAAGGTTGGAGAATTTTAAAAAATATATACTCATGAGATTGAAGAGACTTATCAAATTACTACCTGGTTTTTATAGTGAAACACTCAAGTTGGATAATTAGGAACTGAATGTATGCTTGGGTTGTAAGCCGAATCAGTATAAATCGACTGCGTTCTTCTCTCTCTTCTCTTAACTTTTAAATTTTCGCATTATATTGTGTGTGTGTTTATTTCAGCAAGAGGCCCTTCACTTTATAACAGGCTCCTTCTGTTTCAACTTACAAGAGATTCTTTTCAGTTTTAACAGGTGCCTTTTGTTTTAAATTGTTTTTAACAAAACTTTTCGTTTAGTAGGTTCCTGTCATTTAATAAGCTTTTTATCATTTAACAAGCTCCTCCCTATAAATAAGATCCTATCGTACAACAAGCTTCTACTGTTTTAACTATAAAAAGGCTCCTGTCATTTCTTTTTAAACTTAAAGTAACTTGCAAAATTTGTCAAGTCATACACAATTCACCCTCCTCTTGTGTGTGTTTGCTTTATCACACTCTTTCATATTTTGGCACTTGAGACCTCAATTGCAATTGGAAGTAAAGTTTATGGAACTGTATTTTGCGTGGAGCACAGTCTTGAAAGGAGCAACATTTGGCATAAGGTCTCAAATGTTAAATCTATTGGAACAAACCAGTTGATTTGTTGATGTGATTTCACTGGGTAAGAAAGAAGGGAAAAGGAAGACCTTCATATTGGCAGTTCAGAAATGCATCAATAGACGGTTGGACAATACACAGGTACATTTTTTGTTCATCATCTTATTGTATTAGTCTAAAACTGCTCTCTAGCGATAACTGCAATAGCACTGTTCTTCCCTTCCCGATTAAACAGAAACAAATTATCAATTTCTGGTTTACTTATTTTTCATTCTTTACCTATTCCTGATGCAATTAAAGCAACTGGCTTTCAACGATGTTTCGTATGTTTAGTAACCCCACTAGGCTTCTCAGTCGGTATATATTATGTAATGGACGTGGCTTGGAATATCCTGAGTTTATGCTCACACATAGACATAGATTAACAAAAAGCTACAATAGACAGTAGTTCCCACTACGTACAGAGGTTCGCATGGAACAAATTTTCAACATAGCTAATCATATTGAACAGGGTCATCAAGATACCATCTCGCAACTCGCAAACAAGCTTTTTCGAGCCGTCGCATCCACTTACATTGATCGAGCAACGTCGAAAGTGCAACTTTTCTGCTCAAGTAAACAAATATTTATACATGTGGAAGGACTAGCAAAGATAAAAAATGATTTCCATTCACATGGCAAGATTGCTTCTGTCGAATGAACTTCCCTAAATGTGTGTGTGAGTAGAGTAGAAAGAAAATGAGAATTATGGTTTGTTTAACGACATACTTCACTATCAAGGGTCAATCTTGCTTCAAAGGAGCATTATTGTTGAACTTTCAGCTTTTGAAATACTTTCAGTGATCAAACTATTTCGATATATATGCTCAATGAACTCAAATGGACGGTAACCCGTATATATTGCATCGAATCATCACAAACGATATAAAAGATACATTGAATGTATTCTTGTTTTATAGTTATGCAAGTGTAGAAAAATCAAAATTTTCTGTGAAATCATCAGAATTGATGTCAAAGAAACCTTTAAAGTTTCCATCAAAATTGATTGGCAGAATGAATTTGGAGTTAAATTACCAATAATATACACTTATCCTAATGTAATTGTCTATGAGAGTACATCTAAACTTGGAAGATTTGATTGAATAACTTTGGTAGTATCCATACCAGGGCAAGTTATTAGAAAAGAAAAGAATGGTCAATATTAAATAAATTACGTTAGACACATTAAACCATTTGTTGTAGTGTAAGAGTACTTTATTAAATATAATGACGATAAAAACTACTACGTATAACCAGCCATTAAAAAAATTTTGTATTCATAAAATGTTGATGTGGCATCCTCCAAATATCACATAAATAATTTTTTTTTTTTTGGGTATGTAATGCCCAGAATCCACTATGCCGTCATTGTTTTAGGTTTTGTGATACTGCTACCTATTTTTCACTTAGGCTACAAGTTTTATATGTAATCTTGCATTTTATTTTTGATTTAATCTACAAATTAATATGTAATTACAATTCAATTTTCACTTAGTACGCAAAGTTAATGCGTAATTTTCTTCTTTTTGTGTGTGTGTATTTAACACCACAATGGCCATAAGAAAAACAAGTGTATCTTACGAATTTTTATTGACATTGAAATGCCTAGATTCATAACAAAATTACTCATTTAGTGTATAAATAGGAAGATCTAAATGCTTCTCTGTCATTAGCTCAAAATTTGATATTTGATTTACACAATTAACACATGTTTTGTAAAGGGGATTGTTATCCTTTCATTTAATTAGTTGAAGCATGACTAGGGTTGCATTTTGAACTTAAAGTGTCTAAATAATGTTTTTAATCATGTAAAACTTAAAGATGAATACAATCTTACCCAAGCAACTGGAGATTTATGTTTTATACGGCATTCAAATTGGAAACTGTCTGTGAAAAAAGATTCATAAGTTGCTACGTAATCACATATTATAAGTGAACAGACATAAATTTGTACACTTTACTTTTACCTTAACTAACTTTTAAAACTCAACCTTTCACGGTGCTTGGTTCCAAATAACAATGTAAAAAACAAAGTTATTAGTATTTCTTTTTACTAATATGTATAGAGAGATAAATTTAATAAAGGATAGGATCTTTGTCTCTGACAACTACTAATAAAATTATAACACCTATTTTTCCTGAGAGTTCTTATACTTGGCAGTTAGCTTACCACCAAAAATTTACCATATCGAAAGAACCACACCTTCCTATACCAAAGGGAAACTTTTATCAAGAATTTGAAGTATATTAAAGTACTTTAAGTTTTGGCATGGGAAGTAAAAAAGAGGGTCATAATAGAAGACATGTAACTAATAAGTTCGCTATTTACCTTTTTCATTGCTAAACTAAGATCCCAATAACTTCACTATCTTCTAGTTATGACCATAATGTAGTCACCATGTACAAATAACAAAACCAAATATGATAGCTGAAAACTTTTGGCTCGAGAGGGAGATGGGGTGTTGTGACTTGGATTCTTTACTACTTCATCTTCAAATTTGAGGGTAGGTCACAATGTCACCTAAGGTAATTAGATGTTGAAAATTTTTCAACAAATTTTACAGTGTCACCAAAGGTAATTAGATGTTGAGAAGTTTTCAACAAATTAATGGTAACTTCTCATCTTCACCAGTAGTGAATGTAAAAGATGTTTCGAGAACGCAAACTGATGTTTTTGTTGGTAAACTAAATATAGATTTAAACCTTATTAAGTCTAGTTTTAAATAGCACAAGTATTAGGTATATTGGAGTTTCCTAAAGAAAGTTATAACTATTTTTATTAAAGGTTGCTTAGATGTAATTCATGTTGTTTAGAATTCTATTTTATATGTTTTTTATTAATAGCTAATATTTATGCATAAAAAATCGTAATTAGTTATTATAAGATCAAGATAAGAAGTGGAAATGTAGAAATAAAAAGTTTTTTCAGTTTATTTTTTTCTTCTTCCTTATATGTGTTAAGTATCCATACTTGTAACTCACTATAGCTTCCAATGGTATAAGAGCTTTGTTAAAGTGATGATAAAAACTAACATCACCTTCCAATAACCCCAACTAACCAAAACCAACTATCATCAATGGGCGTTATGTATGAAGGCCATAATTAAGTCTCTTGCTTATGGAACATTGTCAACAAGGGATATGAAGATCCCACAAATGAGGATACTGTATAAACTAGAAGCTTGACAAAATACAAAAAAGAGAGATCAAAGTACACTCTCAATTATTCATCAAAGGCTAGATGATGACATGTTTGAGAAGATAGTCAATATGATAAGAGCCAAAGATGGATGGGAAATTCTAAAGAATTTCATGGTTAGAGTTGTGCTCTATCAACTTGAAATTCAGTCATATAATGGTGGAGATTGAAGAATCGAAGGACATAGAGTCGTGATCATCGATGAGTTAAATGGATCATTGTTAGCTCATAAATAAAGAATGAAGAGGACCTAACAACAACCGGTAGAGCAAGTTTTGCAAGTAAAATTTTCCTTTAATTATAAAGGAAATGACAAAGGAGGAAGAGGGTTGAGGTTGAGGTCATGGTTGAGGCCAAGGTTATGGTCACGATCAAGGAAAAGGTGAGCAAAATTTATTTCAGAAAGGTGGAAATAGGAGTTCTCAAAAAGGTCGTAAACGAGAAAGAAATAATAATTGGAGGAAGGATAAAAGCCAAGTAAAGTACTATACATATAGGAAGAATGGAGACTATAAACGTCAAACTAAGAGTTGTAATATGGAGGCGAACTCCATCAAGCATAAAGAGGTGGAAGGTAATACTCTTTTTTTGTCGAAAGGAAGCTCCATAGAAAAAGATGTCACATGGTATCTTGACAGTGACACAAGTAACCACATGATAGGAGACAAGCACATTGGTAGAAGTGACCGAGAATGTTCATTTTGGAGATGATAAATTGTTAGAGATTAAGGAAAAAGGCTTTATGATTTTAGTCACAAAGGATGGAGAACGTAAAATTCTCCACAATGTCTACTACATCATAAAATAAAGAGCATTATTTTAAGCATCGACCAATTTTTAGAGAGCAGACACAAAGTGACAATGAAGAAAATTTGTTTTTGGCTTCAAAATTGAGGTGATAAATTTGTTACTAAAGTTTCCATGAAAAAGAACTGATTGTTTATGTTAAATGTGAAAATAGTGAAAGTGAAGTGTTTACAAGCTCATGTTAAGGATCCTTCGTAGATTTAACACATGAGATTTGGGCACCTCAACTTTTAAGGACTTAAAATGCTAGGAGCACAAAGTAGGGTGAAAGGAGTTCCTAAAATTTACTACTCGAATCAATTATACAAGGTATGTTTATCTGGAAAATATGCAAGAAAGAGCTTTCTAAAAGAGTCACTTTTGTGAGCAACCAAGCCTTTACAGCTTATGTATGCAAATGTATGTTGTCCTATCAAGCTGCAAACTTTTGGTAAGTGCTCATATTTTATGCTCTTTATCGATGATTACATGAGGAAGACATGGGTTTATTTTTTAAAGACTAAGAGTGAAGTTGTTGAGATGTTTAGAAAATTTAAGTTTCTTGTTGAAAAGGAAAGTGGATACAAAATTAAAGCTCTAAGAACTAATTGAGGTGGAGAGTTCACTTCTAATAAATTCAAGGTCTTTTGTGAGGAAAATGATATTGGACTTCCTCTGTCGGTCTCAAGAGTACCAAAACAAAATAAGGTTACAGAGAGAAAGAATAAGACAATCCTTAATACGGTGAGGACAATGCTAAAAAGAAAGAATATGCTTAAAGAGTTTTAAGCCAATGCAGTTGTATATGCGGTTTATCTCTTAAATAGTTCACCTAAAAGAAGTTTGGAGACAATAACCACTCAAAAAGCATATAATGTATGGAAGCCAAGTGTAAGGCACTAAAGAGTTTTCAGATTTATTGGCTATGTTCATGTATTTGAACAAGAAAGGACAAAACTTGATGATAAGAGGAAGAAGACGGTGCTTACTAGCTATGCTAAGAACTTTAAAGGATACAAATGTTTCAACCCTATTTATAAGAAAGTTGTGATTAGTAAATATGTGGAGTTTAAGGAAGATGCCTAATGGGATTGGAGTGTTCAACAAGAAGGGACATATAGTTTCCTTCCATATTTAGGAGAAGATGAGAATGAGGACTAAAAGACTAAAGGCGAGAGTTGAACTCCTTCCACACTAACTTCGTCCTTAACAAGTTCAAGTGAACAACCTTAAAGGTTTCGAAAATAGGAGATATCTATGATTATACTGAAAGAATAGAAGGTAAGAATCTCTTTTTTCTATTTGCACATAGTGAATCTTTAAGGTTTGAAGAGAATGTTAAAGAGAGGAAATTGGTACAAGCTATGGAAAAAGAAATTCATTCCATTAAGAAAAATAACCCTTGAGAGTTTTTCACACTACTAAGTGGTCATCAAGCAATTGAGACTAAATGGGTTTATAGAGGCGAGACTAGTTGCAAATATAAACAAAAGCATAACATGAATTAAGAAGAGGTATTTGTTCTCATTACTCGTTAAGAGACAATACAGTTATTGGTCGCTCTTGTGGCCCAAGGCAGTGGAAAATTCATAAAATGGAAGTAAAGTGAGCCTTTATAGTTATTGGTCACTCTTGTGTCCCAAAAAAGTGGAAAATTCATCAAATAGATGTGAAGTGAGCCTTTCTAAATGGTGCTCTTAAAGAGGAAGTATACGTAAAACAAGCGAAAGGATTTATTACTAATGGACATCAAGATAAGATGTTAAGGTTGAAGAAGGCTTTATATGGCCTTAAAAAAGTGCCACGAGCTTGGTAGTCCCTCAACAAATATCTTGATAAGAATGGTTTTCAATATGCTTCATGAATATGTTATTTATGTTAAAAGAGAGAAAGATGATATTTTGTTTATGTGCATTTATGTGGATGATCTCATTCTTACCAAAAAAAATTCACATGCGTATGATAATTTTAAGAATACGATTACACTAGAATTTAAAAGCAGTGATATGTGGCTTATGTCATACTATTTGGGATATAAGTAAAACAATAGAGTGATGGAATATTTATTTCTCAAGAGATGTATGCAAGAGAATTTATATATTATAGAAAAGTTAAAGCTAATAGATTGCAATCCTACCAATACTTCGATAGAGTGTAGGGTTAAATTCTCCAAAAAGGATGGAGTAAGGAAAGTTGACCTAACCACATTTTGAAGCCTTGTGGGAAGCCTAAGGTACTTGACCTGTACTATTCTTGATATATTAGTTACCGTAATATTAGTGCATCGGCTACGGAGAATCTAAGTGAAGAACACATGCAATTCGCAAAAAGAACTCTCCGATATTTAAAAGATGCTCTTAATTATGATATTTTTTATACTTCTTCGAATGAGGGTCACTTAAAAGGATATTGTGATAGTGATATATCATTGACATTGGTGACCAGAAGAGTACTATCGGGTTTATATTTTTTTTTCGAGAAAGTGCAAGTTCATGGTGTTCAAAGAAACAATCAGTTGTGACACTCTCAACATGTGAATTGGATTATGTTACTATAACTGTCGGTGCATGTCATGTGATATGGCTAAGGAGATTGCTAGGTGAATTTTAATTTTCTTAGAAAAAACTGACTAAAATTATGGTGGACATCGAGAATTGCTCATTGTTGTTGTGAAAATTTTGGTGTTTTATGATCGAAGCAAGCATATAGATGCAAGGTTTTATTTTATCCAGGATTGCGTTACCATCAAGGAGGTTGAGGTAGAATACATTAAAGCTCTTAATCAAATAGCTAATATTTTTAGAAAACCCCTAAAAAAAGATAGATTTCAGTAGCTTAGAGAGATGGTTGGAGTTGCGAAGAAGTCAAGTTTACAAAAGGTGTTGAGAAATTTTCAACAAATTAGGCGTGACTTCTCGTCTTTAGTAGTGGTGAATGTGGGGGATGTTCTGGAAAGACAAATGGATGTTTTTGTTCATGAACCAAATATGGATATAAAACTTATTAAGTCCAATTTCAAATAGCACAAGTTTCAGGTTCATCATAGTTTTCTAAAGAAAGTTATAGTTATTTTATTAAAGACTACTCAAATATAGTTTCTGTTGTTTAGAATTCTATTATGTACGTTTTTTTAATCAATAGCTAATATTTAGACCTGTAAAAAGACTTGTAATCAGTTGTTATAAAATGGAGACAAGAAGTGAAAATATAGTAATAAAATTTTTTTCAGATAACCTTTTCTTTTCTTCTTCTTCGTCATTGTTAAAATCCATATTTGTAACTCAATATATAGCTTCCGATATTAGATTCATTAAACTCAATAGTGGAGATAGTAAACCTTACATATGGAGAAATAACAAAAAAAAAATGGTATTAGAGAAATAGATCACTCGCCATATATAGCCGGAAATCTGAGAATACACGTTACTCAATTTGGTTGTCAACTGCCACTACGGAAAAGGACATCAAACTTTCGACTAAAAGACCAAGAGATAGCAGAATGGTTATGCTAATCATCTTTAAAAGCTAAGATATGATCAAAATGTTCAGGGCTAGTTTTTGGACTACAGTTCATCAGTAAACATATACTTATGTATTGCTGGAAATGGAAGAAGTGACTGATATTGCCAGATGTGTTGGCTTGCTGTCTCCAGCCATCACGACAAGAACTTTTGGCTCACCATCATCAACCACTGTGTTACTGCTAGACTTCACTGATTTTTCTTGATCTCCACTCCTTGAATTGGCAGCCCTTTTCAAACAGGAGCATGCCAGAACGATCAGTGCAGTGGAAATTAGTGTAAGCATGAGCGCTAAGCTTCCGAAGAGGTAAGGTGTTGGAGAATGCCACACATTCATATTTGATGTAGAAGTTTGCAGGTCTTGTTTGTTCTTCTGACTCTTTCTTTTCTCTCTGTGTAGTTTAAACACTCTTGGCTTTGCAGCTTTGCTTTGAAGGAGTTGTTGGGACTTGGGGGTTTCATGGAGTTTATAGAGTTGAGTTTTGACTTTTGAGTTGATTTTGGATTATAACCATGACCATGAGTTCAAAAAGATTCTTTATGCCTTAACTAGATGCTCAACGTGTTCTATGGTTATTATATGAATTCTTCTAATGGCTAATTCGGTTAAATACTACCGCCCCTCATCATTTATTTTTATTCTTTATTTCAGTTGACAAGTTGGATATGTCCTAAAAGAGTCCTTAAGTGCCAAGATAAATCCCCAATGGCTTATTTGGTTCAACAAATAAAATAAATAAAGAATAGAGTAGTTATTATGAGGAACAGAAAAAATAAGGAATAGAATTAAATGAGCATTACTTTGTTTATTTTATTGTTAAAGAATTTCTATGACAATGTTTGGTTTGAAAATATAAATTTAGAATGATAAAGGAATAACCAACAAAAAGAAAATTATTATTATTATTATTATTATTATTATTATTATTATTAAATTCCTTATTGTTATTAATTTTCTTCTTCTTCTTCT
>JANZXR010000008.1:15718327-15732092 GCA_027575705.1 Erythroxylum echinodendron
GACTTTATCATATACATCTAAACATGTACAAGATAAATAATGCCTTTAAATAATTTTTCACTAAAATACAACCAAAGCGATTGGCTGTAGGGCATAAACCAACAGTCAAGATATTGGTTGGAGACACTATCTCCAAATCGATGTTACTAATAACTACTGATCACATTATTTTTTCAAGAAACCTAGTACAACGAAATTATCATTATCTTACTTTGTTTTGGACTTCTTGCGTAGTAATTTATACGCAATGGTGATGCTCATTGGGATTTGACTATTGGCGCCAATGGTATGCACATAATTGCGGGACAATGCAATTAACTGTAGTTAACAGTTCAAAAGGCATTCATCTGCTGTTATATCAGAGAAGGACACGGTTCCTTAATGGAGACAGACACGATAGGATGTTAACCCACAAGGCCATAACCTTAAAATTGGTGCCGACTGGCTTCGTAGTGCTTGTTCCACATGCATGCAAGTATGACACGTTGGTACACTTTGAACCATTTATTTTGTAACTATGATGTGATAACAACAGTTCACGTGATTTCAAATAAACTATATTCTGCGTCAATAACTTAAAATTTTGAAATGAACGATAAATTTTTTTATTCAATTCAAATAAAACTCCTAATTTCTAAGAATTGGAGGTAGAGATGGCAATAATGCTTGGCCCGACTGAGCCCGGCGTATTTTTTACTCGAGTTAAGTCAATCTATGGCCTGTCTCGTTTTAAATTTTTTTCCTTCAAAAAATAATGACAGACCAGTGCTAAGCCGAGGGACCTTCCGCCCGTAACTACACCACCCGTCATACATAAACACTTTCCGTACAGTTACTATATGACACCCACTAAACAAAAAGTTAGGAGATGCTTCATTAAGGGGTATGGGAATAATTCAATAAGAAAGGAAAGAATAAAAATAGTTGGGTATTTATTACGGTTGATTGATAGGTGCTTGGTTAATGAGTTTGGAAAGAGATTAATAGGTAAGGAATGAAAAGTGAATGGTTGGTTGTTGATTATCATTATAGGAGCAATAGTTTGATATCCCACTTTTGAAGAATCCTCCATACCGTCTATTTAGTAGAGGAATGAAACTCATTCCTAAGTAATGACTCCTTTTTAAAAATATTTTAAATACTCATTAATTAAATAATTAGATACAATTTAATTAATTAATTAAAACACAATTAATTAATTAAAATAATATTAATAATGAATTAATTACGTTATAATAAACTAAAAATAAATAATTAATTAGTTACAATATGATTAATTAAAATATAATTCATTAATAAATTAAAATATTATAATTAATTAATTACAATATAATTAATTAATATATATAATTCATTAAAATATAATAAAATTTTATTTCTTAATATTATTTACAAACCAATCGCTATCAATGTTAATGGTAATCATTCATTCTTGTTAACCAACCATCATAATTATAATGATAATATATATTCTCATTCCTCACTATATTTTTTTATTCCTATTATCATTTCTGCGAACCAACCTCGCCCTGAATAGTTTTTTCATACCTTAGTTTTAGGTAATAGTGCATACCCCCGTGTATAGGAGGAATGGTTTTGATTTCTGCAAACACTAATATTTTTTAATTAAATATAATTAAACTATAATTAACTAAAATATAATAAAAATGTAATTAATTAAAATATAAAATATAATTTATTAAAATGTAATTATTTAAATATAATTAATTAATTAAAATATAGTTAATTAAAATATGATTAATTGATTAAAATATAATTAATTAGTTAATTATAATTTAATTAATTATAATATAACAAATTTTTATTTCTCAATATTTTTAACAAACTAACTATTATCAATGGTAATGTTAATTATTCATTCCTCTTAATCGGCCATCATAATTATAATGATTATATTCATTCTTGTTCCTAACTATATTAATTCCCATTCCTATTACCATTCTCTTATGTGAACCAACTGCCCCCTAAGTCTTTTCTTGCAGTACTCAATGCTAGACAAGGGTATATATTTTTGGTTGCATCATTTTTTTTAAGCATGCTATGGATTTAGGGAATTCATGTACCAAATAACACTAATTTGATTCTGGAGTTAAATAGAAAGATCATTCGTAAAAGGGTAACCAGGAATGAATGTTCTGGGTAATTTAAGGATCAAAGCGTCCTGTAGTCTCATAATTTAAATCGTAGGGTCAAACTTAGTTCTTGTTGTAATCAATATGATACTTCAAACCAATATTAGTAAAAGTACAAAGTAGGAATGCTTTTTTAGATGTAAAGAGTGAACAACCGTTTGTATGATATATGTATTATTTAAATTTTCTTCATACCTTTTTCATTAGTTACACTCAATTATTACTCTTGAACTTATTTGGTAGTAATTGCATACAAAAATTTCCAAATATTTAATCTAAATATGTATATATGAACATGTGATTTTCTTTATACTTTTTTTTAGAGAAAGGCAACCAGCTTGGTGACTACTCCCTGTAGGATGAAATCTACTATAACACAACAATAATTCACCCAACCCAAGCATAGGGTAGAGAAAAACATGAGGGCCATGCATAAGATAGCAAGCATACTTTGCAATAAAATCCGCACACCTGTTAGCCTCCCTTGGCACGTATTGGATGGTTACTTGTTAGTCTCGACAGATGAGCTCTTTAATACTATGTATTAACTGCCCAATACTGTGAACATCTACCCCATTGAGGATTTGATTAATGGCTGACACCATGTAAACCGTAGGCTTTGAAAAATACCTATAAGATCGGTTGTAAGGATTGAGCCCCTGCTTATATTCATAGCAAAGCCCCTAATCTACGCACCATTATGGTCTATCATCAATCCCTACTGCAGATAACCCAGTAGTTGGGTTAATAGCCCATCCACATTCAATTTCAGCCAACCACGCACTGGAGGCTGCCATGGCTGCTCTCTATCGTGATGCACATTAATCGACTGAATGGAGCATTTCGTATAAACGAGTTTAATTTTATAAACTATGGTTCTAATGTCTTTGCCTTGTACAGATAGGATGGAGTCCTGTTGCTGGAAAAAGTTTAGGTTTTGCCAAGTCCATATACGCTAAACTACAACTCCAAAATAATTATCCCAATTGTCATTCTCCCTAATGCCCCATTTATCATTTATTACTCAAGTTGTGTTTTAGCCAAGCTTGAAAAGGTAAAGAGAAAAATTTGGACCAGAAATCCATCGGTACTAGTTGGTTCCACACCAATCTGACCCATCGACAATCCCGTAAAGCATGAATTACTATCTCCGCATCCTCCTCACAATATTGGCAACGCGTATCAGGAATCACTTTCCTATAAGCTAACTCCCATCATGTAAGGAGATTGCCTTTGGCTTCTAACCAAAGAAAAAATTTGATCCGCTTTGGACCTTTCCACTTCTAAATTCGAGTTCGTTTATTGGTCCTGATGGGATTGTCATCCTCCATTAAGACGACATACGTTGATCTAACTAGTAATAGACCATTAACTGATTGTCATTAATAAAAATCATGCTTTCTATCTAAGGAAAGCGGAATCAAACCCGATACTAGATTCATTAGGATATCAGGAGGAAGTCATGCTTCAAACACACACCAATGCCAACTCCCATCTGATTACAGAAAAGCATTCACTAGCTCAATCAAAGTATTCTCTAGAATGTCATTAATCACCTATGTCGTCGGAGGACGTTCATTGATTGATCATTTGTCAGTCCAGAAACTAGCCATTTTGCCATTACTAATAGTCCAAGCGAGGCAAGTAGAAAGTTTACCCCACAAAGATCCTCCTCTTTAGCATTAATGGCACAGTGTCTAGAATTCCATAGCTCGCCCTCAACGCCTTAACCCATATCTTATTGGTGGAATGAATTAACTATTATCTGTCTTTCATAAGGAAAGCTTCATTCATCACTCGAAGCTTCCTGGACCCCAAACCTCCATTTTCTTTACGACGACACAGATCATCCCACGCTATTAAGTTGAGCTTACAATTAGTAATGCATAAGCCCTACATTAATGAATATGTTGCTAAATCTTGTCACAAAGATAATAAGCAGTTTAATCATTTCCATGGAAAAATAAGGAAGGCTCTATAGCACCATCTTCACAAACGTCAAACGACCTGCCAATGAAAGGTTGGAAGCGGTCCAACTAGATAGTCATTTATGCACTTTCTCCATAATTCCTTGATAGGTTCTCTTGGTAATCTACCTATGTAGAATTGGCATTCCTAAGTATCGGCATAGATCTTTATGGCCTGAAAGCCTAGTCAGTGAGATAGTGTGGCTTTCACCTATTTTGGCACATTTCGTGAAAAAATATGATAGTTTTAGTAGCGTTGATTCTCAGCCCTGATTGAGTACAGAAATCCTCCACCAACTTTTGAGCAATTCGAACTTGTGCCTTTGAAGCTTCAGTAAAAAGTAACAAATAATCTGTAAAAAATAGATAAGAGATAGGAGGGCTCTTATTATTAAATCAAAAGGGAGTCCAGTGTCCATGCTCCACATCTTGAACTATGTCTTGCATAAGTCGCTCAATACATAAGACAAAGAGATATGGTGGTAAAAGATCACCATGTCAAATACCTTTTACATGGACCAAAGAATCTGAGGCTTCACCGCTAATTAAAAGGCGTATATTGAACGACGTCACACACATAGTGATCATTTTTATCAAACCTGACAGAATTCTCACTTGTCGTAAGGTGTCACATAAAAAATCCCATGAAAGCATATCGTACGCTTTCTCCAAATCCACTTTGATCGCTAGAAAACCCTTGTACCTAGTTTTTTACCAAATAGAATGAATAACTTATTGGGCAAGGATGATATTGTGATGTGTCGTCTAGGTACAAAGCAAATTTGTGCTAGGCCAATAATCGAGGGAAGGACGCCTTTTAAGCATTTTACTATCACCTTGGAAAGTGTCTTGTAAATAACATTACATAGGCTGATAGGGCGAAACATCTTGATAGAGGTCGTATTTTCCATTTTTGGGATGAGCATAAGGAAAGTTTAGGTTAACTTTTTCAAAAGGGTTTAAGTTCTAAAAATGTCCCGCATAAAATTACAAATAGATGTGCTAACTAAACTTCAACATTTTTGGAAAAAGATGGGAGAAATGCCATAGGGACTTGGAGCCTTCATCGACTTCATACGGAAAATGACATTTCAAATTTCTGCATCTGCAGCTATGCCCACCAAACCTACCATCGCCTGATTGTCAATATGAGGAAAATGACTGACCTTATTCTCAGAAATGGAGATATTGTTAGGGCGAGTATAATTAGTGATAAAATATTCTACGATATGCCTTCTCAAAGCCTCACCATGGAGCACATTTCCCAGATCATCCTTAAGGGCCTCCACTTTTATAGTTCGCTTTTCTATATCATCGTACAATGAAAGTAAGTCATACTTTGATCACCTTTGGCAAGCCAATCTACTCGAGATTTCTGTTGCTAGTAAACTTCTTCCTGAGCCAGAACCAGATCTAAATCCCTTTTTAATTCTTCCTTCACCTTAGTAAGATTAAGCATCCTGTGTATATCCCATTCTGTTGAACGCCACCCAATCGTTACCACAAATTTGTTTTCCGTTTAAAAATATTGCCAAATTCATCCATATTCCACCTGGATATTTTATCAATGAACTAAGCCATGTTAGGGGTAAAGTCGCCAGGTACATGCTAAACAGTCCTCAGAACACTCATAAAGCCCATGTTCAGCAACCAAAGAGCTAGAAACTGAAATCTATTCGTAGGTTGATGTTGTTTCTGTAGGGGTAAAGTTCGAGTGATAATGGGATGGGGATTAGATCCCAGTCTCGGAAGGTGGAATATAGTGGTATTGGAGAAGCTCTCAATAAATGACACATTGCTCACAGCTCTATCCATCCATTCTCGTACTTGACCCCCTGCCTAGGTAAACTTTTGCCCTTGAAACCCAAGATCGAGCATTTGCATATTGAAGATCCACTCCTAAAAAAATCTGCAGGCTCCCTCTTTAATGAACCCCCTAATTTTTTGGAGTCATGCAAGATATAATTAAAATCACCACTAACTAACCATTTGTCCATAAGTTGACTTCCTAACCTCAGAAGATTTGGCCAAAGACTCTTATAAGCCAGAGGACTTGAACCTGAACAAACAGCAGTGAGAAAAAGCTTATGCTCCAACATCTCTATCTCTAAATGAACATATTGAAAAATATTTTCAAGAATTCTGATTCGCAATTTATTGTGCCAAAGGAGCCAGATGCCTCCACTAAAACCAACAACTTCAATATGATGAGAGAAGGCAAAACCAAATCATCGAATGAATTCATCCGCTTTCATCCCAGAAACACGAGTTTCCAACAAAGCTATAAGATTAGGCTAATACATTATGCAGATATGAAGAAGATTTCGTCGAAAATTAGAGGATGTTGCCCCTTGACAAATCAACGTGGTACAGCTAAAAGCCATATGGAGGAGAAATTATGACTCTATAGTTAGAGTCTCCTAATTTCTACTCGCAACCTTAATATACTGTTGTAATATCCGATTTTTAAAATATACTAAGGTTAGAACCCTAAACCATTGCATATGAGTAATAACATTGAGAGCATTTAATTCACATGCATACACACATGAATTATGAATTTGGTACATATTGCAAAAATAGTATATGCACTCTATTGACATATTCTAGGGTATGAAAGATGTAAAATGAACATGATATGAATTGTAAATTATTGTGTCTAAAATTTTGGTTTGAATAGATTCCAATTCGTAATTTGGAATTAAATGTTATTAATTAGGAGAGTGATGAATTAATATGTACATTTGGACTAGGAAAATTGCTAAGTAGCAAGACAAATTGATACATGAAAAATTAGGGTGACTAAGAATAAAAATTGAGTGACATTTGGCATAGATAAATGAGTGATAAATGGACTAGTAATTAATTGCCAAATGGATCAATTATTGAGTGACATGTGGAATAATTAATAGGTGGCATATGGCATCTTAATTATGTGACAAATGGAAGGCATGCCTAATGACATATGGAAGGGTTAAATGGAGACACCTTGCACCTTGTTAAGCTAAGCTAATGCAGAAAATGTTTATGCTATCTTCTTCTTATTTCATCATCGAAATTGCTTCTATCTTCTCTCTAAATTTTGGTGTAACCTTAGCCAAAATTACTACACCAAAGCTAGACTTTGAACTTTCACAAAACAATAAAAATCTAGTTTAATGTTACCTTCATCTTGCTACCAAAACCCAGTTCATTTTCACCTTGAAATTGTGTTGATCTTGCTTGCTTGGAGGGATAGGTTACCTTGATGTTTTGAGCTGAAATTGGAAGCTTAATAAGTAAGTATGAATATGATCTTTATGGCATGCTTAATAGAATGAAAATGATTATTGAATCGGAATGAAATTTATATGAAGTTAATGATGAAGATGCTGGAATATGTTGGATGAACTTGGATGTTTTTCTGCTTTATTCTTTGTTTATGAAAACCATGGATTATAGCCTACTATATGGATGATCTAATTTAGGATTTGAGGTATAATTGATGAGGAATTCATGCTAAAGATAGGTGTTCTTAAGATGTTTTCAAATTTGGAAAAGTTAGGACTACATGTATGATGGTATAAAATGGATGGTAATGAAACAAATGAGTATATTTTTGTGAGATTTATGTAACCTCTATGGAAGCTAGGCTAGCATGAAATGAAGTAGCTTTATAGCACGTGAATTTTGGAAAATTTTAAATGTTAATGATGTTTCTAAGTAATTTGAAATTCATGGAGAATTGAGGAAGAAAGACTGTGCACGATCGTGGCCCTCAGAGCATGATTATGGCCTGTTTGCTTGCCTTCTATCACTATAATGGCAAGGTCCTCCATGATCGTGGGCCTAGTTCTGAAAAGATAATTTTTGTTTTGAGTACCTGCTGAACTAGTTAAGGAAAAGTCACTCTAAATTGGTGATTAGGGCTTGGAATGAACCTAGATTGTTACTTGATTAATTGGTTAAGAGCTTGACAAGTTTAGGTTGTTAATTGATGTCATAACTTAAAGAATGGGTTGTTTTGATATCTATGTATCCAAATCTGGACATTATGAGTTGTCAAAGGAATAAAGGTGTTCTTATGAATGCAAACATGATCATAAGGACATGAGTAATGTGCATTAGGAATGAATGAATAAGAATTGTGTTATTGTGTCATTATGTGTAATACTAGAAAAGAGTTAGTGAATGTATGGTTTATCAATTTAGAATAATCAAGCTTACTTGAAGATATAAACCTAATTAAAAATTGGTTATATCCAAGTAATGATGTATGATTGGTTAAGAAATGTGAATAAGGATACATACCCGAGAAAAGTCAATTGAGCATGTATTGAACACGACATATGTATATATGTGCATGATTGAATATGTATTTGACTGATCACCTTAGTAATGTGAATATGTGTGTATTGCATGATTTTAAATGCACAAGTTGAACGCTAGCATCCAGGCATTGTCTGATCATCCAGGAAATAGCTTATCTGAAGCATACTGTGAGTGAACCTAGATGTTTTCTCACTATGTTTGATTTGTTTTTGTTTCAATTTCAGTTATTAATCTATTATTATTATGATTGTGATAATTCCGAAAATGGATTAGTCCGAGGATTTTTATATTTGGGATAGTATTAGGAGCATATTCTGATTAAATATGAATTTGGAAAGTGTATACTCAATGAAAAGTTGAATGCCAGACTTAGATGTGATGAATATGTGAAAATGATTGTGCACAATGAATGAAAGTGAATGAAAACTTATTTGTGAAATGATGCATTGTGTTACATTGTTATGCATAATCAAATAAAGGAGTTGTGACAGGAGTGGCCAATCTGAAAAGAGCTTAAAGCTTATAATTGCATATAAAGAGCCACAGGCTCAGTGATCAATGAGCACGGTGTCCACAATGGGTATGGGACAGAACGTGAAATGAGTCCGGTATCTATAAGGGATATAGGATAATAAATAGGCACTCGATCACAGCAAAATAAAAATGAAAGTGGAGCCATATGTGCATATGCATTTTCAAATATATTTTTAAATGTGTCATGTAAATGATTTTGAAAACATTACTAAATTGTGATGATATAGGGATATGCCATATTCGTGTATTTGTTGATAATATGATTGATTGAGATAAATGATTGAATTATTCTGAAATGAGTATTTGAAATGTTTGAAATTCATGATGTATTATTGAGATAAGGTATATTGAGAATTTGGTTTATAATTCAGATATTTTTGTTTCTGACATGAGTGAGCATATCTATGATGGTTCACTCACTAAGTTCACAAACTCATCAAAATTGCAACGTTGATTTTCAGATACAAGGAAGATATAGCTTCTAAGGCGAAATAGTAGAAGTCTAGTTCTATCTATTTTGGAAAAAAAGAATGACTCAAAGGTCTGGTCAGCTAATGTATGAGGAGTTATAGATTGTGTTAATTTAGCTTTCTCTTTTCGTGTGAAACATTTTGCAAAGGAGCAGTAAACACTCAAATGCTTTTGATGAAGTAAATATATGGATTGTGTATTGTAATGCCTCAATGTAAACTATGTTTATGAATGACAAAGTTAATCTTTTAACTACTTATGTTCTCTAAGATGCCATAATAAGTGAATGAAATTGCTCTAACATGCCACTTTCATAGATTATGTTCTTAAATGTCCTCCGAATATTCAAGCATATACTTTATGAAGGTGAGCTACTACATTTTTTGGTATCAGAGCATGGTTTGACATCCATAGGGACATATATAAGCATTTAATCCTAACATATAATGAGAGACTCGTATAGTGATCACACTTATTGCATGTTATAGGTCAACTACTATAGGAGTTCAAATTAGAGTTAGTTGACCTTGAGTCTGTAGGAGCCAATAGAGATTCTTTAGTACCTGAGTTTGAACAAATGCCTCAAGGAATTCCTAAGAGGCGAGAGAGGGGGTATAATAAGCTTAGGAAGCAGGGGGTTGTAGACTTCTATGGAAGTAAAGACTCTGCAGAAGCAGAACGATAGTTAAAAGGAATAGAGCAAGTGTTTGATCAGATGGACTATGGTCAGATAAGAGGTTTAACTATGCAGTCTTACTTCTATAAAGGCTAGTATATCAGTGGTAGAAGACTGTTCCCGGCACTACCACCCAACCTTATAAACTGACATGGTGAGATTTCCTGAGGATCTTTAAGGAAAATTATATACCAAAGATTTATTTAGATAAAAAGATGAAGGAATTCCTAGATTTGAAATAGGGTAGTCTCACTGTAGCTAAGTATTGGGTCCGATTTAATAAGTTAATGGGAGTTTGCAACTGCTTTGATTTTGAATGAGGAGGATAAATATAAGCGGTTTAAAGATGGATTAAATATGGAAATTAGGACGAGGTTAGCCATTACTAATTTGGGTAGTTTTATGAAACTACGAGTTGCCTCGATCTGAATTGAACTATTATTAAAAGATGGACAAGGAGAGTATAGGCAGGAGTTCAGAATGAAGAGACAGGGTGAGTCTTAAGCTGATTCTGGTAACAGATTCAGTAAACACCAAAATAGATCATTCCAATCACACACTAGATCAAGAGAGTCAGGGTTTAGACCGAGAGGTGTTTTTGTTCAGGCTAGTAGTGGTATAGTTCAAGTACTAGGAGGGCAGTCACAACAGACGCCTAGTTGTGAACATTATGGAAAGAAACATGGTGGGGAATGTTGGAAGTTATCAGGAGATTGCTTTTGTTATGGCTCTTTTTGAGCATCAGATTAGAGATTGTCCTACGACTTTGGGACCACAGTCTAGAGTGAGAGGGGGACTATTGACTGAGACGACTGTTTAGTAGAGTAGAGCTAACACAGCAGGACAGAGAGGCAGAGATAGAGGCATAACAAATTTTACAGGTCCTAGTGTCGGGACTGAGGTGCAGAGTAATCAACTATAGTCTCAGGCCAAAATTTATGTCATCACTATATAGGAGGCACAGAAATCCCTAGATGTTGTTGTAGTGTGTTAAATGTCTTTAATTTTGAGGCATTTGCATTGTTAGATCTAGGATTTACACATTCATTCATCACACTACATCTGGCATCTAAACTGTATTATGAGAGAGAGATGTTGAATTGTGACTCAGAGGTGAGTACACCGGTAAGTAGTACTACAGTGATTGGAGAGGTGTGTAAAGGGTGGATCATTTAGATTGATTAGGCAAAGGTAAAAGTCAATCTGATAATATTGCAGTTGAAAGAGATAGACCTTATTTTAGGTATAGACTAGCTTACTGCACATAGGGCTATAATGAGTTGTTACACTAAAGAGGTGATTATTGAATCTCCTAATCAACCGAGAGTAATATTTCTAGGTGTTAGTCAAGTAGTGCCAACCAGATTGGTTTCCTCAATGAGTGCTTTAAGATTGATTCAAGGTAGATATGAGGCTTACTTAGCCTATGTGACTGATACCCGGAATAAACGAACCATTTAGGATATTCCTATTGTTAGGAATTTTCTGGATGTGTTCCCTACTAAATTACTGGGATTACCCTTAGAGAGGAAAACAGAGTTTACTATTGACCTTGTTCCAGGTATTGCTCCTATATCTATTCCTTCATATAGGATGACACATGTGGAATTTAAAGAACTTAAGACCTAGTTACAGGAGTTCTTGGATAAGGGTTTTCTCAAGCCCAATGTGTCACCTTAAGGAACCGATTTTAATTTTGAAAAAGAAGGATGGGACTTTGAGATTGTGTATTGATTGTAGACAGTTGAATTGGGTGACAGTGAAGAACAAGTTTCCTCTACCGAGGATAGATGGTTTACTTGATCAATTACAGGGTGCTAAGGTATTTACAAAATTAGATTTAAGATTAGGGTACTATCAATTGAAGATAGCTGAAGTTGATGTACCTAAAAGTGCATTCAGGACTAGATATGGGTACTTTGAGCTTTTAGTGATGCCTTTTGGGTTAACTAATGCTCTGGCAGCTTTTATGGCATTGATGAATAATGTATTTCAACGTTATTTAGATCATTTTGTAATTGTATTCATAGATAATATCTTGGTGTATTCGAAGTGTAGAGAGGAACATTTAGAAAATTTGAGGTTAGTCTTACAGACAATGAGAGAGAAACAATTATATGCCAAGTTCAGTATTATTCTTGGGTTATATAATATTTGGATAGGTTATACAGGTAGAGCCAAAGAAAGTTAAAGCAATGATGAAGTGGGAAGCTCCGAGAAATGTGTCTGAGATTCAGAATTTTCTTGGACTAATAGGATACTATAATAGATTTGTTGAGGGATTTTCATTGATCTTATCCCCTTTGACAAAACTTCTAAGGAAGACTGTACCATTCAGATGGATTGATGAATGTCGAAAGAAGTTTTGAGGAACTAAAGCATCAGTTAACTACAACACCGGTGTTAGCTATTCCATCTTGATCTGGAGGTTATGTTATGTATAGTGATGCTTCACACCAGGGATTAGGATGTGTTCTGATGCAGTATAGTAAAATGATTTCATATACATCAAGACAGTTAAGTTCTCATGAGTTTAACTAAATGGTTCATGATTTAGAGCTTGCTACAGTGGTGTTTGCTTTAAAAATTTGGAGACATTATTTATATGGTGAAACATTTTAGATATTCATAGATTATAGAGGTTTGAGATATTTGTTGAGTCAGAAGTAGTTAAATATGAGACAAATATGATGGATTGAATTGCTAAAAGACTATAATTGCATGATTAAGTATCATCCTGGTAAAGCTAATGTTGTAGCTAATGCATTAAGTAAGAAATCTAATAGCAATGTGGCACAAATTTAGATATCGAGGTTACCAAGCCTAGTGAAACTAAGAGCATTGAATGTTAAGCTAAATTTGGAGTAGAATGAAGCTTTGTTGGCTATATTGAAGCTTAAACTGATATTGCATTAAAGGATAAAAAGAGCTAAAAGCAAGGATTCAAACTTTGTGAAGCTTATTGAGAAGTTGAAACATAATTTGAATTTTGAGTTTGAATTAAGGGATGATGCATTATGATTAAAGCAGCGATTATGTGTACCTAATGCAGATGATTTGAGAAGAGAAATTTTAGAGGAAACACACGTAACAGCTTATGTTATACATCCTGGTACTATGAAGATGTACAATAAATTGAAACAACATTTCTGGTGGCCATGGATAAAAAGTAAGTGGCTGAATATATTGCTAAATGTTTAACTTATCAATAGATTAAAGAAGAGCATCAGGCTCCGGTTGAGAAGTTACAGTCATTACCTATTCCAAAGTAGAAATGGAAAAGGATTACTATGGATTTTATTATGGGTTTGTTAAGAACTTCGAGGCAACTTGATGCTATATAGGTCATTGTGAAATGATTGACAAAGTTGGCTCATTTCTTATCTGTGAGAGAGAACAATACACTGGATCAGTTAGCTCGGAGGTATGTAAATGAAGTAGTGTGGTTACATGGAGTCCCAGTGTCCATTATATCAGATCGAGACTCCAGATTTACTTCAAAATTTTGGGGTAGTTTACAGATAGCTTTGGGTATAAGGTTGAACTTTAGTATAATATTTCATCTTCAGATAGACAGACAGAGTGAGAGAATGATTAATACTGTTAAGGATATGCTCAGAGCTTGTGTTTTGGAGTTCCAAGGAGCATGTGAT
>JANZXR010000008.1:15775570-15802588 GCA_027575705.1 Erythroxylum echinodendron
AATTAAAGATATTTAATTTTAATAAAAGACTTATGAATTTTCTATAAATACGGAAAAGCTTTTAGAAGCTAGCACTTCTGTCTTTTCCTCTCAAAATAGTTTGGGAATTACTCTGTGGATACCATCAGAGGTTGGACCCTTGGACAGTTTGTAATTGATCGATTAGAAATATTCCAAAGATTTTTCAATTGGAAAGCGAATAAGGTACGATTTCTAAATCGTTTAATGTTTTATTCAAGTTTATACAATTATCGGGATTCGCTCGAAATCCGTAAAAATTTTTGTTTTCCGCTGCGCCTGTGATTCGATCATGGTTGGATTCCAATATGTCTGTGATAGAATCTACTCCTTTTCCAATGTCCCCAAATTCTCTGATAATTTTCTCCTTTTCTTAAAAGTATTGTGTATCCCTGTTGAATAACAATCGCCCTTATCTTTAGCGTCTATATGGTAAAATTATTCAATCCATCGAATTTATCAATATTGAACTTATGAAAAGACATCTTGTCAACAAAGATTATGCTCTGAAATCAATTATTGAGATACCAATTGTTCTAAAACCAATTGCGCACAAATGAAAATAATATAGGAATAAATCAAATGAAACCAAAAATACACGAATTTACATAGTTTGACCAATTCTGTGACCTAGATCCACGACAAAGAGAATTTGTTATTTCTGTGATAAAGACGATACAAGGAGAATAAAAGACAATAACCTTCTCAATCTCCCAAAGGTTCTACCTTATATAACATCTATAAAGGTATTTATAGCTTAGGATTACATGTAAGAAATTTAAGTACCATGAAACTTTATTTTTACAGAAGTCTTATAAGGTTGCGAAACTCTATTCCACATATGTCTAACAATAATGAAACTTTATTTCTATGCATTCTCAAACACGAGTATGGCAACTGTTTACTTTTGACTTAGAAATCTCTCTTAGTACTATGAGAAAGATGCCGATTCCATATCCTCGTCGAGCATCAGATGGTTTTCAAAATTGTACTATTCACTAAAAATTTAACGCACATCCCACATATATTTTGTTCCATTTTAGGAAAACTTTCAAGAACTAATCATTTGTTAAAAAAATAAAAATTTATATGCTATTGTCTAACGTATCAGACAAATTATATACAAAATAAAATAAATTAAAGTTAAAACATTCTAATAAAAATAGTTAAACTCTTATCAATTTGTCACCTGAAATTTTGGACCTACATAGAGAACGCTTAAAGTAGATAGTACTCGAGAATTGATTATATTTACAGCCAATATGTGCCAAAGCTCTAACAAAATTGAAACTAAAAACCGAACGAGTGAATTGATGGGTATAAGTTTGAGGGTAGAATATGAAATAATTGGAGTTAAAACTATATATTTTTTAAATTGGCTTTCCTAATGTTTTCATAATTGACCATGTACTTAAATTCTTGGCCACTGATTTTAATAAGACAAAATTTGTTTATAAAATCAGTGACGAAACTTAGAACATAAGTGGACTTGTTATTAACTGTGCTGTTGATGAAGATAAACTTTGGAAAGAAAAAGGATAGTAATATTAATTTTGTAATCTCTAAAGCAAAACCTTTTTTTTTAAGAGAACAAAAAATAAATCGTATCGTTATAGAGAAACTCAAGCTACCAAAATGTATGATCAGAGCCATGTTCACAATGCGAGATGTTCTAAAGATTTTTTTTAAAATGTTTTTTCAAGAAACAAGTTCTAGCGAATATAGGCGTGTTATTTCACCACTACTAGGAGATAATTATAATTCAATTTCCAATTTCCTAAGATCTGTGGATGTTTCTTACTCTCCCTTTTTTTAAGAAACTCTTAATTACCACAATTACAGTTCCGTTTCAAATAAGAATCCGAAGAAGAGAAGGGAGTTTATTGGAATTTTGTTGGAAGGATTATTCTCCGGTTGCCAGATAATTAGTTCGTGCATGTCTTTTTCAATTCCAGGCTGTTGCTTCCACTAGTACTTGGAAGCAAAAGGAGAGTTAAAGAAGCAAATTTATGGTGGTAGACGAATTAATTGTCAGAATCGCAAGGACGCAACGGCAGCCGAAAGCGATACATGAAAACATGCAATTGGCCACATTTGGTCAAGTGGGAAAAAGTTCTACTCTTAATTTTTGGACTTTATAAGCTTTGCGTGCTCGACTCATCACTTGTTACACGAAGGTAATGCTTTTGTATGACAAAGAAGATTTTACGTATCTTTGTTTTGCGGCTGATGTTCCAGGCCGCTTGAATTGGGAGGGGAGCAGCAGGGGCCCAAGCAGAGCACGCTGGAGTCGGCGATATGTATCCTCCTGTACTTCTATCTTCTTTATGGGGTCCAGTGTTCCTTACGTTTATGAAAAAAAAGAAAAAACCTTTTTAACTAAGTGGAAGATATAGATTAACATAATTTTCATTTTCTAAATGAAAATGGCATGGTTAACATTTAAATCTATGCATTTTGTACGTATAAGTTGAAGGCCAAGAATCTAATTATTCATTCTAATCACATAGTTTTTTTTAATAATTTCTTTATATACCTTTCGACTAAATATCAAGGTTTTGTCTAACTTTATTATGAGAGAAAATAAAGGCTCTTGTTACTTATTAGTTTGTGCAGGAAACATGAGAAGCCAATAATCGGGTCCTCCAACTTCCCAAGACTTGTCCGATTCATTGAACTGCAGTTACAAAATCTTTTCCTCTCTGCCACTCAAAGCCATCACGTCCGCCAACCTATGTCTACATTTTTTCCAGCACGTTTTCAATTGCTTTTAGGTTGTCCAATATGGGAGATTAACTATTTAAAACACACTTTTCTTGCTTCTCTTTATAAAGAATGAGAAATTCTTATAACAAAAATTTCAAGAAGAACCTTGATGTTGTAACACTGTTAATGTTGCAACAAGATTGACTAGATCTTCTCGAGGTAGTTTAAGGGCTGATGTTGTTGGTAGCAGTTGTGTTAAAAATTTATTGACAGTTTTTCTTTTTCTTGAAAGTTAAAATTTACTGACAGTTGTTATACAACACTAAAAGCAATATTATAATGATGATTGAAATTTATTCCTTGATGATGATCTCCAACAAGAAATTTATGTGCAACCACTAAATGGATGATTGTCTTGCTTCCGAAGTAAGTTGAATGCATCGAAGTCTATAAGGCATTAAGCAAGGCATAAATTCTTGGATCTCAAAACATCATTGAGCTTCCATTAGCCGCAATCCAACAATTTAAGATATAACCCCAAACACCAATATCTTTTCTTTGATGTGTTCGTCCACAAACACTTCATGTGAATGAATCCGTCTCATTGCCGTTAGAAAATTCCAACTATATAATATTCATATATGATCATTGGTGAAAAATCTGGACAAAATCTGATCCCACACTGAAATAATTACAAATTATTTCGTATCTTAATTTCCTGAAAACCAAAATCACTTTAATTTGATAAAATTATTAACAATTAAATTATAATGAAACACAAATCTTAATTTGTACCTTATTCTAAAGCTTGATCATTTCTTGTCACTTCCTATGAACCGTTTCTAAAACTCTCTCAAACACCATAACCGCACAAATTTTCAACCTCTAATGATATCCACAGAATAGATTAAGGGAACCGTATAACTCTTACAGAGAGGGTTAAGCAACAAGTACTAATTCTATTAGAGTTTAAGACTATTTATAATAAGTTTTAGACATTTTAGTTATTTAATTGAAATTAAATTCTAATTCTAATTAAAATTAATTGGAATTAGAAATAATTATAATTAAATATTAACTATGCTCAAATAAGATCCAATATCTTATATTAATTCTTATTTATTAAATATCTTAAATTTAATCATAAGGTTTATCAAACTTTACAATGAAGTTCATTTTGATTAAAATATCTTTACTTTCTTTAATCTATTCTTTATGTGAGGCCCATTAAGTTATCAAATATGTTAGAAATGATTATAAATTATATTTCTAGTTTATAATTAAAATTAGATAAATTAAAACTTTTTTAATTTATATTTAATTATCTAATTATACAATTTATAATCATAGATCAAGATTGACATCTAGCAACACATCATGACCATCCAAATATTTAGGAATGTTAAAGTGGTTTTGACTAACCTTTGCATGTATGATTTTTCTGATTAATTCAATCATTTTATCATACAATATTTCGGTTAGACCTAGAGTATAGAATTAATGTCTACTCGATTTTGACTCCAATCATATTAATTCTCCACCATTGGCTATTAATTCAATTAATTACATTTGTGAACTATTTACAAAGTGTTATTCTACTTTGGTTAAGGATTTTTCAAATCAATACTAACCGAGAACAAAAGAACATTTTTCCCTAATTACTTTAGAGTGATGAATCATATCTTGATTACTCAACTATCTCAATATAGTTTATGTTACATTCAATGATTACTGAATGAGTTATCCATGATTAGAATAGGTCATAAGTAGTATAAAAACATAGCAATCCTTATACAAGATAATTTTGGAGACCACAAGTCAAAAGATCACTTATACAATCATCACAATGAGAATTAGACATACAAGTAATGTTCTAAATAGATTTCTTATATCGAGTCAGTTTAGTATATTTGTTCTTTAACAAGCACTCATACTTTTGTTCAAAGGAAAAATATAATATGTACTACTTCTTTTACATTATATTAATACCCAGTCTTAATAGAACTATAATTAAAAACAATTTATGGATAATACATAAATGATATCATTATAATTTCGTTTGTAATGTATAATTATCCCATGGAATTTATCGTATACATCTAAACACTTACAAGATAAAAAATATTTTTAAATTATTTTGATACTAAACTACAACAAATTGATTGGGTGTAGGATATGAACTAACAATCATATAACATGAAAGAATGCAAAATTATGATATATAAGACACACTAAGAAAAGGTGGGTTGCAGGTCTTCTATTATAAGCGTGTCATCCATCAACTTAAAAATCGCAATACTTATACTTTAAATTTTGGAACATATTATTAAAAAGGTAATAAAATTTGTAAGTCAAATACCATTATGAAATAATTAGCACTTATCACAATCTTGAAATTTGTAACTTACAAAAATTTAAAATAAAATTTCTAGCATATCATACTGATCTTTTTATTCTCAAAGAAAAAAAGAGTAATATTTCACTAATCATAAGAAAATTTATTAGGTTTAATATTTCATTAATTATAAGAAACTTTATTAGGTTTTGTTCGTCTCAAACACCATTGTTAATTAGAGAAGAAAGAATTTGTCTTACTCAAACTCTTCTTTGTACTTTTAGATATCGTTCTATCATAAAGATGTTATTTATCTCCAATAAAGCGTATTATTGACATGCTATAATAAATTAATTGATGGAAAGTTTTTCTTTAGGATTTAAAATATTGACTTCTCAAAGTGAAAATGAAATGCAGAATACTAAATTGGCCATAGAATTGAATGATTATAATCTCAGTTGCAGAAAACTTTAGTAATACTCTTTCACATTCTTATTACATCAATGCACCTTTTACTTTGTATTATTATTCTCCTTAAATTTCTACTTCTTATTTTTTTCTCTCTTAGCTTTAAAGATACAGTGATCTCATGATGGCAAACATTCATTGAAAAATATAGGTAAGAATTTACAGAAAGAACCAAATTTGTTAATAAGATTTTCAATATTAACAATTTATGGTTATAATTTCATCTAGGAAAAATCATTCTAAAATATTTAGAAAAAGAAACATAGAAATTTGTGAAGACTCATAATTGGTGATTTTGAACATTCCTCTCCAACAACTTTTTTCTCTCATAATATTGTTTTATAGGTCATATCTATTTTTTTATTTTCACATTTTACTCAACTTTTTCATCTTATAAATATATTAATTACTTAACATAATTCAATTTGATTTCACCTTGAAATGCAAATGAAGCAATAGGTTCAGAATATTTCTTATTCTTATGATAATCAAATAAATTCAATATTAAACACAATACTGGCATATTGTCATAACCTAATTAATTGATCACTCAACCAATTGTTGAAGATCATTTAAAAATTGCACTAGTCAAGTGTATTCTTGAGTTACTAGAGCTTTCGCTTTATACTCAACTTTGGTTATTCATAGCCTAAAAGTAGATAGCCTCATATTATGCCAAGACACCATTCTTAAATCAATACTACACTTAATTGACACTAGATCATCAAATATTATGTGAGATATGCTTTGAATTTTAGAAGAATAGAATATCAATGACTTTATACTTCTAGTGAAGTAGGATTTTAGTGTCACTACACATCTATAAAAATAGAGTTTAATGTCCTTAAACTTCTATAAAAATAAAATATCAGTGACTTTAAAATTTTATAATAATAAAGTTTCATTATAATTAGACCTTTTACAGGTAACCCTAGTTTATAAATAGTTAATAAAAGTTTTAAAAAATGGAGACTTTAGAAGATTTTGATGAGAACCTTTCGAGAAAATCTTTGAGAGAGGTTGTACAAGGTTGTTGTCCTTTATTCTTCTTGTATCATCCTTCTCACGGTAATAAAAGAATCAATCTCTTTAATCTTAAATGTAGATCACATCAATTGATTGAACCACATGAGTTTTTGTATTCTTTTCTTCCTTTATTTTATTTTATATTGCTTTTATTTAAGAAAATTTTGATATTACAATAATTGATATTTTAATAATTGGAATAAGAGCTAAAGTTTTATTGTCAAGATATCTTTATACAAGTTCGATATTAAGAAGTTCAACTAATCAAATGACTTCACTCTATCGAAGGTGAAGATAAGAGAAGTTTTTGTTCAAAAGGGATGTACAACAACATTGGAAGGAGAAGACCATCTATCGAAGAATTTATGAGTGCAGAGAAAGAAGATATATTATCGAGGGCACACATCATAATACTATTAAGTCTAGGAGACCAGATCTAGAGAGAGTTAGTTAACGAAACAATTATTTCTTTGTGGAAACAACTTAAATTTAAGCATTAGAAGAAATCACTTACGAATCATTTATATCAAAAGTAGAACTTATATATCTTAAGGATGTTAAAAAGTAAACAAAAAATCATCTTAATAATTTCAATCATATCATTTTGAATCTACAATGTTTTGGAGTTAAAAATTAAAGATGATGATCAAATGATAATCCTAGTGTATTCCTTGCCTAATTCATATAAGAATTTTGTTAATATCATCTTGTATGTAAGAGATTTTTTTTCCAATAATGTGAAAGATGCCCTACACTCCAAGTAATTGAAGAAAAAGGTCCCTAGCATATATAAAGATGGAATAGATGTAAGTTTGGTTGTTAGCAAAAGGAGGAACAAGGAAAAAGATACTAAAAACAATAGTAAGTCATGTTCCAGATCAAAGGCTAAAGTTGTTTGATGCTTTAATTGTAAAGTTAAAAAGGCACTTTAGAAAGGACTGTTTATAGTAGAAAAATAGAAATGAAAAAAAGGAATTAGATCAAAAAGAAGGTATTGTCATAGTCCAAGAGAGTTCCGACGAAGAGGATGGAAGAGATAATGATGTTTGAATTATAACCAATTATAATTTTATAAGTCAATGATGTCACTTATCATATGACTTTCAAAAGGGAATGATTTTATTCTTTTAAAGAATATAATGGTACTATTAGAATAAGTAGTAACGGAGAGCATGTTGTCAAAGGCAACGGTTCAATGCATAACAAAATGCATAATAGAATTCATATAACATTAAATGTTTAATATATTATTAAGCTTTAAAAGAATCTAATTTTAGGGTTACTATTAATTTTCAAAGATATAAGTTTTCTAGTGATAATTTGTAGCTTAAGGTAGTAAAGAGCATTGACTATGATAAAAACAATATACCAACATTGCACATATTTCTTAATAGGAAAGACAATAAAGAGATTAATATTTGTGTCATAATCTTTACAAAAGAAAGGTAGTAATGTGATAAAGCACATGTGGATGAGTTATATTGTTCAGTAAGAGATAACATAACTTTATAGGGGGAGTTTACTGAACGATGTTAAATATGAAAAGGTAGATTTTTATAAATTTCATATTATCAATAAAAAGTCTAGGATGACCTTCAAGGATATAGTGCTTAGAGAGTGACGTATATTGAGACAAACCAATGGAGAAGATGTACCATGGGAGAAAGAAAGTATTAGTATAGTACAACCAAGGATCAAGAGAAAATCACTGTTAGGTAGCCAAGGAGATATAATTAGAGAAACTTGATCACTTATGCTCTAACCATCAATGACGGGGATGAAAATATCTTTCAAGGTACTAGGAAAAGTCAAGTGAAAAATAAATGGATAAGGCTATATTAAAGAATATAAGGTTCACAAGATCGAGAAATTGATTACATTTGGTCAAATCTTATAAAAAAAAGTACACACTTCAAAAAATGCAACTAACATATTGATAAAGTTATTGATAGAAAAAAGTTCAAGTATAGATTGGAATTGTAAATGCTCACATATTTTGAAGCCTTTAGAGGCTTGTGTGGCAGAGAGTGATTCTTAGTTCGACATTGGAGAATTTAAATCAAGGTAGAAATCTGTGAGATACGTTTTGATTTCCAATGAAACAAAATTTTAGTGACTTTAGGCTTCTTGTAAAATAGAGTTCTAGTATTACTAGGCATCTATGGAAATATATTTTTATTAATCTTAAATTTTTGTAAAAGTAGAATATCAGTAACCTTAAGATTCTGTAGTAATAATGTTTCATTATAATTAGACTTCTTACAAGTAACCTTAATCTATAAATAGGTTTATAAGGATTTTGCAATTGGAGACAGACTTTAGTAAGAACCTTTGGAGAGACTTTTTAAGAGAGAGTATATAAGGTTTTTATCATCTATTCTCCTTATATTATCTTTCTCATATTAATATAAGAACCAATACCCTATGATCGTAAGTCACATTAATTGGCTGAAGTATATAAATTCTTATATTCTTTGCTTCATTATTTTCTTCTTATATTACTTTCATTTGCAAAATAACTGGTATTATAGCATATCAAGATCTTAGATTACAATATCCTCCAATTAAATTTACAAATTTCTTCTTATATAGAATTTCAAAATTGATATTCTATTTCATGTATCTTGGAATTCATTTTACTACAAATAATTGGACGTCTCTATGAATTGAATGGTCAGTCCATATAAATGCAATATTGGGACTCATCTATATGAAGTAGATTAAATTGCATACCAATTATTTGTCAATAATTTAATCATTGAATTGTTTATTTTTTGTCAATGTTAGTTTTTATAGCAAAGGATACCACTCTGCAGTTCATCATTTAAATTTTTCTTTAAAAAGTCTACATATGATAAAATCTGCTTTCTTTATTTTTTTAGTTATGATTAGATGATGAATGTACACAAGAATTTTTCTTACCTTTGACCTTTACAAATAAATTAAAATATGTTATTACTATTGTGTAATTATCTTAGGTCAAGAATTTTGCAATATTTTCATACTAAGCTCATGTACTTATTTGAAATCATAAAGTGCTTCATTTAGCTCATGTAAATAATTTTGATGATGTTAATTCTTAAAGTCTTATGATAGTTCCACACACATTTCTCGATTTAATTTTTATATAAGAACATGTTCTTAACATCATGTTGCAATTATATATAAACTATCCCATACTTTCACTATATAAATTTTATGATGTAACATATATATCATGATTATATATATATATATATACACCCAGACAATTAGACATCCAACCCGTAATCGCAACGATTCAATTGCAAGAGCGAAGCTCTACCAACTGAGCTATATTCCCCCGAGCCAAGTGGAGTATGCACAAAAGAGTCAGATGCTTCTTCTATTCTTTTCTTTGGTGCAGCTGGGCCATCCTGGACTTGAACCAGAGACCTTGCCCGAGAAGTAAATCATCGTATCGAATTCAATTGCGGGAATATGATAATCCTTTTTCATAAATTATTATATTAGACTAGACAGCAACCCGTTGAATTCACATTTTACCTGGTTGATAGTAACGATTTTAGATCAACAAGAAAAAAAAAAGAAAGTTCCGTTTAGAAGAGTAGAATCGAAGTATAGTGTCGAACAAGTAAGTGTAACTGTTGAATTCCATGGTGGTGAACTAAATGGAGTCAGTTATAATGATCCTGCTACTATGAAAAAATATGCTAGATGTGCTCAATTGGATGGATGAGTTGACAATTAATTCAAATTCGCCTCGACTAATCTAGTGTATTCTCCACATTCATAGGAGTGCACCCATATTTCTGCTTTATGAATATGACATTTTCTAGGCATTTCTAATAATATCAAGTATCATTCCTATTTTGGCATTTCTAATTTCCGGAATCCATTTCGGCGTCCAGTTGCGACAACTTTCTTTTTGATTGGTGTTGTAGTAGCCCTTTGGTTAGGTATTAGAGCAACATTACCTATTGATAAATCCTTAACTTTAGGTCTTTTTCAAATTGATTCGATTGTAAAATCAAATATTACGACGGTGTATCTATATATATATATATATATATATGTCATGAGATTGTATGTTTGGTGATGAAACAAGATGTATATAAACTAACCCATAATTTCACTATGTAAATTTAATGATGTAACATATATGTCATGATTATATATATGTTACATTATAAACAAACATACATTCTCATGCTTATTTATAGTTATTATAAGTTAGTTTAATTATTACATAAAGACAATCAACAGTAGCCAACAAAAACTTGTTATAGGATTCTAAAATTAAAAGGAAAACAATTACTTAACTTCTTAGAAAACAATTAATTAATTATAAAAGCATAATTTTTATATTATATTACTTAGTAGATAAATATGGATATGATTTTAAATAATGTTATAGGCTTTTGTGATGATCATTTTAAAGATTTATAAACTTATGGTTATAAGTATTACTTTTAATATATTTTTAAAATATTTATTTAAATTAACTTATGAAATTTCTATAAAGATAAATTTTGTATATACTAAAAAAATTATTTCAAATATGAATTAATGAAGAATTACTCTTGGTTCTAAATTGCAATCCATGACCGCAGTTGTAATCGCGATACTAAAGTAACAATTCGAAGTGTTATTGTGATTTATTATAATTTTAACCATATTTTCATAATTATAATCACACCATCTATAATTACCATAGTCGCTACATTCGTAATACAACCCGTAGTCCATAAAGCATTAAAAGTCCATGACAAAATTTTATATTGAAAATTTACTCCTAGGAAATTTTAAGTCTAACTTTAGCCTTATTAGTAATTTTGACTATTAGGAAACAATGTTTGATTTGATAACATAGATGCTTCTTTCATATCTTAATCTTCATCCCCAATTAGTTAGACCCTTGTTTAATTAAGAATCTCTCCCTTTACATCACTTATATAGCTTATATTTTTAGCTTGTTTATAATTGCTCCATTATTATTTTTTTTGTATTTTATGTTAGATTAAGGGATTCGTTTTTTTATTAAATTTTTTAAAAATGTTCATCTCTTTCCCTTTAAACCCATTAAAATGATGTTAATTTGACCATAGATTTAATGATTGTGGCTTTACTGTGAATCTCTTCTTCTGACAGGAGTAAAAAGAAATCTGTAATTGTTGAGTCTAGAAAAATGTTAAGAGTTGCATGTTCCAAGGGTTACTACTGGATATAGAGGCAAGGTACCTTATAGCCACCTTTTATGATGTCTCATATATATATGAATGTATAATCTTGGTGATGCTTTTTGGAGTGTATTGGTTGAAATATAGTATATTTGATAACATAGAGATTGTTATGAATGACTTATATGCATGGATGCAATCTTTGAGTGTTTTTAAAAGAATGCGAGTGTTTTTTAGAATTTCTTAGGGTAAACACAGTCTAAGATACAAGTATGGCCTAGGCATGTTATTCTTCAGAAATAAGAGGTGAAGACACAGCATATTATTGGTATGAAAGATAGGTTTCCTTAGAAGATATGATTTGAGACACAAAGAAGTCGATGAATCAACAGTCTATGATAAATGTGCCAGAGACTTTATCATGTTCTAAAAAGAGATGATAAGATCCAAAACCTGAGACATAATTGTGATCTAGGTCGTATCTATAATCAGTCTTATCTAGAAACATAATTTTGGTAAATTTCAAATTCTGAAAGGACTCTATGACTTGTTAAAATGATGTTTAAGTTTAGGTAGGTCTGGTAAAGGGATAAGCTATATAAAATATACTAAGTAGAGTTTATAATTAACTATATTTGTACAAATTATTTACATAAAAGAAAATTTTAATATTTAAGTAAATTATTACTCAATATAGTAAAATCAGTCACTCTTAGCGCTTAATGATATAGGTAATCCAAGTGGTTGAAACTCGTTAAAAATATTCTTATTAGTCTTTATATATTTCTTTTTTTCCATACAACTTATAACCTTACTACATATACCTTATCGACAAGTAGTATCAAAGCATAATTGAGGCAACAATGACTTTAGTTACAAGGTTTAAAGTAAGGGAGTTTAATGGAATTAGGAACTAAGGAACTATAAAGGATTTTGTAATGTAGAAAGGTTTATTGAAGAGGTTACAAAAGAATAAGCATAAAGATATGGATTAGCTTAACTAGAAGGAGTTATATGCATGATTATATAGAGCCATTAGACTATATATGATGGATAAGGTTACATACCTTATCATATATGTTGTATCCTTTATAGAGATATACAAGAATTTGGAGAATTGATATATGTCGATGTCTCCCACAAATAAGTTGTATCTCAACTAGGGACTATATAGGCTGAAGATATAAAGAGGGAATAAATCTAGAATAATATATCAATGAATTTAACCAAATAGTAAATGACTTATAGAGGCTTAATGTGGCTATTATGAACAAGGATCAAGCAATGGATCTACTTTTCTCTTTATTTATTTCTTCTGAACATTTGGTAACCACACTTACTTTTAGATAAGAAGACAGTTTATATAGAGGACATAATTGCCATACTATTGGTTCACAACCAACAGAGACTCAATAGTGGCAAAATCTCTAAAGTCAAAGAGCTATAAACAAAGAGAAATCAAGATCATAGATGAAAGTAAGGAAAGATGGCTAGTCTAAATGGAGTTTTAGGTTACAATATAAGGTTAAAAAGACAATTTAATGATTTAAAGTGAGCAAATTGAACATATAAGGAAGAATTGTCCAAATAAGAAGGAGCAATAAATTGAAAGGAAAATTGATGATTAATCAAGGTTTGCTAATATAATGTAAAGTGGGAACTCATATTACAATAATAGAGACATAATATACGTTTCAAACAATCAACTTCAAAATTCATGGATTATAGTTTAAGGATGCTCACATTACATGATACCAAATACATATTGATTTGTGTCATACACGTGAGGTAACTTTAAGACTATTCAGTTGAGAGGTTAATAAAACTTACAAAATTATTAGAATAGAACTTATCAAGATTAGGAAGTTTGATGACATTGTTAGGACATTGAGAGCTTTCTAGTATATTCTAGGTTCTAAAAAGGATCTAATCACTTTAGGCACCTTACATGCAAATGATTTTTATATAAAATTGAAAAAGATAATAGATAGCAGAAAATTAGTGAAAAGTATTTATAGACATAAATAGCATAGTTGTAAGTGAAGAAGTTGTAGAAGTTGAGTCAAAGAAAGTTAGTATGACATTATGGCATGTACAACTAGGTCATCTTAGTGAGCAAAAGATGACAAAACTTTAAAATCGGAGCTTATTAAAAGGTGTTAAACATAAGAAGATAACTTGTCTAAGTTTATTACACATATTAAAATGTCTAGACTTTTATAAGTTTATTGTACATATTAAAATGTCTAAGGTTAGTAAAGAGCAATACTGGTTCAAAGGTAAGTAGAATTGTAATAGCTTGGAATAAATTTGAAGGGGTTGGAAATTTTGAATTAAAAGATAAAATAATATTAGGAAGAAAGAATCAACACTTAATATATATAGATAAAGCTAGATAGATCATCAAACCTCCAAAGAGAACGTGGTTGGAAAGACTTGGTCATGTATGCTCTTTCCATTAGTAATGGGATCCAACTACTCTTTATAGAACTAGTAAAAGTTAGTAGAAAGATATATGAATGGATGTTATGATGAAGGATGAATGATTTCACAAGATTGGATAACTGATAGCGTCTAGTCGGATCTTGTTAGAAAAAGGTTAATATTTCAAAGGGTATAGTTAACATGTTGACGAAGTTGATTACTAAGGACAAGTTCAAGCATCAGTAGGACTTGATTAATGTCTTGGCATGTTAGACATGTTTACAACCCTACCTGTATAGAGTATATTTATTAAAATAGAAATTGTCGTATATGGCTCATATAGATATATGCTCAATTTTTGAGGTGCTTTTTAGAGTTTGTTGACTAAAATACTATACATTCATTAAGGTGGAGATTATTGTGTATAGCTTATATATATAAGTGCAATCTTAGAGTGTTTCTAGAAGAACGAGGACACTTCTTAAAAATCTTCTAGGTAAACATAGCATGGGACTAAGGATGACCTAGGACATATTTATCTCTAGAAATTAGAAGTGAAGCTACGGATGTATTAATGTAGTGGAGGTATTTCTAGGGAAGATAAGATCTGGAACACATCATTGTCATAGAACTTTTCCAAATAATTAATCAGATAAGCATAAAAATCTATGGTCTAGAATATAGGCATACCAAAGCTAGTGTCATGTTCTAAAAAGAGATTGTAAAATTTGACTTGAGACGCAGCCCTAACCCAGGTTATGTTCGTAATAATTAATCTTATTTGGTATCACATTTTTAATAGATTTCAAAGTCTTAAAAAAATCTAGAACTTAGTATAATTATCTTTAAATTAAGTTGAATTTAGTAAAGGGACAATTGTTAGTTAACTTTACCAATTAAGTTTATGATTAACTATATTTATATACCTATATGTGTGTGCATATATATATGATGTAATCTTCAAATGAATTATTGATCAATATAGTAAAATCAACCGTCTTTATCTCCCAAGATTTTAATACCTAACTAGTTAAACTTATTTAAAAAATATTTCTATTAATTTTTATTTGTTTCTTTTCTTCTATACTACTTTACTATTACTTAAAATAGACTTACTTCTTAACACCACTTTTATCCGCTATGAAAATCGTACTAAAATACAAATTGCATACAGTGATGTGTTTCATAAACCAAGCAAATGCGTTGAAATAGTTGTTATTTTATCAACCCGTACATATCCGTGATATTACTCAATTGCTACGTGTTACCTTTGCTGATGGACTACTTATATTTTACTAAACTCCTTTACAAGAGAGCTTTACTGATTTTGATTGCAAGCTAAAGTTGACCTAATCTTTATCACTAGGCTTGATTACAGCAATTACTAGGCTTGACTTATATAGTTTCCTGTAATACCTTATCATCTTGACTTGGATAGGACCATTCTCAAGGGAATTAGGGAATTAGAACAGTTTATATGATAATACTTAATTCTTATGTGCACAAAAAAAAAGGAACAACAGATTTTAAAGAAATTAAAAGCACCAAAAAGCAAGTTTTAATGGAACTTATTTATTCACCGGATAAGAGAGCAATCTTGCTTAATAAGGATGTCACAGAGTACAGTGACGCAATACCTTCAATTTGAAGATTGGATGTTAATTAGTCTTATCTCTAGTTAAGAATGTGAATGCACCAACTCACAATGCTTGAACTAATCCCAGGGGTGCCTGACTCTTATTGCATCAAATTACTCGCTTGTGATTTGCATAACTGGGAATAGGGCTGCTTTTGTTTAAGACTTGTACCCTTTTTGTACTCCTCTTTTTTCTTTTAATCCAATTTTAACTTCTCAAAAAAAAAAAACTTATCATCTTGTGTACAGTCCCTTGATATACAATATTCATCTTATATGTACTCCTTATTCTGGTGAAATACAACGTATTTCACATTTGTTTACTATTAAGAAGAATTACTCCTCCCTCTGGAATATTTTTTACAAACTATTGAAACAACTGTTAAAATGTAGTAAAACAAATGGTGTTAATTTAAGTCATACACCTTAAAATTAAGGTACAACATAAATAAATGACAAGGAACATTATAATATAGAATAGAATATAAAATGAACTCTAATGGTTTCAGAATTTTTGAGCGTCCTACAACAAAGTACTTAAAGATCTTACGTTTTCGAATGTGCCGAAAGCAAAAATAATTAGTTGGAGTATAAAACAAAATGGGTAACAATTTAGAGCATTACCGATTCAAAACGACACGGTACGTTTCTATTTTTCTGGCACGCCAACTCGCAACCTATCAACAAATACGTAGAAAATATTTGGTCATGCATTGGACGATTGCACTGAAGAATACACAACATTACTAGTGCAGAATGTAGATGGAGTATGTTTCCCGTGAAGAAGTTCAGCTGGAAAATATATCCCTCCTTTTTCATAGTGGTGATTGCATGCTTGGTGCATTGACTTGACTACTGAGTGTTGCAGTTGGAGACGGATCTTATTTTTTTGAGTTGTGCTTTCACTGATATCAACTAACCGTTTAGAGTTTAGACAACTCTAATCACCACAGCTACAAGGAATTATACGTATGGTCAACACCAGATTACTTCAACCGTTGTCATTTCAACAGCCAAGTCTTTCCATTGCCCAACTAGTAAAATTAAATGTTCTCTTGGGTGTTAAATACTTTTCACGTTTAACTAATTAAATCTATCAAACGTCTAAAGCAGGAAACTATCCATTATTCATTTAGAGGACTTGGGGAGTGACGTCTCTTGCTTCTTAGACTCTGAGAGTTATATAATGGTTATTACTATTTATTTATCAATGGAACTACTTATTGGTAATTCAAAAGAACAATTCAGATAAAAAAGATTCATTCTACACAACATTGACTAAGCAGTGTTGGCTGCGCAATTGGCTATCAACTCATATGAAGGGTTAATGATGTTGAAAGTCATATGCATACACGAAAATTTGAAGGGTAATGTGCAGGAATCTTCTCAAGTAACTTTGGAAGGTTGCAATGAATTAACAAATCCAACCCAGATTCTCTTTTAACTTTTGCTCTGTGAAGAAGCATATACATCCGTATATAATGGTTATAATCTGATTAAATATACAAAAAAAATTAAGAAGCTAGATATATGGTATGAATCTCCTTAGATCTAGCTAGCAGGTCATATGTTATTCTGTGCTCGGAATTTTCTATTAATTATTTCAATTAAAAATTAAAAATTGAATTGTTGTGCAACAAAAAGGAAGATTTTAATTTTTATGCTCTCAATCTCATCAACTTATTTATCAATTAAACAACTTGGAATGGCTTTTTACGTGATTTGTAAAGATTTGGGATAGTTAATAACGTTTTTCTTTTGTTTTTTGGCAAGGCAAGTGGATTTGAACCTGAAGCATTGTCATTCAACTACCAGGAAACAAACAATCTTAATCAACTACAGAAATGAAGAAAATAACATTTCAACCAAATTGTTTGAAGAAGCATACCAAATACTTGGTGGAAATTGTTATCATTAGTGATTGAGAAAGTCACTTTCTAAAGACATTAAAGCAGACCATGGTTTTTCTTCTCACTGACTACTGGTTTCTCTCCAACTACCCTCTAAAATTTCCAAGTCGTCCAATACCAAAAGTTTCTTGCTAAAAAATAATACAATTTCGGGTGGCCACGTCTAGTATTCTAATCCAGGAAAAAGAAATTCAAATATAGTTTTCCTAGGTTATTGTCAAAGATAGCTGGCTAATAGTACAAGAAACTGTTGCACTCAAAAGACCTATTTGGAGACTATTTCGGATAAATGAAGACCTGTAAGTGACTAAGTAAGTCGTGAATTTATATTATGTTTGGGAATGTTGATAAATAGCCACTTCTAAGTTGTCCGCACTAATCTTTGCATAACGTAAATAATAAATAATATTGGTTGTGGGGTCATAAGATCACCTCTCATCTTGTAGCTTCAGGGGAGGATTTGATCTTTTTTTAAAACGAATCAACTTGTTTGAGGACACGAAACCCTGAAGTCAAAAAGCAGGATATATATTATATCAAGTGGAGCCTCAACAAGCAAAGGAGAATTTCATTTATGCTTGCAATACTATACATGTAACGCTCGAACCTGCTTCAAAATCTAAGATTTGTTCCTGTGACAAAATATATAACAAGCAAGGAATGAGCTGTTAACTTAATAAGGAGTAACTAGAATGTACTCGTCATGCAATACACAATCCTCCGCTTCAAAAGATACATACATGCCATCGCATCGCAATTAATATCACAATTTTGCATTTATTAAGCTTATTTATTATTCTTAATTTATGTCTTTATCCTAAAATTTTTGTTTAATTCTTTTCTTAATCTTTTAAGGCCTTGCTTAACCTAATCGACTTATGTCTACTGGTCTGTAAGTAGTACGTTCCTACTTTCAGAAATATCCTGGGCATTTCCACTCTTAAAATACCGGGTCTCATTAAATAAATCATACAAGATATTTCTCACTCTTGGAGACGTCTTATGTATCCCCATTCTTAGAATACTAAAATAAACACGTGTCTAATAATCAATTTCAATCTTATCATGTAAATATCAAGACCATCAAATATAAATCTAACTAGGCAAGCCATGAACCACAATTTCATTTTATTCTCTTGATAATCCATAAATTCAACATCATCATGCCACATCATCTTCTTTCATCGTTGCATGGTTCCATTATTCAATAATTCATCACAAAATTCACTACACATCGTATACAATTTTCTATACAACCAAAATTCGCATAATAATCATATTCTTATATATAATTCACAACAAATTAAGATAAATCACAAATCACATAGATTTTATATAATGCAATACTTTCAAGTCATTTAACTTGCACAAAATCACATTTATTAGAAGTTTCACAAAACACATACGAAAGGCATTATATTTCTATAAATTCACACACTAAACATAATATATTTATTTTTACGCAAAGTTTCATAAAATAGAACATATTTAGGTATCGTCTTCCACACAATTTGTATTTTTTTATTATTTACGTAAAATTCATATAATAAGATACTTTAATTTCTCAAATTCATTAAAAAAAACCCAATATTCGAATTTTCACATAAAAACACAATATAAGGTACATTCTTATTAATTTCTTTACCTAAACTTTGCAAAATTCCGAATTCCTAGTTAATCATGTGTTCCTTCATATTTATCACTAACACCTAAATAATAATAAAATAATTAAAATAAAAAAACTCTAAAAATCTTTAATTTATTAAACTACCCTAACTCTTCCAAATTTTCAGATTTGCCATTAAACTTTGTTTTCCTTCTTTTCTCTTCTTCTCTTCTTCTCCTTCTCCATTCCACGTTGCCATCCTCTCAAATTCTAGCTTTCTAGAAATTTTTCTAAAATTTTAATCCCCTTTCTAACCATGTTTTCATCCATTATCTCAATATATAAACATTCTTATACACATTCTATCAAAGTTAAAACACAAATATAGTCTCTTACCTTGCAAAATCACCATAAAAACCCAAAGAATGATAAGTCTATGAAGAACACTACAGAAAACTTGGAAGAATAGAAACTGTCGTCAGTTTTGGGGAAAGAGGGAAGAAGTAAATTGAAATAAAACCTATTTATTTTAAGTTTAGGGTCATGGGTCGGGTCAGTTTTTATTTATTCTCTTGAGTTTGAGATGGGTTTAAGCAATAGAATTTTGGTTTTAAGGTTAAGCGCTTTACAATATAGTTATTACTAGTACTATATACAACCATCAAATGAAATTTTTCTTGTCAATACATCTAGAAAAACGGAGTTACTAATCATATTCTTCAAAAATAAATGAAATTCAACTAGCATTAAATAATTTATGCTACGATGGGAAGAAACTTTTTGAATCGTCAATATCATTTTTGGTAAACCTTCTAAGCCATATTTATGTTTTTTATTTAATGTTTTAAATTGATTTCTAATTCGTACGTACTCTTTTTGTTTACTATATTTAATATTAGTATTTTCTAAAACTATTCACCTCTAATTATTCAGTAAACCTTATATTGTATACTGTTATGTTTTCCTGATATTAATACTTTTATAATCTTTCATAGCTTTTTTCATTTATTCTCTTTTTTTCTGGTTTCCATTTCATGTAACTTAAGTTATATGTCAACATTGGATACAATGTGTTTTTTGGTTATGGTACAACGGAATATGAGTATGCGTAACTCAGGCAGACAAACTTTTTCCTTATATATATTGAAGAAAAAAAGGATATTATTAATCGGGTTTTCTCGTATGTCAGTACTAAGCAGGAATTTAACCAAAGCATTACTATATTAACTTAGCCCTCGTGCTCTTTCTCTTCAATATAAGTGTGTTTTGGATGTTAGAATTGTAGTTTAATCTTAACAACTGTTGGATAATTTAGGCATAATTTTACTAGATTTATCTATTTAAAAATAAAATTTATAATTTTTATTTAAAATTTAATTTATAAAATAAACATGTCCAAATTCTTTAAGAATAGATAAGAAGTCAAAATTTTAAAATTTTGTTGGAATTGAAATTATTTTCTATAATTTTTTGTTCAAAAAATTGTGCGTACATAGTTTAATTATGAATGTGCCAAGCACAAAATTGACTCTTCGCATATTATAGAAATAAATGATAGATTTTATGAGAATGTCAGTATGTTAGTGTACTCTTGATACGACAAATTAATAATTTCTGCTGATTGCAAGGTAAATTATCACAGTATGGTGAACCCAAATTCACTTCAATCATTTTCCCTTGGAGCAATCATTTGAGGTGGGTGATTATGACCCCAAAAAAAGAAGATAATGACATCACCATTGTTCATCGATCAGAGCCCCATTCCTTAATCTCTTTCCCTCTCACTTACGCGTCTTTCCTTTACATTGTTCATTGTTCTACCATTTTCACTATATTCGATTTGTTAAAGTTTTCACCGTTAAAATTTAAGTGATAACTATCTAATAATGACTGCTAAATTTTTTTCTTACGATAGACTTAACATATATTTTGTCAAACTCGTGTAGTTAAAATTACCTGTAATAAATGTGTCAACAAAATTACCGCAATCTGTTTACATGCTATAATTTTTTCTGATTTCTTGTCCAGTCACTTTAGTTAGGCATTCACTTGTAACGGTTAACACAAATCAATTGTTACTTAAAGTGATGTTTAAGTTAGTTTGTGTAATTAACTAATGCAGCTTCCTAATTAATATATAAGTTAAAAGTACGGGATTACGGTTGATCTTTAAGAGACCTACACAAAATTAGCTCGTATCTCTACGTGTGAACAAAATTTGAACATAAGAAATCAGTGTTTAAAGTGTACAAGGAATTTAATCATTTGCGTTTGTCTTCGTATGAACAGCTTCATCAAGCAATAAAATTACTTGGGTACCAGCACGATTGTCTGGAAGGACAAAGAAAGTATTGTTATAGTTATGATGAAAAGATCTCCGAGAACGACTACAGTTTACAGAAGGCATGTAAGTAACAATTGACTAGAAGCTACGTTTGCAGTATCCTCTGTTGCATTAATTTACATATTCCCGTAAGGTATAACAACCCAAAATATATATCATCCCATCTAAAACAAACTGGGAAGACAGAAAGAATCATTGAAAAGTACCGTTTCATCATAATAGCTTAAGCTATTAAGCTATTGTGTAAGACCAAATTAATTGATTTTATATATTCCCTAACACATATTTTAAGTAAAAGTCTTTTGGGCTTGAAACTTGCTAGTTTGTGCTGAATTAATTTGATAATAAATAGGTGGGTGGTAGGATTTGAACTCTAAGACTGTTTAGTCATAAAAGCTCTGATATAATATTAAGCGGCCGTTTCGTCACAATAGCTTAAACTATTGTGTGAGGCCAATTTAATTGGTTTTATATATTCACGAACAAAAAGGATACGAAGGGAAGAACAGGCACTATCAAGATTTGAAGGTGGAAATGTTTTGCAGATGGTCAAGTAAATCACATGGATTTCAAATATCACCTTACTACTAATAAAAATAAAAAAGAAAAAAAAAAACCCTGACCTTAAACTTGTTCAGATGGGCAAAGCGGGCACGAGACGGGCTTGGCAAAGTACGTAGGGTTATGATCACCGGCCATGATGACGACAATCTTTGGTTCTACTTCCACCGGAGACATCTGAACTTGTTTGTCTGATCTTTCTTGATCAGCCTCAGTACTGGAAAGTGGTGGTTTTCGGTAGGAGCAAGCAAGAATTATCAAAGCCACCGAGATAAGTCCTAACATGAGCGCCAACCCAACAAAGAGGTAAGGGACAGGGGAGTTCCAGTGGCCGAATCCTCCGCCAGATGTGCTTGTTCCGGATGCAGAATTGCTTTCAGGAAACATTTGCTCTCTTTTTCTCTCACCTGGTTACAGTGTTATTGGCGTAAGACAATGAGTTAGGTGGTCATTACATTTATAGGCTTAAGTAAGTTTGACGTTCCATGAAATAGCGGTTTTATGGATTAGATCAAAGGAATGGAGAGAGAAAGATATATTAATGCAATCATAATGTGTTTTATACATGAAACAGAGGATGATGGGTGATTCTTTCTTCCACTCTACTTATGCCTAAGAGGGCCACTATTGATTGATGTTGAAGTTTCATTTCGTGGTTCAGTAAAATATGTTAACAAAATTACCATGCATGTTTCTCAAACAAAACTGCATTATTCTATTTATTAATTAACTCCCTCATATATTGTTCCTTTAGTAAAATAGAGTAATTAAGTACATCTAAATTCTGTTTGTTCTGTGTGAATTATGAAAATGTTTGAGATTTCACAATCCTAGATCATGAATAATTTGAATTTTTGAAAGTTTGCTTATGATATAAATGAATCATCTATATATAAGAATGTGATTTAGGAGTGAGTTAAGTGAGAATTGAGATTTAGATTGAACAATTCAGCTTAGAATGTAAAGTTAATATGATATTTATTGATTTAAATTTATTTTTTAATAGGGTATAATGTATTACAATATTCAGGAACTTGAGCCCGGGGCACCTTAAGATAGTTGTTAGTATTATGAAAGTAACATTCTTGTGTTCGTTTTTAAACATTCATATATATATATAGTTAAAAAGTGAGTAGTTAATTTCATTTTATATGTTAATTGACATGCCATTAATTTAATTGTAAATATATCTGCCAATGAAAATTAAATTAAAATTAGAAAAAAAACACATCTTAACCCTTAACATGTACTTCCTTTTCTCACTATAAAAATAATTGCCAAAACTCATTGGCAGATTTACCTGCGGGATGACACATTTAGTTCGTCTCTTTTGTGATTTAAGTGTAAGTTTTGATGATGGGGAAATTCATGTCAGAATAAAGAACCAACCGATCGACAATGAAAAGAAGAATAAATGTGAAATGGCCCCCAAGGACAGGGCATTTGCCTATCCACATCAAATTACCAAGGGACCCACTAAACGTGTCCTTTAGTCTCACGTATTCCCTAATTTCTCACTTTGATGATCACCCAAAATAACCCATTTCTTGATCAAAATTCTTTCCTTTCCCATCCCACAAATTAATGCATCTTGTAAGCTCTGTGTACTTGCCTTTCCCTATTTTATTGTTCCTGTTGTAAGCTCTGTGTACTTGCCTTTCCCTATTCTATTGTTCCTGTATACTTTTTAGAATTTAAACCAAAAAAAGCACTTTTAACGTTCTCTTATAAGAGTTTTCGATTCAATGATAAACCTAATTTTATAGTTAGTTTAATGGGAAAGAATAAGGAATAGAATTTTCCATTAAAATCACGTCAAAAATAGAGTGCTCCATATATAAAAATCGTAATATAATATTTTAAAATTAAAATTTCATATGGTCAAAATGAATTAGCTAAATAAAAAATTTTCTTATGATAATTGACATACGAGAAGTAAGAATATCAAATATAAATAGGAAATATTGAAATGATTGATAAATTTTATAAGTGAAATTTATTTATATATAGAAAAAGATTTATAGCATATTACTTCAAGTTAAAACATGTAACTTCTTATATATAAACCGTTTTCTTATTATAATAAAAATTAAAAAATTTCATGTTCTCTTCTTATATAAAATACAATATTTGCGAGATCTTATTATGAGAGGTGTACATGCATGTAGTTGGATCAAAAATGAAAGAACGGCACTATGTGAATCCACATCGAGGATTGAAGTTGAGAATTGATTCATTACGACAAAAATCATGACGAAGAGTGTATCTGTGTCGGTATCTATCTGTATGCCACAAATAATATTTGTGTACGTAAAACCTAAAGGCTTGGATTCACAAATAGCCCCATACAGATAAACACCTTTAACTAAGTCTTTTTCTAATATTTAATGTGCCCATCTCGCGTGAAGAAAGATGAAGACGACATTTCATTGCATTGATTGAGCATTTATGCTTGTCTACGTTACCTAATTATTTGTCAATTTTAGTAGTAATTATTTATAGCACACAAGCCGTACTATCAGGGTAAGACCTCACTTCAGGGTTACGAATTCTTGGAAACAAAGCTACCAAATTCCTGGCTCAGAATTTAGTGTATAGTTTTGTATGTTAAAGTCAATAAAACGAGTAGCTTTAATATAATACATAGTATTTTTCTATACTTTTATTTTAATTTTTTGATTTGGTATCAATATTATATTTTTTGGAAAAAGATGCTACTTTAAAATTCTATATTTTTAATTTATGAAACTAATAGGTTTGCCATGCTACACATGATAATATATATACTTCAATACTTCAGTTAAATCTTTTCAAGAAATTCTTTTTTCACAAATATTATCAAAAAGATTATAGTAACGATATGATTAAAATTCTTGTTTCTTGCATAAATTTATTATTTATTAGAATATTGTTGTATTAGAAGAGTGAAGATATGAAATAATAGCTTTCTTTACTTCATTAAGTCAATGTATCCCGTACACAAGGCTCCTTGTTTTATGAAGTCAGAGGAGGATTATCAATATACGCAACTTTCCTTTTGTAATTTTTCAAAAAATTCTCTAAATTAATAAAAGAATTTAAATTTTCCAAAAAATTCTTAAAATTAATCAACTCAAAAATAAAAACAATTCGAATTATTTTATTTTAGCTTGAACTTTTATACAACTTGTGGTTTGATTTAAATAAAAATATTATTTAAATGATTTGATTTATAATACTAATAAAAAATAATTTAAACCTATCATTGTTTACCCTTACCTTTCTTAAACAATTTGAATTAGGAGTGTGAAATAGCGCATGGCACCTATTGCTATGTAAGATCGTACGTCTCCTTTAACCACACTATAACCCTTCACCAAATGAAACTCAATTTCCCTGAAATTGAATCCTCCCATATATGTCCATTCGCAGCTGCTACACGAGGGTGAAGTGCAACTATTAGGCAATCAAAACTGAGATTTAGAGTGATGGGAGCTAGAGGATAAGGTTTTGCTGTCAAAGGAGCCTTTACATCTAGTTTAAAATTGACTTAAATTTAAATTAATATAATTAATTAAACTAATATTATTTTAATTTTATATTATTCTATACAAGATGGAAATAATATTATTCTAATAACATTATTTTATTGATTCAACTCAAATTAGTTCTAATTTTTTGAATAATTTTATTCAAGAGAAATGTGAATTTGGAGTGAATTAAACAAAAAAACATCTAGCTCTAAAACTGGGTAAGCTAATTTCAGTTTAAAAGAGTTACAAGCTGAAAATTTTGATAAAAAATATTGTTAAATCAATGAGAGAAATTTTCAACTAAAAAACCTAACTCATAGATATTTGAAGTAAAAAAGTTTTGATTAAAATCATGTATTGGAAGATTTTTTTAACTTCGAATTTAGACCAATCAATGTTTTAGTAAATACAAGTTCTTATCATATTTGTTTTTTAAAAATTAAATAAAATATTTGCAACGTTGATATAAACCATGTACGGTGTATGCATATATGTACATGGTTGTTTAGCATGCAAGGAAATGAGTATAATAGTGGAGAACTAATATGATTGGATTCAAATAGAGTAGACATTAATTTTATATTTTATATCTGATCGAACCATTATATGATAACAGGATTAAATCGTATAAAAGAATCATGCACAGAAGGTTGTCAAAACCTTTCAAAGGAGCATGAACAACCTTAACTAATGTATTTAAAGGAAGCAAGTTGGACAAAGAAATGGATGAACAACTTTCAGCATTGCATTATGTTAATGCCTATTTGTATTCCTATTAAAGATGTAATGTTGACGGATTGCTCCCTAATCCCAACTATAACATTATGATAGGGATGACCCTTTGGAGAATTCTTCTTCCCAATGGTTTCCTGCCACTTCGCCATACCACCTAATGACAATTGAGAATGCACCTCTGCCACGAATATTATTTATCCTTATTTGTATATTTGCCTAAATACTAGCAGTATGAATTTTGTATCTGTTGGGAAATCAGGACCGGATTTGATCTGAACCGTAGCGGAATAATCACGAAACGTTTTCGTGATTTTTGATTTCTCGAAAATCAAGATCTATTTAATTCTATAAAATGATTAACACGCATCATAATAAAGCGAAATTTAATTAGTACCTTATTCTGAAGCTTGATCTATATCTTGATGCATCCCTCGAACCGTTTCCGAAACCAATCCATCTCAACCACCGTAGCCGCACAATGTCCAGCCTCTAACAATATCCACAGAATAGGTTGAGAGAACTCTGTAACTTTTACAGAGAGGGTTAAGCATGAAGTGCTAGCTCCACAGAGCTTAAGC
>JANZXR010000008.1:15813655-15829645 GCA_027575705.1 Erythroxylum echinodendron
CAGCATATATTGGGACTTTATTGCCCTTATTAGCAATGACAAAGTATTCTTATATAGGATGACAATTAAAGATGACAGTAGGTCAGTTAGGCATGTTTAAATTAGAAGTGGCCCAGCTCGAACTTGGGACGGCCTAAGCTGGGCTTAAATCTTATTTTTTAGAATAGTAAAATAATATCATTTTGCGTTACCTAGTTATGGCATCTTAAACAAGAGTCTAAACTTGAGCTTCCTGAACCTGAGGTCTAATTAACTCGGACTTCGCATACTCTAAGCCAATAAATTTGTCAAGAATTAAAGAAGGGGACAATCATGAGTTAGCTCACAGAATTTGTTACTAGATAAGGGAAATTATTCCAACTTCATGATTCATCCTTGAAAAGAAGATGACGCTTAGATCTTAGCTAAAAGAGATTATTTAGCGGATTACATTCATGTGTTTGATGCTTTAGTTCTAGTTAAAGTTACCTTGTCTTTATTGTAATCTTTGATTTGCCATTAATTTTGAACTGCTTTTCGGGGTTTTAATGATTCTTTTACTTTTTAAAAAAATTGGTAACCGCTCCAAGTTGAAGGGCCTCATCTTTCAATTTGGCCATCCAGCTGTCTTAGTCAAGATAATGGGCGTCATAGTTGTAGATATATTGTTTAACCCATGTTATTTCTACCAGTGATGTTTTTAGCTTCTTAGTTCGTTATCCTTTCAGTCCAGTTTCAATATACAGATGGGCTTGATTGAAGAAGATTGAAAATCTACTGACTGGTTACTACTGGACATAGGCCGAACTCCATAGATGGCCTTTAGTGAACTTGGGAGTTTCGTGGGAAAATGAGTCCCGGCTTCCAAGTCCAAAGACTTCCCCATCAAATAGTGTACTGCGGGACTGGGATTGTTTGACTTACTTTCTTATTTTCTTCCGGTTGTTTCGGTTGAAAAAATAATAGCTGATATCAACTATCTAATGTGTTAATTATGGAGACTCTTATCACAGACATTGTGTCAATACCCCATGAATGAAATAAGTCAATAACTGTAGACGTAAGACTTTGGTACTCGCAAGTTCATGCATCACACTAGATCTTTTTTTATAGAATGTTCAGTCCATATGAGTACATTTTATCCCAAAGAATGTCAGATTCTTGAAAAAGACTGTACAATTTCAAGGAAACATCAAACTTTTCCTACCCTTGATATGCTCTACTATTATACAACCAAAACGTTTTACCATCACAAAACAACTTGCACCTATAATCTCGTCTGCTAATGTTCTAAACCACAAAACCGAAGAAAGGAAAAGTGTTTGATCATTGAAAGAATTCACCTTGGCCCAGAAAGCTCCATTGCTTGGACTAGTAAAGAAGAGTCATCAGTGAGATCAGAATATCGATCTGACGAGGAGAAGTCGTTGGGTTTGGACTTGGCTGCTTCTACTCTTTGAGAAGCTTCCCACCTTTCTGCTAGCCCGTCACCCTCAAGCATTCGAACTACTTCAGACATTTTGGGTCTATGGCTTGGAAGGCATTGGGTACTCAATAGAGCTACTTTCACCATTTCCTCAAGCTCAATCCTATCATAGTTGCCTTTTAGATCTTTGTCCACAAGCATCTCAAGCTTCTTCTCCTGATGAATTTTCTTTACCTGAAACCACAACCCATGTCAAAAAGAGATGGCCGAAAACAAACAAGAAATTGGAATACTTGGCGCTGCTCACCCAGTCTAGCATGGCTCCTTTCTGATTAGCTGCCTTGCCAAATTCAAGTGCTCTTTGGCCTGTGATTAATTCAAGAAGCAGGATGCCAAACCCGAAAACATCTGTTTTTTCAGAGGACTGACCAGTGGAAAGATACTCAGGTGCTATATGCCCCACTGTGCCTCTCACAGCAGTAGTTACATGTGAATCTTGGTGATCCAAAAGCTTGGCTAACCCAAAATCCCCCACCACCGCCTCACAATAGTCATCAAGCAGTATATTTGCTGCCTTAACATCCCTATGAATTATCTTTGGATCACACTGTTCATGAAGATATAATAGGCCCCTTGCAGCTCCCAAGGCAATTCTCTTCCTTGTCTCCCAATCCAATACCGGTTTCCCTATCATTTCATTTGTCACAAAACTCAGCTCTAGCCTATTAGCAAACATATTTCAGTGAAAGCACATATGTTAGTTACCTTTAACTTTGAGACGGGAGGCAACACTGCCATTGGACATGTAAGGGTAAACTAGAAGCCTTTCTGTTGGTGTGATACAAAAACCATACAGTCTAAGGAGGTTGCGGTGCACAGCAAGGCTGATAATCTCAACCTCTGTTTGGTATTGAATATCTCCTCCAATAGCATTCCCATCTTTAAGTCTCTTGACAGCTACAACAGTTCCATCCGGGAGAATCCCTTTATACACATTGCCATATCCTCCTTTGCCAAGTATGTTCTTATTGCTGAAGTTGTTCGTGGCATTCTGAAGCTCTCTAAATTGAAACCTTCTTAAATTTCCAAGCAAAACTTCCTCATGATGCTGATCTGGTTATTCAAAGACATCCAGCAGTGTTAAATTGTTTGACCACTAAAGGTGAGTTGCAAGATAATTAATTCAATTGTTTGTCAAATGTTACCTTTAATTTCAAAAGATGTTGGCTCGCAGTGCCTTTGCCTCCACCATAGAAACAATCCAAATACAAGAATAATAAGGGAGACAGAACCAACACTCGAGCCAAAGGCAAGGGCTAGCTTCTGACTCTTTGGCTTATTGGAATGCGCAGAAGCTTAAGATGGAAAGAATTTGGGATCAGAATCAACAGAAAAACAGATCAAAACATTTACACTGCAAAAATCAGACAAGCAACTAATCTTCCTTACTTTGTGTGCTATTCAGATTCATGGACATTGGCATTAGTGTTGACCCAAAGCATCCTGGTTCAGAGCCTGTTGGGCAGATTAAGGGATTCCCAACAATGCTGCAATGATGAAAATATGGAACAGTTGGCTCAAAGTAAATATCCCAATGCACCTTGTGCAGAATTAAAGAAAGGGAAAGAGGGAGAGTGATTTACTTGAATGTTTTAGCTGGAAATCTGGGTACAGGGCCACTCAAATTGTTGTATGACAAATCACTGTAATTGACGTAAAACATAGATTTCAATAACACACTTCAATCTGCTTATTGATAAATTAAGGAAACACCTTGATAGGATCGAGAGACTAACAGAAAGATAAGTTGACTCATGTTAAGCATCGGCAACGATCCAGAGAGACTGTTATTATTTAACCTCCTGAGTAAAATTGAAACAACTCCTTGTCAAATTTAGAATCAAAGGATCATACAACAAGCACAAGAGTTTGAGCTTCTTTCCAAGCTTACAAGTACTGAAGATTCCTCAGTTCGCCTATAGAGGAAGGGATCTCCCCAGTAAACATGTTGTTAGAAAGATCAAGTGTATGGAGTTTGGAAAGCCTGCCAATTTCTGCGGGAATTGATCCTGTAATGTTGTTGTTCTGTAAGAGGCTGCAAATACATAGACCACCATAAAGGTTAAGAAATAACAAATAAATTCATTACGAGTTGGGAAAGAAGAACTGCAAGTTTCTATAGGAGCACTCACACAATTTGAAGATTTGTCAAGTTGCCAATGCTCGGAGACAGAGCACCAGATAAATCCTGGCTAGGAGTTCCTCTGCAGGAATACCAATTCATCAGTTTCAAAACTAACTTTTTCGTTGCTCTCTTTCGAATTTCGTTCAGTATTGCTGTTCTTGTTTTGGTTAGCAAAGGAAAAGTTTTGACACTTACAGGCCAATGACGAGGCTCTCAGAGGAACAAGTGACCATAGTCCAGCTACAAGGATCAACAGCATCTCGATCCCAATTATCAAGAACACCGTGAGGATCATGCAGAGATTCTTTTATGCCCATTAAAGCTTGCACTATATACAAAAATGTTAAAAAAATTCCTAGTCCAAGTGAAAGAAATCTTTCTGGGAAGATTTTGCAAGGGAAAAGAAAATTTTCAGTTACCTTCAAAGTTAACTCCTTTTGGAGATAACAATCCACTTGCAGTAGCCAAAAACCATAAGAAAGTCCCGAAAAAGATAAAAACTTCTCGCCTTCTCATTGCCATTGAACGGTGACGTCCGCGAGCCGGAGAAACTAAATCCTTTTAACTCACAAGATATACCCTTTTTATCTTCTAGCGCTTAGCAGACTTCAAATGGAATACTTTTCTTCAAGTTGATCTCTCCGTCAGAGGACACCTCCTCCTTTTCACGCCATAAATCCATTCATCAAAATCTTTGTGTCAGACCCAAGAAAAGCACAGGCGTTTTGGTTGTATAAAGGAAACCAGCATGCCTGTCACTGAGTCAGTAGGCTAAAGAAATGATTATATGCAAAGTTTATCATATGTGGCCTTAATCTTAAAAGAATCAAACTACACCAATTATACTATGGGGGCAATATTCTTTGAGGCAAGGAGAGAACAGGAATTTCTCATTTGTAGGTTTAATCACCCATCAGTTTATAATTCTCTCTCCCTATCACGCATGTTTCTTTTGTCTAAAGGCCACTAGGCATGAGATCAAAATTCTATATGGGTTTATGAGTCATTAGTCATCTTATTGCCTAGACATGAGTTTTGCACTTTGTACCAAGAAAACAATGACAACATTGAAAAAAATGAGGAATATTTGTCGTGTCTACTTGTCCTTGATTGGTGGGTTGTGCATAGTTAACTCAGAAAATGGGCATACGGAGAAAAGAGTGTAATGAGATGAAATTGCATTGCTTGTTGTATCGAGGAATTCAACATTCTCTTAGTTTGGCCATACAGTAAATGCCCCCAAACCAAAACCACTGTTTTCTTCATTTTTAACTTTTTTATTTTGTGAGGAATGTGAGAATCTCGAGGCGTCAAATGAGGGCGGGCTCGAGATTGATGATGGTGGATTTGGTCACCCACCATGATCCTGCAAGACTAGAGTATCTTTGTTTGCACTATCATTTTATATTGATGAGATTATAAGCATATACATACTTTAGTTTTTAACGGGCATTAGTAGAAGTCACTTTTGTGCTGTAAATGCTGAGGACGCTTGCTTTTTGCAGATTCCAAATGGGCAGCCACTTTCAGCTAACAAGCGCACACATGCTGCTCTTTTTTTTTTTTTTTTTTTCTCTCCAACAGCAGACAGTCATTCCGCACCCAATATCTATTCAAACGCAAAAAGAAAAAGGGGGAAGAGTGAAACTTTTGAAAGCAAAAGCTGCCATCTCCATCTCTTTCCTTTAGAACAATCACTTGCCCTTCGGGAGGAATTCTGTAGGGGTTCGTTTATAAATTTCGAATTAGTAATTGACACCGATGTATTTGTCATTAAAATTTATTATCAATCAGCTATATCAGACTTATTATTTGATTTTTTAGTGCTAATTCATTAGTTTATTTACTTATTTATAATTTACACAAAAAAATAATAATTACTACTTGTCCGATATAAAAGGGATAATTATGGTGACTTAAGAACCAACTCTAACTCAATGTTTCCCAGTAGAATCAATGGCGTTAGACCTGAACAAAATCAATAACGGCATTTTGGACCTTGAGGTATCATTAGGTTGAACTCAAGCATGCCAGGAAAATATTTTTCATCGAGTAAATGCTGGAAAAGTTGTGGCAGGATGAGCTTGTAGGACCACTTGGGATGTGATTATGTCATATGGAATCCAGATATTATGCATGTTTACTTGTCATATTACATTAACTTGGTGGCATGATTATAGATCAAGAAGTACAAACAAGCTGATTTTGAGTTCAACTAGAAGGCTAATTTATTAGATTTGATGCTCCATTTTGACAAAGATGTTTAATATCTTCTTGATTGTGACATTATTATGGACAATGTTGGACGAACCTTAACGTTAGTTTGATTATCTTCAGATTGTGATCTACTACTCCCAATTGGTAAGTTGAACCTCATCAATTTTACAAGTGTATGCAATCTCTATAACTTAATGGAAAGATGCATCTATTGTACCTGCCCCGTGCCAAAATAATGAGCACTTACCAAATCCTTGTCTGCTGGTAGATTGTAACGAAGACCATGATTTCTTGTTTTCAACAAATAAAATTTGACTGGTAAAACTAAGCTTGTTTTCTTTTTATTTAATCAATGGATAAACAAATTATATAAGACGAAAATATAAGTTGACAACTGTATTTGTGGAACTTAAACATATGTATGTTTACATATTTATTCACTGAACTTAGAAATAACTTCTTTGTAAAATACAAAGATAAGACTGCGTACAATTGATATTCTTCTTCTAACATTTGCAAAACGGGGAGTTTTGCATAATTGGAGTTATTGTTTAGTTCTTATCCATCGAGCTTAAATTTTTATTAGAAGATAAAGTGACAAAATGCTAAAATATTGTTAGTCCTTTGATAAAATGATCTTTTAAGGGAATTTAATAACCCAAGGAATCAATAATGTATATGTCATTCGCCATAATCATAAAAGAAATATTTGTCTCCTGTAACCTCTTCAATGCTAGCGTCTTTTCTCAAGGATTGATTTAGTCGGTATGACATGTAAATTTTAAATGTAAATCTTCAACAGGATTGAAGCTTAAGCATTACCAAAGTAATTGCTTAACAATCATGAACAAGTTGAGTCCATTTGGGCAGAGAAATGAACTTTGCATACCAGCAACATCTAGGCCATTGGATAAGGACTAGTAAAACCACATTCATACGCTAGATCTAGAAAAGAGAGAGAAATAGACCAGACACAAGAATAGAACAAAGCACTTTAGTATAGGAAAATGACAAAGATGTCCACAGATTAAGGACCAAAGACAGATAACAGCTATTGCTAATTGTCCCTTTCTCCACATCACCTCAACCAAAAAGGGGCATGGCATAATTTTAAAATGCTCGCTTCTTAGGACCATAAAAACTTTAGATTCTGCTCCCAATTTATCCAAAGATATTAACCTTCCATGTCTTTTCCTATATTTGCTTGTCCTTGCCAAACTGACATTGATTGGTAACAGTGCTGTTCTGACATGGACATTGCACAGCCTATTCAAAAACTTGACAGGTGGCTCGCTCATTTGATTAGAATGCTGATATTACATGTGGGTGTGGGCGACTATGATTGAATCAACTTGATTGAATTGATAATTGCAGGAGTTCACTGATAAGTCGGGGCAGAAAACAAACATACTCTTGGTGCATCACGTATTCATACTTGTTTAAGGCATAGGGTGCCTATATATATATATGATTGGACTGTGCACCAAACATGCATGTCCTGATAAAGGGAGACTTCTCCTTAAGACTCCCCCAAATCTTATCGTCTAATTAGGAGTTATGTGTGCATGGTGTCCTTGACGTTGGAGTCGGATTGTGGTAATACAAGCATTGGGAATGAGGAATGCTCCAGGCTTCTTAGTGGATAGAAGAGTTAATTAATAACCTGGCGGTAGTTTTACCAGAGTTCATGAGAACGTCGTGGTATCTGATTTCAGTTGAGGTACACAGAGATTGCATCAAATGCGAGAATGTTTTTAGGTAGATTGGAGAGTGAAATAAGTGGTGTGGACCACGACCTTAGTCAACATATCCACAGAGGGAGAGAACCAATGAGTAGGAAATTATGATGCTTCAACAAGTACTTGTTGAGGGTTGAATCGAGGGAAAAAAGCATTTCTTCCACTATGTCAATTAATGAGTTAGAGACCCATATTCTGAAATTTGCCTTAGACAGCGGGATTGCTACTACAAATAAGACATTGCAGGCCATTTAAAGTCAAGCTTCTTGTCCTCATTTCACACAACTTTTCGCTTATTGTCTTCACTCTAGTAGTGCTTTACACAGAACCTTGTGTTTGTGAGATTAATTGGATGCATACCATTTTATAAAAAAGGATTTCTCAAGTTACATGAACTCTGTTATTAGTTAAATTCACACGCAAGAACTTAACAATATGTGGTAGTAAATTTTCTTTATGCGGGTTCCAAGAATCATAACAAAAAATCGACAGCAAATTGCAAGTGATCGCACTGCATCATGGCATCCATGGGCCCATGCCTATGTATGAAGTTCATTATTTCATATGACACTTTTCTAGAACTCCCCTTAGATGAATTGGTGATGTCAAAAGTGGTTAATTACTCTTGGACAGTCCTCATAATAGTAGCTAACTGGCTAATGGTATGTAAAGGTACTGGCAACATTCGTGGCTGATTTAATGGAATGCCGGGACGATGTGCATAATTAGTATGTCCCTACGAAGAGCTATTGCCTGGCCTCAAGTTCCTTTAAAGTATAAATGGACTATTACTTCTGGTTCGAAGAAGAAGACTGAGAATTAATATGCCCCCTTTGAGCCAAGCCTCACAGAACGAAAATTGAAAGAAGAGGGAAAGAAAAGCATAGAGCAGCAATTGATTCTTTCTGTGGCATCGCAAGACACAAAGCAACGAAAGTATAGGAGCTACCTCTTAAATCATACAGTACTTTACATAAAAGGCAGTTGGAGTATTAAATATATAGGAATAGATCTTTTGATAAATTCAGGATTTTCCCTTTTCTCTTTTTTCTTTTTTTTGACGACGAGGCCAATGGAAAAGGAAAGGAATTGAATTCTTATTTTCACAATTTTTATAACCATAACAGATTACAACTCCTCATAAGGCACTAGAAATTATGTTTATGTAAATGAATGTACTTTTTGTAGTCACGTTTTCACCCTCTGTCGTATCATCTAAAATTCAAGTTAAGAGATGGCAGTTTTAAAAAAATGTAGCAATAGAAATCGGTAAAGAATGTCAGAATATTGTGAATGGGTTTGCTTTGCATGAATCACAACAAATACAGTAATGGTAGCCGTTGGAAAAGGAAAACAAGTATTTGCTAATCACCAACTTTTAATTCTCTTTTCTAACGCCATCTTAACCTCATTAGTAAGGAGACTTTGAACGTGTAATCATGAAAAGGAAAAGGAAAAACAAAAGGACAGTAGGAGTGACTAGGAGGAAGAGGAGTATAGTAGCGAGAGAACGGTGGAAGTGGAAGTGATAATCCAAAATGTCCGCAAGGTGAAAGACAGCAATGGTACCAACACAAATATAGCTAGGAGAAAAGCTTGTGTTGGGATAGGAATTACATTGATGTGTCCCATCCTAATTTACTTTGATGATGATATTTAACATCTTTTGAGGCAGACCCCAAAGACCAGCAACTGTGTTCCCCTTACATGAAATTATTCAGGTCCCCACGCACCCTCTGCCTTTCTTTCATTTGCCATGCTTCCTTCTTTTTCACCTTTGATGCCCATGAGACAATAATGGCACTTCCTTTACCTTTGGACCTCTCATTTTCTTTCTTCCTTCTAAGGCATAATCAGAGAAACGCGATTGCTCTTTGCCATCTGATCAATTAGGTTCATCCCCACTCAAATCATTTGAGTGTATTAGATGCAGTTCAGCATGATGTAGGTCTTGATTATTTCAGAATTCTTGATATGTTATCTTTCTAAAATGTTACTTTTCAATTAATTAATTATTTTTGATCTCATCCAACAAAACTATGCAACTAGAGAGAAAAGTAAGATGTTTCCTTTGCATAGGTTAAAATTGTGAAACTCATTTGAGTAATTTTTTTTTGTTGATAAAGATCTTAATAACATTTTTTGTTAAAAAGAATAATAGGTTGAACATATAAAAGTTAGAATATAGCTCTATAAAACCAAAAATGTGGGAAGCTGCCTGTTTAGTTAGAACGTCCTACTTCAAGAAAGGAACCTTCCTAAACGTAAGCATCCATGTCTACTATAGTTCCACAATTCAATATATGTTCTGTTAAGTTACATAGATGTCAAGTTTCAATATTCATGGGCAAAGTTTTAATTTTCTACACAGTAAGATTTTGATATTTGATGTGTTAGGTTAGCAAAATTACCCAATACTTTTGGTGTAAGTTGGTGGTATGTCATTTTTTTAACAAAATAGAAATTCATAATTGCATTTATCACAAAATAAAATTGAGCACAAAATATAAATGTTTGTTTATAAAATGGTGCCTTTAACATGATTCATCCGTAAGATTAATTACCGATTTTCCAATAATGACATTTTAGCGTCTTTGTCGATTCCTAAAAGAATTAAAATGCGGTTGATGTGGTAATCTAGCTACCAATTATGATTAAGTTCTAATATATTAATTAAGTACAGTTTTATACAATTTAAGTAACTAAAAATCTAATATTTTTTTTATTCAAATAGTTAACAAGAAGTGGAATTCTATCCCCTAACTAGGTAAGATCAAGATCCATGAATAAATATTTTAGGACTATAATTTTGTCAGAATATTTTTATTTAAAAATTAATTCAAATTGAAAAATTAAATAAACACATTATATTCAAATAGCCAAAAACCTAACGATAAAGTTACTTAAATCTCAAGCAAACAACAATTAATTAATTAACATTCAATTTCATACGCAAGAAATAAGGAGGAATTTCGTAAACTCTATGTATGATATTAAAATATTATCCATTCTTCATAAAAATATGCATATCTCCTCTAAAATAATGTTAAAGATATGCTAAAAAAATATGTCAAATAAGAGAAATTAAAGAGAACATAAGACTGAGCATTGAGGACGCTATGGGAGAGGGATGTTGATGCCGTGGTGATAAGGGAGGCGAAGGAGTAGTAGTGGGCGGTGTAGGAGAGGAAAGGATTGGTAGAGAAAGAGCGCACCAATGATCAACATATATTGTTTGATGTGTAGCAGTAGGTGATGAATGAGTAGCAAAAGAGAACTTATTTTCCACAAATTTTACATGACGAGAAACAAAAATTTTATTTATTCTAGGTTGGCAATAATAGTAGGCACTTTGAGTCGAGGAATAGCCTACAAAGACACATAAAGAGGAGTGTAGGTCAAATTTGTTTTTAGTGTAGGGACGGAGCCAAGGGTAGCACAAGCATCCAAAGCTACAAAGGTTTTGATAGTTCAGTAGAAAGCCATAGAACTTGTGAAAGGGATAATGAAATTGAAGGGTTGGACTAGGCATAAGATTAATAAGATAGGCAGTGGTGGCAAAAGCTAAAGTCCAATATTTGATGGGCATGGATGCATGGGAAAGAAGAGATAGACCCGTTTTGATGATATGACGGTGTTGTCTTTCGAAATATCCATTATGTTTCGGGGTGTGAGGAGGAGATATGAGATGAGTGATGCCAAAGCTAGTAAGAGAGGAGTCAAGAACTTCATACACAAATTAGTACTAATATGGTGAAGAATAGAATAAGAAGGGTGTCCTAATTTATAATGCCAATTTGAGGTGGGATCCAAATTAGTTAAATGAACGTTAAGATGAGTAGGCCCACTCATAGATATCAGATTTAATTGGGATTTGAAGTAGAGGTGCCCCGGTTTAAAAATCCTTCATAAGAAAGGAGGTAGGTGAGAAAGTGATTGAAGCATTGTTATCATGACAAAATCTAGATATAGAAATAATGTTTCGGGAAACAGATGGAACATGAAGAATATTAGTTAAACGAAATTGAGAGGAGGGAGTAAGAAGAGAAGTGGAACCTGTGTTTGTAATGGTTAGGCCAAAACCATGTCTAATAATGAGCTCTTCGGTGCCATCATAGGGAGAGTAAAGAATAAGGTTCTCTAGATCATTAGTAACGTAGTGGGTTGCCCCACTATCAAGAAGCCACCCATTAGGAGGATCTTCTGGTGTCATGACATCATAAGCATGAGGATAGGAATGTGGTTGGTACCCCTTAGAGACAAAGCGGTTTTGAGGAGATGGTGGACTGACAATGGCATGAGAGGAGTGAGAAGGTTGGATTGCATGGGGAAATTGTTGGCAAAATATAGGACATTGAGTGACGTAATGCCCTTGAGTACAGTACCACTGACATTTGCCTTGGAATGGCTTGGTTGTGCTATTAGTAGGAGCAAAAGTAGGCTGAGGCGTGGGAAGGAGACCCGTAGATGGTGAAGTAGAATTGTTCCATGATGAACAATGGTTTTTTTGACTGATTTTTAGCCATATAATTAATCATGGCTGGAAAAGAAGTGGAGGAAGAAGATTTTTGCTTAATGGAGAGTTCACGGTTGATAAGCTTCTCATGTAATTCATCAAAAGAAATAGGAAAGTCACGACTGTGGACTGCATAGACTACAACATCATAGTCAGGATCATTAAGTTGATCAAGAACTTTGTCAATGATGTACTCATGATCGAGAGGTTGACCAAGAGAAGTAAGTTAATCAACACACAGTGCTGGCCCTGGACAGGGCTAGGAAGGGCACCTGCCTAGGGCTCACTCTTACTAGGGGCCCACTTTTAATCCATCTGAGCAACATTTTTTAGTATTTTTTATTTAGAAGGATAATAAATTTTTTGTTGTTGAAGAAGAAAAAGTTAGCATTAACTAATAAATAACTTCCTTTATTAGTTATACTGCTGAGAAAGTTAGCTTTGACTTTTAATCTTGGAAGCTAAAGAACTTTCTTTATTAGCTATACAACTTTAACTTGTTATATTTATAAATATCTTTGAAGTATTTGAGTATATTTTTACACTCTATTTTTTTTATTTTCACTAACATATGAATCTAAGATATTTCCACTCAAAAATTGGTGGTAAAAAAATTTCACGGTTATGTCCTATGAGTTCTGAGTGATAATTTAAAGGTAAAGTGTCTCATTTTTTATTTATTTTTAACTTATTAAATATTGAACATATTATAATTAATTTGTAATTTGTCATTAACGTGGGCATTATATTAGCATTTTAAAACAAAACATAATATTAAACGATATTGTGTTTATTTGTGTTTCTCCTTTTTTATTTTTAAATTACTTACTATTTATAAAAATATAATTAAACATTAATAAATAATTTAATTTTGTAATTTTCATTATACTTTACCACATGTAATAATTATTAGATTTGTGTTCTTGTAGAGGTTCACATGAGTTTAGTTATAATATGACTAAATCAAATAATTTAAGTTACTCAATTCAAAGACTACATAAACGATTTCATTTATTATAAAAATTTGTATAATTCTATCAAACATGTTGTGATAATTAAATAATAATAAAAATTATTTGATAATTAAATAAGGTTGTAAATAGTTGGATGTGTTTGATTGTTTTCTTATAAATAGGTTGTAGCATTAGATTACTACATTTACCATTATGTTAATTCCTATAAAAGAAATTTTTATTAAAATATCACTAATGTTAATTAAATTCAAAAGTTACTAAAAAATATTTGATTTAATAATTTAGACCTTTATCTAGTTGCTTAACAAAATAATATTTGAAAATATTATTAGCCGATTTTATGATCATTTAATATTTTGTTGAATATGTAGACTTATAAATTGGGTCACTTATGTATGAATATTACATTTTAATAATAAAAATATCCTTTTAAAATTTACATGTTTTTGTATTGCTAATTTATTGTGGTTTTTTTTACTTCACCCAGGGCCTATAAAACGTTAGGAACGGCCCTGTTAACACACAACTTAATCTCTTGCATATATTCAGTAATAGAGCGGTTTCCTTTAGTGATATTGTGGAGATGATCCTTAATTTGTTTAAAATGGCCTCATGAGAGATTGACATAGGTTTTGGCTAATGTTTCCCATACTTTTTGAGTAGTTTTGGCTTGAGATAAAGGGGGACAAGAGAAGAGCGGTTTCCATGTTTTTGTATTGCTAATTTATTGTGGTTTTTTTTACTTCGCCCAGGGCCTATAAAACGTTAGGAACGGCCCTGTCAACACACACCTTAATCTCTTGCATATATTCAGTAATAGAGCGGTTTCCCTTAGTGATATTGTGGAGATGATCCTTAATTTGTTTAAGATGGCCTCATGAGAGATTGACTTAGGTTTTGGCTAATGTTTCCCATACTTTTTGAGTAGTTTTGGCTTGAGATAAAGGGGGACAAGAGAAGAGGAAAAGGTGCTAACAAGTGCACCAAGTATCAACTTATCCTGACGTAGCCAAGTTTGGTAGCTGGATTTGGGACAGATGCATCATCTTAGGTGATAGTCATGGGAGGGGTGGGATAGGATCCGTCAATGAACTTAAAAAGGTCGTATTCGATAAGAGTAGCTTCAAGTTGAGTTTTTCATGACAAATAGTTGGTGGAAGTAACCTTGAGAGTATTATTGAGAGAGATGAGGATGATGGGCTTAGTGGGTTCGGCATTGTTAGGGATGAGCTGAGAATCATTAGGAGCCATGGAGAAGACTAAGAGAAGAAACAGAAGAGCAGAGGAAAAATAAGAAAGGGATCAAGGTTCTGATACCATATAAAGTTAAGAAGAATAATTTCTGTGTATATTACTTTTGGTGAATAAGATAGAGTAATATATATACAAGGTTATGAGAATATATGATCAACGTAATCTTAGAAAATTCTATCCTATGCAACAAATTTACACTATTTTAGGTAAAGATGATAGAAAATTCTATCCTATGCAACTAATTTACACTATTTTAGGTAAAGATAATATTTATAATATTAACAACAGTCCTATAAGATATTTAACAAATTAGCCTGCTTAATTGTAGCCGTGATAATGGGCGTGGACCTAGTCATTAGGATTATCTCTAACACATAAATGTTCTCCCTTTTTTTATGAATTGGTTTTTAAAGTTGGCATAGTGATACCTTTACGAAATCAATTTATATGATTCATGAAACTATCTATTCCTCAATTTACATAAACGAGTTTAATTTAAGTTTTACAAATTTTCTATTACGCCTTTTTAATTTATTTGATTTTTTATCATGTCCAATGCAAGTATTTTTTACATATCATAAGATTGAGAACACAACTGATTTGCCCTTTTGCATGTGAAATTCCATAGTATACGGTGAATTTTTGGCTCATAGCCAAACTTCTTCCGAGAATTCAATTTGAGGTCAAGTTTTAAATAAGATATTATAAGAATGCTATTGCTACATAATCCAAGATTGCATCCCTCCCCCTTCTTTTGCTTATCTCTTTCTGCTTTTGGTGCTTTTGATGAGAAACAAAATCAGATGCAAATATTTAGATATTCCCACTAGATAATCATCCCAAGATTCTCTTATATATACATGCTTTTAATATTCATAAAAATCCAAACCAAACCATTCATTTAGATAATACATAGCAGTTTACAGGTCCCAAGCCAATTTGGAGCCCTCCTGTCAGAATATGAATCTTCGCTGCTCCACAAATTGTATAAACATCTAACTTTTCAAACAAAAAATAGTCACCAAATCGTTAAATTTACAGGGGCAGATTCAATATTTTAGACGTGTGTTTGTAAAGTCTGGATACCCAGTTTCTGGTCCCTCTACGTCCATACCAAAACTTCCCCGTCTCGCAGGATCATAGATGCAAAATAGCTGCTAATCATCACAGATGATATGCTATTTTCACATTTGGTGTAAGAATATAATTTGTCTTTTTGTCTGCTATACATCACAGAAAAACTGATCTAATTTGTGATAGGGTTGAAAGATAATTGGAAAACAAGAGGCTTCAACAGGAAACTTCCTCTGCTACTTTACCATTGTAAGGTTCAATCTTGATGTACCAACAAAAGCATTGGTCGAGTGGAGCCAAATCGTTTGCTCAGTCACTCTCATCACGTTTTGCTCATTGACGAGTCGTATTCTATCTTTTTTGCTGCCAAGTTTTGATGGTTCTACCGAGTGAGAACATGTAAGTACAACGTAACAAATTTGAGAGTAAAAAAGAACCAAAAAAAAAAAAGAGTTGGCTGATACATCATTTTATATGTACACCATGAAAAATCAAATAGACTTAAAAGATTTTTCACATTCTCTACGCTAAACAATGCCAATAACACAAGCTTACAAACAAGGCTGTCTAAAGCCTTGATCTTCTTGATATGAGCAAAACGTCCATTTCATTAACTTATATATATA
>JANZXR010000008.1:15830652-15852243 GCA_027575705.1 Erythroxylum echinodendron
CTAGTGAGAGAAAGAAAAGGCTGATAGCCTGGAGAGGCTAAGATAGTGAAAGAATACTTTGTAAAAGACCTGAAGAGACTCTGGAAGGGAAGAAAGAATACTTGTAATCTTTTGAAGTATAGTGAAATACTCAGACGAACTCTAAGGACTGGACGTAGCCTACAATTTGGGCTGAATTAGTATAAAAATCGTAGCGCCTGTCCTCTATCCTTTACTTCAGTTTGTTTTGTTATTAAACAATTATATAGGAGTTATTTGCAATTTAACTACGTAATAATTTTCATATAATTTCTATGATATCTTTTTAACAAGAAAAAGAATTCTTAGCAAGATTCTATATTCAAAAAAAAGGATACACCATTCAACCTCCCTTCTTGTGTATCGAGTTTCTTGTACGTAAAGTCTATACTAACATGTGATTTACTTCATTTACTACCTTAAACTACCCACAGGAATGAATAAAGGTTAAAGTAGCCCTACATAAGTTAAGGAATCATGCTTATTTCTTTGATAGACTAAAAATTACTTAATATGATTCCTCACATCTTTGACTAGTTACTTCTAGTAAAAAACGGTTTGCAGGTTTTTTTATAGTAGCTAAGACACTTGAATGCCGCCTAAAGCTTCACTGTTGCTAGTTTAAATCGCCACTAATAACTTCCGTAAATTATTTTGTTCCTTTTATATAAGGAAAGGCTTAACGGATGAAAGAATGTAAGGCATCATTCGTCACAATCATAAAAAAGAGAAAAATAATTTTTTCTCTATCATTCTCTCTCACATGAAGCAAATCATCAAAAGGCTTAGAGTTTGGGATGTGACTTAAAGGTAACTCTAGTAGCCACCATACATTTGGGGTTCTTCATATGTGGACTAGCAAATGTCAAATCGATCCAACGCTTCCGCACAAAGGATAGTCCTTTATATAATTCTAATTAGAAGACTAGTGTGGAATGGAAGAAAGCCCTCTTTGGATGATTTGCGCCCATGGGGTTCAGCTGGTTATATACACAACCCGACTCATAAACATGAAAAACTTGGTTCAAGAGCCACCAAAATGGTGTTTATATGATACCTCGAACATTCTAAAGGGTATGTTATGTTTGATAAGCAGCCAAATAGTAGCATGACAGAAGTTGATTCTCGAAATGTGTAGTTTCTTGAGGATGAGTTCCCAAGCATAGGTGAAATCAAAAGGACCTAGAGTTATATGAGTTACAGAAAGATAATCTTAGTGAGGGCGAGAATTTAGTTACTCGCCAAGTCCAAGTCACCAAGATTTTTTCTGCCCAAGAGAACCAAAATGAGAATGAGGTTCATCTTCAATCTTTAAACCTAGAATCTGTGGATAGTCTACATGTTCATAATCCCACATATCAAGGGGATAGTAGGAGTGGTTCTCAACATGATCAGGACCCTATATCTCTAAGAGATAAGGGAGAGATTCTGACTCAGGGTAGACAAATATAGGTCCTAGACTCCGAAGAAGTGAGCGTGGAAGAATTCTTTGATGATATTTTCAAATCGAAGAGGAAATATTCCTTTGTACTCCTTTGGAAATAAAAGAACCAACCTCTTTTTAAGAGGCTATTGATTCACCTAACCACATAAAGTGGATGGATTCCATGAGGGATAAAATGGACTTAATCGTAAGAAAGCAGGTTTAGGAACTAGTTAATCTTTCCCCCCAATGAAAGTTAATTAGAAACAAGTGGGTTTTCAAGATAAAACGTTAGGCGAATAGAACGATCAACAAATTCAAGGTCCATTTGGTAGTGAAAGGCTATACCCAAACAGAGGGTATAGAGTGTGAAGAGACATTTTCTCTTGTAGTGAGATTTGCCTCTATTTGCTTACTTCTGGCTCTGGTTGCCCATTTGGACCTGGAGTTGTTTCAAATGGAAGTAAAGACTACTTTTCTCAATGGTAACCTTGAGGAAGACATTTATATGAATCAACCTATTGGTTTTGTATCAAAAGGTTAATAAGACAAAGTGTGTCATCTTAAAGGATCCATATATAGTCTCAAACAGTCTTTAGGTCATAGTATTTTAGATTCCATGAAGCCATTACTTCTTTTGGCTTAGTCATGGTTTCAGAAGACCATTGTGTGTGTGCGTCAAGAGAACAATAAGTGGAATTATGTTTCTCATTTTGTATGTTGATGACAGATTACTAGCAGGCAATAATATAGAGATGCTCAAAACCACTAAAGAGTGGTTGTCCTATCTTTGATATAAAGGACATGGGTGAAGCTAGGTATGTCCTAGGTGTGAAAATAACTCGAAATCGTCCCAAAAAGCTTCCTAGTTTAAGTCAGGAAGTGTATATTAATAAAATCTTGGAACGTTCTTGAATGCATTATTCCAAACACATTGATACTCCGTTTGAAAAGGGTCTAACCTTGAGTCTTAATCAATTCCCTAAAATAGATAAGGAAAAAGAAAAAATGAGTAATGTTCCCTATGCTAGTACCATAGGAAGCTTAATGAATGCTATGTTATGTACACGGCCTGACATTTGCTTTGCGGTTAGTTTGGTAAGTCGTTACTAAGGCAACCCAGGACTTGCTCATTGGCAAGCAGTCAAAAGGATTTTTTGCTACCTCCGTGGTACTTCAGACCTTGTCCTTTGCTATCAAGGAAGGGATTTAAGTTTAAGGGAATATTCGGATGTCAATTGGGTGGTGACTTAGATGAGTTTAGGTCAATCTCAAGATATGTCTTCACCTTGGGAGGCGAAGTCATACCTTGGTACAGCAAGAAGTAAGACTGCATAGCATTATCAATAATAGAAGTAGAATATGTTGCTTATTGTCTTGCCGCTCATGAGGCAATATGGTTGAGAAGTTTTTTTTAGGATCTTAATCTTACTCCCAGACTTAATGATCGTGTTGAAATGTTATGTGACAACACTACTGCCACATAGTTCGCTAAAGATCCAGAGTTTCATAGAAAGTCCAAGCATATTAAAAGACGTTATCATTTTGTAATAGACGTCATAAAAAATAAAGAGTTTGTCATAAAGTATATACCTACTAATAAGATTGTAGCTAATCCCTTAACTAAACCTATTCCTCAAGATTCGTTCAAGGCTCATGTGACGAGTTTATGTTTATGTAGGGTTTAGTTTTTCATTGAATTGTATCTTGTTGTATATTGGACATGTTTTAATTGTAATGAGCATTTGTTTAATAAAATTTTTTCTCTAATGTTCATTAGTACACAATTACATGATAAGGCACATTGTAATGTCACCAGGCTTCTGATGGACCTTGTCACACAAGTAATCGCCCTAACGCTTGAGTATTGTGTAGGATGAGACTTTACAATATTAATATTGAGTGTATGTAATATTGTGTTATCTTCATACTTGTGTAGTATGTGTGATAAAAAAATTTTATTTGAATAGTCACCTTAGTAAGTCTAAGATGAGACTCTGATGAGTCCGATGTGCAAGATTCAGATTTCACATTGAAGCCTTAAAGTCAAATCTCGAGTGTCAAGATTAGCATTAGGTATGTTAATCTAGTGGCTCGAATTAGTTTTTCAGTAAATCTAGATTCATGATTTGCATGGCATAGAAGAGTGATATTCCCAGCTTAGTGGGAGTTATGCTATGACACACATTTCATACTGTGTGTGATATATAACGACCTTGTGGAGTGACAGTTAAATCCCTTTCTCTATCACTGCATGATCCCACAGACGTTAATGTCTTCAACTTAGAATGATATGAAGGAAAGGCTTCGTGTTGCTACTTTAATGTGTTTTCCAAGGGCTAAGATGTATACAGTCTAGTGGAGCACGTTAGGAAAGCTAGTTAAGCTAAAATAGATTATTATGAGTGTCTAAAGAAGAATTTTTTCATTCATCACCATATCAGCCTGGGCAATTATACATGGAGTATAATCATATGATATATCTATGAGCATAAAGGGACATTGTATACGTTCGGTGATGTTTTTGGATGATTTGGTGTATCATAAATGGTCGCACGCCCAATTCTCAGAATGAAACGTGAAAGTTTAGAAGGAAGATGTAATTCGTGGCTTATGTGGTCGAGTGGGAGTTGTTGGTAGTTTAAATGGCCACTAATAACTTCCGTAAGTTATTTTGTTCCTTTTATATAAGGAAAGGCTTAACGGATGAAAGAGTGTAAGGCATCATTCGACACAATCATAAAGAAGAGAAAAATAACTTTTTCTTTATCATTCTCTCTCACGTGAAGCAAATCATTAAAAGGCTTAAAGTTTGGGTGTGCTTAATGATAACTCTAGTAGCCACCATAAATTTGGTGTTTGTCATACGTGGACTAGCAAACAGCAAATCGATCCAACTTTTCTGTAAAAAGGTTAGTCCTTTATATAATTCTACATTCACCATATCCTATTATAATTAGTTTTTTTCTAAGATTTGTTTTGAATCCAATCACTAATCTTCTCTCCACTCCTAAACCCTAACTTTGAGTGCTCCAAATTCCAAGTTTTTGATGAGATCTTGAAGGGTAAGACCATGCTTTCAACCATCCTTAATCTCCTCTATTAATATGTATGCATTTGAGAAATTGACATTATTAATAATTCTGAATTGGTGAGCCTAAATAATGCATCAGTTATGTCATTTTCCTTCTCAGTTCTATAATAAACTTTAAAAACCATATCTTAATAAATTTGGAAGCCAAGTTTGTGGAAATGGAGTGGAGATCCTTTAATCCAACAAATATTTCAAACTTTTGTAGTTGATTTGTACAATGAATGGTCTTCTACTAAGATAATGATGCTAGTGCTTGATTGCCTCATTTGCAACTGAAAATTCCTTATCATTAGTCGATAAATCTTAGTGTCTCTTTAGTAAGCTTTTACTTAAAAATGATATAAAGGGCTTTTCTTTTTGTAAAACCACTTATATTCCCATCCCACTTGCGTAAATGGCCTAAAAATATTGCCAAGATAGGTGCAGAGATGACGGATTGTTTGAGCTCTTTAAATGCCTTCTATGCCTTTAAACCACAATTCAAAATGTAAGAATTTTGTTTCTTAGAAAACTCTACTAATGATTTGGCCATATCTCCATAATGCTTGATGAACCAACAGTAATAGCTTATAAGGCCTAAAAATCCTCTCAACTCCTTAAATGTTTTGGAAATTTCCAATCTTAAATGATACGTACCTTCATTATGTTTGTTGTTACACCTTACTCTGATGTAGAATATCCTAAGTAATCCACTTGCCTCGCCCAAACACACACTTTTCCCTTTGATAACTAGTTGATTCTCTTACAATATCTCTATTTTTTCACTTAAATTCTCTAATTAAGACTAAAATAAATCACTATATAATGAATATATCACTAAAAAAACCAATATAAACCACCTTAAGAATGGTTTAAAGACATCACTTATCAAACTTTAGAAAGTGAAGGGAGTATTGGCCGAGTGGCATCACTAAGAACTCATAATGCTTATATGAATTCTAAATATTGTGTTAGGTATATATTCCAATTGCATCTTGATTTGATGGTACCCTAACCTCAAATCTAGCGTGAAATACCACCTGGAGATATGCAATTCATCTTGGAGTTCTTTAATAAGTGAAAATAGAAACTTATCCTTAATGTTTTGCTTATTGAGCTCTTTGCAATCTACACACATTCTCTAGAAATTGTCATTTTTCTTAATAAGCACCATCAAAGAAGCATATAGTCAAATGCAATGTCAATTAAAGACTTGTCTCATTAAATAATGCAGTGAACTTTCTATTACATTCTTCTTTACTCTAGAGTAAAAACAAAGTTAAATATTGATAGCCTTAACTCCTTCCTTCAAATGTAATTTGTGATTATTCTTTTTGTTGGGAGGAAATTGATCAAGCTCCTTAAGTAATAACATATATTCTACTAAAATTCCATTATTTTCATTAAAGGAACGTATCAAGTTGCCTTTATGTCTATTTGTTGTAGTTGACACGTAATGGGATAAGCGAGTTGTAGCATATAAAGTTTCCCTCTCTTTGAATTCTTCAGCAACTTGTGAAACACCCTCTCCTAGATCATTTTAGATCCTTACTAAGATTACTATTGAGGGTTATAAGCTCACAATTTTATTTAAATGTCATAGTTCTCCTCTTAAAGTTGTATAAGATGTCCTTTCCCTTCTCCTCCATTTCCACTATCATTTAAAAAGATACATCAGGAGAAGACGGTTTTATAAACTAATGGTTAAATAAACCTTCATCTACAAAAAGTACTCTTTAACATTATTTTCTTCCCCTTATACCATATTTATATGGAACTATCTTTTTACATTTGTTACATGGGTTATACCTTTCATTATACCAAAAAGAGAATCCCTTTAGCCTTTTTTTCATCAAATTCCTTACCATTGATAGTTCTTAATTCCTTGCTCGTTCTAGGTAGAGTTAGTTTAAATTAGTTACCTAGAGTAGGTATTAATTTTATCTATCAAGTTGGTTTTATGGTGATTATGTTTTGAGGAGAATTTCAAAGAATGGAGCCTTAGAGCTAATTGACCTATAGGTGCTTAGGTGCCTTGTCCTCTTCATATTTGAGAACTTAAATTAGTAGCCAATACTACCTCTTCCCTAATGGTAGTTTTACCATTAATTCTAACTCAAGTTTGAGCTCCTTTAGAAAAAAAACCCACTAAATAGTATTTTAGTATTGATGGGCAATTAGAATAGTGATCAAACTTTGAATAATACTTCTAGACTAATCCTTCATGCTTTATCTTTTTAAAATCTCCAATAAATCCTCAAAAATTTTTATGGCAAACCATTAATTAAGGGTAGCAGTGAATTCACTCCACTCGACTAGCTATACCTTGGTTCAATTTAGCAAATAAACCTAGTAACACTCTTTTACTTGTTCCTCTTAGTGTATTGCACCATTCCTAACTTTGGAAGTTTTGGCATATGATCGAGGAAGAAGATTTGCTCATGTTAATATTTCCATAATTTGACTAGTTCATCATTATATGTAGGTAACTCAATTTTACTAAATCTTGTTGGAGTTGTGTACCCTTCCCTCTCCTGAAAAGCATTGTTCCATATTCTTGTCTGTTCTAGGAATTTGGAATTACTAATTCCTTGTTATAAGCTCAATTTATGCATCAGTTGTGAGAGAATAGATTTGAGGTATATCATCTCCTTTTTCTGCTTATCTATTATATTATAGGTGTCTAATAAAATGTTTTCATTTCTAGCTTACATCTTAAGCAGATTTTAGACACCTTCTTTAGGCCTACAACTTAACTCCACGTGTTACTTCAGTTATAATTTTTTTGGTCCAAAGATCAATTCTTTGATACACTTGTTATATATTTTAATTAAATGAAGAGAGTAACTGACTAAACCAAGAGTTAATCAGAAGGGAGAGTAAGAGACATTGAGAGAAAAGGAAACTTGGTTTCTATTGTATTAAGCAAGAGTAGTTCGTTGAACAATGACTACTTAAAGAAGAAGACAAATCAATACACAAAGGGCATGTATCTTAGTTATTATAACTAACTACTTATCCAAATGGTTCATTTTAAAGAATATATGAAACTATCATAAAACGTTGCCTGGGTCTTATTATTGATTTAATTTTTTTGCTTTAAGTACTTATCCTCTCTTTATATAACAATGTTTTTTCAAGGTTTCTTGATGCATAATTCCCTTTAACCAAAGATGCTCAGCCCTTAAAACCCAAAACATTACTAAGTGCTTCCATACGGTTTATGAACTTAACTATTTCATTATTCTTACTAACACTATTAAGCCTAAGTACTATTTTACTCTACAAAGTACAATATAGGATTAAACCCACCTTCCTTTAGTTCTTGCAAAAACTTATAGCACTCTCCAACTCTACTAATAATTCGTTGAGATTTAATTATTAAGCCAAGTATTGAATCTATCAACACATTCCTTTTACCAGTAAAAATACTTATCACCCTAGTTTAGTAAAAAAGTATTCACACGCGCCCATAAGGGAAAAGCGCATGAAGAGTCTGATAAGTCAGGCATGTGCTTACACGCCAGTCAATCTAGGTTGCTGCGGCACGTGCACTACACATGCCTTACAAATGCACCTGATGGTTTTCCCTTCCAATTTTCTTTTTCTCTGTTATTTTTACATTTTAAGCCTTTATTTTTATTAAATTAGTTTAAATTTTTAATAAATTTATAAAATTATTTTCTAATTGATTGAAAATTCATTTTAAAAAGGTAAAATTTTATTATAAATATTTTGAAATTTAGTTTAAATTATCAATAATTAAATTATTTTCAAAATATTAATTAGAATTAAACAAAGTCTTAACTAATTATCTTTCATAATTTGATTATGTTAAACATAATTAGAATAATAATATTATATTAATTATTATGAGACCTTTATTTTAAAATTTTAAATCTCTCAACTAAATATTAAGTAAGCATTTAGAACAAGATTTTTGCTTTCCATTATTTTAAGTATAAAAGCATATTTATGTTTATAGTAAGGCTTATTAAGCAAACTTAAGATCTCTTTAACTCGAATATATTTTATCTTAAATTAATGAGTCCTACTTAACTTAATTTTCATAATTAAGATGAGCAAACTCATTATCATATGAATTTAGAAGTAGAGCTAGAAATAATATATATGATATATTTTGGCAAAGAGTTGTCACAAAATAGATGTAAGAGTCATATAAGATGTGATTGATAAGGTTATTATCTACCTATTTCAAATTTAGTTGATTTGTTGAACAAACTCAAGATTAGCTTAGTTTGAACAAGATCATATTCCATTAGAAATTTTTTTATAATTTCTCAATTTAATGTAGGAGTAATCAAATATTTAGTAAAGCCTTTATTTTATTTGGTTTTATAATGTAAACTAATACTTGTTATTTTATTTCTTTTGGTTATCAGATAAAATGAGTATCAATTTGTCCTTAAGGAGAATCATAGATGCTAACAAGTTTATTGGACCTAATTTCTTGACTAGTTTCAGAACCTGAGATTATTCTTAAATAAAAAAGGAACTATATGTTCTCGACATTGCAATTCCACTAGAGCCTAGTTTGAAAGCAACTAGTGATGTCTTACATAGATATCAGCATCATATTAATGACCTTGAATAAACTACATGTGTGATCTTCACTATTATGTCTTATGAGCTTCATAGATAGCATGAGAACATGGATGCTCCAACTATAATTATTTGTCTCAATGAATTATTTGGTCTGAAAAGTAAGGTAAAGAAATATCAAACTTTTAGAAAATTACGTCAATGTAAGATGTTAGAAGAATCTTTAATGGAATTATATATACTAAAAATGATTGGGTATATTAAAAAATTAGGTCAATTAGGTTTTGTCATGTACCATGAGTTAGCATTGATTAGGTGTTTTTAGGCTTTTACTCTAAGCTTTTCACAATTCATTATGAACTTCTATATGAACCAAAAGGATGTGTCAAAGTAGCAAAGGTAAATGATTGTGTCAAGAAGAAGAAGAATGATATGGTCATATATTTTCATTATAAAGTAGATGGGAATTGGAAGAGGAATTGCAAAGTTATATTGTTAGTCTAAAAGATAAGAAGCTTAAGATAGATCCATCTTTAGGTATATTTATAACTGAGATCAAACTTTCTTCTCATGTTCCACATTCTTGGGTATTAAATACTAGATGTGGTTCTCGCATTGTAATAATAAATAGATGTTAACAAGGATTAGATCATTGAAGAAAGCCAAAGTGGAAGTGCAAGTAGGCAATAGGGCACGATTGTTGTACTGTTTGTAAGAATTTATAGTTTTTCTTTACTTTATAACCTTGTACTAGAACTAGATATTTGTTATTATATTCTAGTCGTTAAAAAAACATTATTACCATTTCTTATTTAGATTAAAATAATGGATTTGTCTTTATTACTAAGAATAAAAATTGTTCTTTTATAAAGATGATATTTATTATAGATCTACATTAATAGTTTATATAAATTAGATCTTAAAAGGCTAGCCCTTAAATAAATAGTAAGAAAAGAAAATTAAGTGATTAAAAGAAAAGAAAATTAAGTGATTAAAATCCATCTTATTTATAGCACTGTAGGTTAAATCATATCAATGAAACTATAATCATAAATTTATAGAAAGAAAGATATTTGAATCCTTTTAATTATAAATAATATGAATCTTGTGATTCTTGTTTATTGGATAAGATGACCAAACTACCATTTAGTGCAAAGTGAGAGCACGTTAATGAGTTACTAGATCTTATACATTTATATGTATATAGCCCTATATCTACTCACATTAGAGGTGAAGACTCATATTTCATTACATTTACATATGATCATTTTAGATATATATGATTATGTGTATTTAATGAAATAAAAGTTTGAATAATTTAAAAAGTTTAAAGAATTTAGACTTGAGGTTATGAAATAAACTAGTAAATGTATTAAGATACTTAGATTTGATTGAGGTATATAGGGAATACTTAGATCATGAAATTTTCTTTATTACTTAAAAAAGATTGTAATTTTATTGTAATAAACTCCGCCTAAAACTCCACAACATAATGGAGTTTTTAAGAGGAGAAATCATATTTTATTAGACATAACACATTCTATGTTGAGTGATACAATCTTTCCTATCAGCAACATAATGGAGTATTTAAGTGGAGAAATCATACTTTATTAGAAATAATAAATTCCATGATAAGCCATGCAATCATTTGTAAGTTCTCTTGGGGATATGCCCTTAAAACTACTGCTTACCGTTTAAATAGAGTTCCATCAAAATCAATTGTTAAGATTTCATATGATATATAAACTAGTAGTAGACAAAAGTTGTTACATGTAAATATTTAGGGATGTGATGCTTATTTAAAGCGTGAAATATTTGATAAGCTTCAAGAAAAATCAAATAGATACAAATTTAAGGGGTATATGAAAGAGAATATTATATATCAATTTTACCATCCTCTTGAGTTCAATGTGTTTGTCTCAAGACCCACTACATTTATAAAAAAGAAATTTTAATTTCAAGAAAAATTGCAGGAGTGAGGTAGAACTTTGGGAAATTAAAAAACCACAAATACACATTTAGATAAAATAAGAATCTTAAGTTAATATTTATTATTTAGACAAAACATAGAATTTGTCCCCTAACATTTTACAAAATATCTAAGTTATCCCCTACCATTATTAATGGTACCAATGCACCACCTAACATTTATAAAATAGAAAATTTTGTCTAAAAAAATTCACTTCATTAGTTTTCTATTAGTTGGATGTGACGCTCTCATTATTTGGTAACACATCGCCTGCCAAATTAGCAAAGGTGCTAATCTAGCAACTAATGTGATATTTATCTTTTAACTTTTTTTCTTAAGGTATTACTTTTTTTACTTCTTTTAAATAAAAAATTATTAATAATTTGATTAATTCTAGAATACCTGCCACTTATACTCCAAAAATCCTAACCTAACACTAATCTTCATCTTTCTCTCCTAATTTCTACTAGTTCTACTAATTCAAAAGAACCTAAATCAAGTTTGAATCCAATGGTGCCTCCTCTACCGCTCCTTTCATCTTCCCTAAGTGGGGTATAATCAGAATGAGAACTTGTTGAACTTGGATTGAATAATGTATGGGTATCAAAGAAGTTTTAGAGGAGTTGGGGAAGCAGGTCTCTTATACTGTGTAATGTTAGTCTATAGGTTCCAAAAATAAAGATACCAAATTTTACCATAAATAAGGCCTATTCATGGTTTCGGCATAGTATGATCTTTTACATATTATGGACCAATAATAGTGGTTATAGATCCATCACCAAAAAATATATAATGAAGTATGTGGAAGCAAATTTTCTTTTACTTTCTAGATGAATTTCTTACTAAAAATATATAAGATTGAGAAACAAAGAGTGAAAGAAAGAGAATCTAAATTAGAAAAATTAGAACTGACGAAAGGAAGGTCGAGAAAAGAGAGAAACTAAATTGAGAGGTTGTAACTAATGACATCATTTAGAGAGAGAGAAATTATGCTAAGCATAAAACAAAGAAGCTGCTTCCTTCTTTGTCACCTCTCTGTTAATATGAAGGTGAGTGAATAATATATGCTTTTTCTACACAGTGGAAAGATATGTGTAGAAGGAAAGAGAAAGAGAATTGGTAGGGCATTATGAGATTTTAGTTTATAGGAAAAGAGAAAAGTAGGATAGTGTTAGAATAGCTAGATATTTCTTAAATTTTTCCCAAATCTAAGAATGAAGAATTTCCTAGAGTAAGTATATTCTTCACTTCATTATCTTCGATATTATTGATATTATGGAAGCTTAATTCTCTTATTAACGAAAGTAAGAGATTTAAAGATTAATAAAGTCAATAGGGTGGGATGAAATCAAAAATGGGGGGAGAGTCTTATAGTCATAGAGATTAGGGGCGAAAGATGAAGATGATTGTTGGGTTAGGGATTTCTAGCGTATGAGTTTAATCAACTTGTTAACATTATTTTATTAAAAAGTTTTAAAAGTAAAATATTAGAATAAAATTAAATGATAAATAACATTTAACAGTTAGGTTAGCATAATTGTTGATTTGACGAGCCACGTGTTACTAAATAACTGGAACATTATGTTCAACTAATAGAAAGCTAATATAGTTACCCTTTTTAGGGTAAATTTTTCCATTTTATAAATTTTAGGGGTGAAATGATACCAAAGATAACAATAGGGACCAATTTAAACATTTTGCAAAATGTTAGGAGGTAAAATGTATCTTTTTCCTATGATATACACAACCAAAGGTTTAAGAGATACATAGTATATGATGCATTAATAGGATTCATCATTTCTCTTGTTAGATTAGATCTACATATTAAAAAGGGAAAAGACAATATATATACTACTTATAGATGATAAGTTTACTACTTTTAAGGAAATAATACTTGACAATGATTTTTTTAAATGGCATAAAGTCACGAGATCTAAAATGGAATCCATATACACTAACCAATTGTAGACTTTGGTGGATGTACCTTATGATATGTTACCTATTGGATATGAATGGATTTTTAAGAGAAAAACTGACATAGATGGTAATGTACATATATACAAAGCACGGTTGATAGCTAAAGGTTACAAACAAAAATATCGAGTTAATTTTAATGAAACCTTTTTATTAATAGTTATAACGGTTAAGGTAGATTTTCACTTTGAATGGAGGTATAGTAAATTAGAAAAGTTTTAAACGTCCAAACATTACTAATTTTATGGCCAATGTAAAGTATATTTTAGTGTTAAAGATAGGAAATAAAGCAATTTGGAGAAATTCATCACTAAACTTGGAGTAGTTTCTAGCATTATTGACTTAATAGTTTTATATAGCAACAATAATGGTGCCATTACACGCAAGCAAAGGAACCAAAGTTTCATTAATAGTCCAAATAGATACTCAAGAAGTTTCTCTTAATTAGGAAGATTATGGAGCGAAAATACTTTATATTAACTATAGTTCTCACTGAAGAGAATCTTGCAGATGCTCTGGCTAAGTTATTGTCCCAAAAGAGACATAAACGACATATGGATGTATGTTATTAGATACATAAGTGATTAACTTTAACGTAAGTGGAAGTTTATGCCTTTGCAAATAATCATTTGGTAAAATTTAATGTATGACATTATGATTTTAATCAATGAATGACATTATGATTTTAATCAATGAGGGCATTCTTTATCTTATATATGTTTGTTAATTATATTTTATGTTAATAGTAATTATAAATCCCTAAAATAATTAATATGCAATTAAAATTATGAAATTCAATTTGTATTTATGTATTATTCTTAAATTATTCCTAGTCATAGTTTTATCAAAATGATATATTAATGGAACAGTAAAATTAGTACATGTTATATTTCTTTCTTTTAAAGAAAGTAATTGATCTTATAAATTGAAATATTGAGATAATTAATAAGTACATTAAACTGACTTAGTTATGAGGATCCTAAATGGAGTATTACTTATGTGTATATGGATTTTCTTATAAGAGTGGTTGTGTAATTGATCCTTAGACCGGAGATTACAAAGACATCTTATGTAGGAATTATTATATTGTAATGCTACTTTTAACTTATTATATTTAGGATAGTTCAGTGGGTAATGCATGGATATAGTGTGGACTATATAAAGATAGTTAAGTAAGTTAATAAAGGATTCGTCACTCTTAAGATAATTAAGGAGAATTTTTTATTTTTCTTAATTGGTAGTGATTTAGTGGACTTTGGTTAAAGTGAATTGAGATTTGAAATTTTTTTCAAATATTAATTAGTGATTATTAAAAATAAATATGATTAGATTTAAATATAATAGACACTAATTCCAAACTCCATTTCTAATTAGAATATTGGATGACAAAAAGATTAGAATATACATTATAAGGTCAAACTATTTTGACATTCTTAATATTTAGATAATTATGATATATTGTTAAACATTAATGTTGATCTATGATTACAAAGTATTTAATTAAAAAATTAAAGATAAATTGTTAATATAATTGAAATTTAATAGTCGAATATCAAGAATAGTTAAAGAGAGAAAAATAATTTAAATTAAGTTAGACTTAATTTTGAAGTTTTAGAAACATCAAGGATCAAATAAGAAATACTTGATTTTATTAAGATTAAATTAGAATTAGAATTGAGTTAGACTTCAATTATAAAGCCTAAAGTCCTTTTTTATATAAATATGCAGAAAAGACATTAGGAAGAAAGTACTCTTGTCTTTTACTCTCAAAAAGTGTTTGAGGTATTTTTCTCTACTTTGTTGATACTATTACAGGATACATCCTTAAACAACTCATAATTGACAATTTGAGAAGAACAAATTTGAACAAAATACATTTTAAATCTTTTGTTTGAAATTTGTCTTCAAGTTATTTAACTAAAAAATGATAAAATAATCACAAAATTATTTTTTATTTTACTCATGATTCAATCTTTTTCTGAATTTTCTAATATAACCTCGATGAACGATTCTCATTTCTCACTTCTCACTCTTGATAAATAAATCATTGAAAGAGAAGGAATATGTCCTCTCCTATGTCCATACACTGTAGGTAAAAGATAGAAACATTATGACTGTCATATGTGTTCCTTTATTGGGCTATCATTGTGAAGAATAAGAAATACCATCTCTAACTGAAAGCACCTTCTAGTTGAATTCTCATTGGTGTACTTTTACATCAACAATGAACAAAACAATCAACTATAATAACACCTCCATGTTTCATCCAAAACCATCCCGATCTCTAAATCTCTATACAAGGTTTCTAATACGATTAAAATTAGTTTTAATCAATAATTAAATGTAGGATTTGATAATGGTAGTTAGAATTGCAGAAAAATCTAGAAAGTAGAAAGATGATGTAGAGAGATGTAGCTTAGTAGCTGAGATAAAACTTCAATTGAATTCTTGTTAGTTCGTTACACAGCATATGAATGGCTATTATAGTTGTTATCTTCCTTAGGTATCTATGTTACATATGTACACTTAAATGGAAGAGTTGTTTTATGTTCTAATTATTTCATATGTCACTCGACATCATTTTATTATACATTTATACTATATTTAGTGTCGTCTCCCCCTTCTTTTATATTATCTTTAATGTCTTTCCCCATCTACATCTTGCATTATATCAATGCTTCCCTCCCTAACAACCTTATCCACAAGGTTGATATTAGCATTGCACAAGAACTTAAAACTATAAGCTTATTATGTCTACAAACCATCCTTTTATCGAGAATGGCAACTAGATTTTTGGTAATATCTTAAAGAGAAACAAGGAGTTGAGACTAAATTCTCAAAGTGTCAGAAACATGTTTGTTTGATAAACATGAAAAATTATAAATTTTAGATCCCTCAGGCAATTATAATCAAACCCACTATATAAGTTTGAATGGCCTAATATTTAAAGTGAAAAGTTGTTAATTAACTCTAGCTTTTGTACTATTATGTTGATTATGTTTCAATTTAGCATACACCCATTCATCAACTGCAAAAACTCCACTATCTTCTTTCTACCAATTTATTCATACAATTTTAAGCCTGTTGACTGTGGAATTTAATCAGTTGAATGACAACTTCTCTATCTATCAAGGACATATCCACCATCAATTATTTTGCATCCTTTGCTAAATAAAGTGTGTGGAATGGTTGTGGAAACCTATATAATGCCTTAAAAGGAGAACAATTAAGGGTGTATAGATCATGATGTTATACCATCATTCAGTAGGAGGCAACCATTTTCTCCATTTTTGAGGACAATCACCCAAAGTGCATCTCAAATATGTTTCTAGGGTCCTGTTATATACTTCCATTTGGCCATTCATCTAGGTGTGATATATTGAGAAAAAAGCTAAAGAAACACCCCAAACTTTGAAAAACTCTTACAAAAGTTTCTTAAGAAAATAGGACCCCTATCACTAACAACAGTGGTAGGCATTCCATGTAATTTATAAACATAATTAAGGTATATTGAAGCAGCTTTAAAAACTAAATAAAGATGGGATAATGACTTAAAATGAGCATATTTAATAAATTTATCAATTACCGAAAATAATAATGTACTCGTCAGATTTGGTTAAACCCTCAATGAAATCCATGCTCACATATGTCTAAGTTTGTTGCAGAATTGGCAAAGGTTAAAAGTTTTCCATGTATAGCTATTATTTCATACTTGTTTCTTTGACATACTTCACATTTGCTAATCGATTCCTGAATTTGAGCTTACATTTTCTTTCAATAAAAATACAAATTTGGCCTCTTATAAGTGGACAAGAATCTTGAATGTCCTTTTATTGAAGAAGCATAAAACAGTCTATGATTTTTACCTTAATGAAAAATCAACACTTACCACCAATCTATTCTTCCAACATAATAGTTCTTTATTCTAGGTATAATAAGAATCGGGCGATGCTCCTTACTTAAATTTTTAAATTAGTACAACGACAGTTGGATTAGTATCCCATTTTCTTCTAATTTCCTGCAATAATGTGGTTTGAATTTGAGAGACCAGCATAGAATAAACTACCTAATGCTTACTCTGAAAAGACCATTAGCTATTGTAGTTTCATTGCCTTCTTACATTTGATTTTAGAATCAAATCCAAGCAATTTAGGTAACTATATCTCTTGAAATGGTGTAGTTATCTTTTGTTCCAGTAAATAGTTCAAACTTATATGATCTATTTAAACTTCAAACTTTGTCCCTGTTAAGTAATGTGACTAGTGTCTTATTGCCATGACCAAAGTTAGCAATTCCTTTTCATAGGTTGACTAATGTTGATATTTGTCTGATAAGGCCTTACTCACGTAAGTTAATAAATTTTCATCTTGCATTAACACCATCACTAAACCACTTCCACAAACATTTGATTCAACTACAAACATCTTATCAAAATTGAGCAATGTCAAAATAGGAGTAGAAACTAAAGCATCCTGAATGCATAAAAAGCATAATTAGCTTTCTCATGCCATGTAACTGCATTCTTCTTCAACAATATTTACTACAAGAAAAGAAGCCCTTTTGCGATGTTTTTAAAACGTCGCAAAAGGTCATAAAGTGTCGTAAAATAGAATTTGCGACGTTTAAAAAAACGTTATTAAAAACGTCGCAGTATGTGATGTAGGCAAAAGGTATCCGCGACGTTTCTTGGAAAACATCGTAAAAAACTCTGACATTCCACGACGTTTTATAAAACGTCACTAAAAGCATAAACAATCTACGACGCTTTGAAAAAACGTCGCTGATTGTCAGAATAGGTAACAATCTGCGACGTTTATTTGTGAAACGTCGCAGATGGAAAGTAATTTATATTTTTTAATTTTTGGAAAATAAATTTAATTTAATAATTAATTTTTAATTTTTCGAAAATAAATTTAGTTTTAAAAAAAATTCAAATTTAATAATTAATTTTTTATTTAATTATAAATTTTTAATTATTAAAATTTTTAATTTTTCCTTTTTCATTTATCTAAAAATAAATTTAAATTAACAATTTTAATTATTACCTTTTATTTTTTCCAATATTCCGAAAATAATTTTAATTTAATAATTTTCAAATTTAATAATTAGTTTTTTGTTATTTTGTTTATTTTTGTAATTTAATAGTTATTTTTAAATAAAAAATGTTTTTTAATCTTATTTATTTAATAACTATTCAATATTATTTATGAATTTTATTTATTTAATAACTATTTAATAATTCATGTATAACAAGAATTTAATACGTGCACACAATATATTATTTAATTGCAATTCCCAAACATATCATAATACAGTAATTAATATAAACAATAAATCATAAGTGTTTAATATATCAATATGAGTACATATCTAATCTAAACGAATATTATGTGAAGCACATAAAAGTTCCAAGACCTTTTTTTTTGTTCGACTTCGGTAATTAATCGATCTTGCATTTCTTCAACTTTTTTATTCAATTAATCGACTTGAGACTACAACCCCTGATTAACCTTCTTCGACTCCTCCAATTCCTCTCGAAGTCTCTTTTTTGCCGAAGTCTTCCCTTGTGGTCGAGGCCCAATTCCCATGCCAACAACGTAATCTGATCTAGTGCCCAAGACTTTGTTGCACACTTCATCCACTGTCATCGGATGACTTTGTTCTATTGAATGTGTCAATTCGTGACATATTAATTCCTGAAAAACCAAAAATTAATTACATATACAGTCTTGTTTAAGAAATATTTGTAAATGAACTATATACTCACCCATTTTTCTATGCATTCGGTAGTTGTCCATTGACCTTTTCTTTCATCATAATGAGTGTGATACTATAGTTTCATCCGGTCACACTCTTCCCCATCTCTGTCACTCTGTTGTATAGAAATATGTTACTGGTAATATTCATTATAAATTTTGAAATATCAATCAAAGAAAAATATAATTAAAAAGATAATAACTCACAATTTCATGTCGTATCGCTACAAAGGCCTTAGAGCCGGAGTTTGGTCGACATTTGACCTGACTCCTAGCCAATTTGGCTTTTTGACTTTTTTCCTAATCGTACACGTAACAAAATCTATTATAAAAAAATCTATAAACCAAAATTCATAAATTCTAAAATATTATCAGTTGTCAAAAAGTTGGGAAATTATGTTTTTTGATGAAATAAACTAACCTTTGTAGTTGCTTGCTCCCAATATTCGCATAAATCCATCCACTCCGCCACTATGACATTATGTGGCTTAGCATCTTTTCCGTGCTTGATAAAATGGCTTTTTAAATAAAATCTTTGATCTTTAGATCTTAAAGCAAGAAATTATTGAAGGCACTCTTGAAGTTGGGAATAATTGAGTGTTAGTCCTTATAATAACAACATCATCAATGTATACCAGAAGCAAGATCCCAAGTATAACCAACCTTTTGAAGTACCAGTAGCTGGAATCCAATATTAAGATCCCAAGTATGATTCTTTTATATGATGAATATTCACCACCATTTACATATGCAAGTTAAACATTGTGTCTCAATGTAAGCCATAAAAGTTTAGAAAGTAGGCTAATTTTAGCACTTGAAAATATAAATTTTAGCATCATGCATAGGTAAGTGTAGGGTATAAAGAAACAAACAAGAAACAAAATAATGTGCCTATGAAAAGGTAATTGTGTAGGAACAAAATCAGCAAGAAAGATGGTTTCATTGAATATGTTTAACAGAATAACGTAAAAGAAGAATACCAGCTGGTTTAAGACCAGGAAGCAGAACCCGAATAAGCTTATAGATCTTTCCTCTTAAACTATCAAACAGCATCATAGATGAAAGATTCAGATTGTGGATCTGATTTGATGACCTTCTTATCAGTATGATTGACAAAAATAACATAATTAATGTTAATCTCAGCTCAAAGTTTAATCCATCAACTAACCTGTATATGTATTGATATTTGCAAAAAGGAGCAAGAAGCAACTCAGTGGGATTAACTTTGCAATTAGAGAGATGAAGAAGCCCGGTTTCGTTATTGATTAACCAGCCTAGAACATTCAAACAAAAGTCCTTCGTTATTGCAACTCAGTGGGATTAACTAGCCTGGAACATTTACAAAGAGGTTTCGTTATTGATTATACTATCAAACAAGTTGATTTTTTCAAAAGTCCTTCCATTCAAACAAAAGAACGAAAAGCATGGCTGAAACCGAACATGCCCAGATCACAAAATAGAAAAAGAACAACACCAACCCAACAAAAAGAAATTGCAGACAGAGACGAGAAGACAAAATGAAAATCGGCCACGAAAATGTCAACATTGCAATAACAAAGTTGATGATTATACTATCAGACAAGTTGATGATTTTTTCAAAAAGTTCTTCCATTCAAAAAACAGAACGAAAAGCATGGTCCTAAATCAGTTACCGAAAGCAACAAAAATGAAGGAGAAAATTACCATGTAAGGACTTCTATTTTGAATATTGAACAGAACAAGAGGAAAAAAAACAAACTTCAACACAATCTTGGCTGAAACCGAACATGCCCAGATCACAAAACAGAAAAAGAACAACACCTACCCAGAAAAAAGAAATTGCAGACAAACACAAGAAGACAAGATGAAAATCGGTCACGCAAATGTCAGCAACGAGAAGACAAAATAAAGGGAAAAGGCGACGTTGGGTTGGGGGGAAGGAGAGTCGGAGGTTTTAGCAAAAGCAAGGGGGTAAAGGAGATAGTTGGGTAGGTTTTAACAAATTAAAAGCAAAAGACGTTTTAAAAGACCAACCCAGTCGCTTTGGAGCAACTCGATAATTGACCTTTTGCGACATTTTCTCTACAAAATCGTCACGGTTTTCATTTTGTAACATTTTGTCTCTAAAACGTCACAAAAGGTCTAACATATTCAGCAGAAAATGGGATCTTATTGTGACATTTTTTAAAACTTGCGAAAACTCTACACAATTCGTGACATTTTGCATAAGGTCATTAACCAAGAAAATTTTCTATGTTAAGTTATTGTAGGAGTGGAATTAAAATATAAGATTTTTTTATTAAAATGTCTGATAAATTAATTAAATAGTTCAATCATCGAATTGCAATTGTCACTTAATTTAATAGAAATTATTTAACATTAATTTAATAGTAATTATTAGCAAGAATTAATGAATTAATGATGATATTTGAATTATTTTTAATAATTTTCTTAATAAAATATCAATTTTATAAATTTTCGGATTAAGACATTTAATTATTTACCATATAAAATATGCTAATGATGCTCATTGCAAAATTCGAGCATATATTTCACAAAATGATCATCTTCTGAATGCTCATTAGTTAAGCGAATACTAATGACCTATTTGGTTCAAGGAATAGAATAGGTAAAGAATAGAATAGTTATTCTTAGGAATAGAAAAGATGAGGAATAGAATGGAATGGGTATTAATTTGTTTGGTTCAAAGAATGAAATAGATAAAGAATTTTTATGCCAATGTTTGGTTTGAAAATATAAACTTAGAATGAGAAAGGAATAACCAACAAAAATATCAAAATATCCTTCTTCTTCTTCTTCTTCTTCTTCTTCTTCT
>JANZXR010000008.1:15852253-15866553 GCA_027575705.1 Erythroxylum echinodendron
TATCGATTATATTTATATTTATATTTATTATTAAATTTCTTATTATTATGAAATTTCTTCTTCTTTATTATTATTATTATACAAATTTTATTTTATTATTATTATTATTATTATTATTATTATTATTATTATTTATGACACTTTTCCAGTTTATTGCAATTGAGATGAACCTAATGCAAAAAGACGCATCATGAATTCCAACTCCGTACAAATTACTTCTCAGATACATCGCAATACAGAGTCATAATGATTTTGCTTCAACCTAGCCACATTTTTCCCTCTTTGATAGAGATTAACCTAAACTCCCATCTGGGTTTTTCCTAAACAGCATTGAGAGATCGATAAAAGGATGAGAAGCTATGGATATCACGACACTAACCAAGTATGCATACAACAAGGGTAGTGACAAAAAGGTTAAACAAGAACACAAAAAAAACCCCGAACTTATTCGTGGCCCCATTGGAATCATGAACTTATAGAAGAAAAAATCACAAAAATAGCCACTTATGGAAGACAAAAATCACGAACTGGAGAAAAGAATCATGACCTTGAAGAAGTGGAACAAGTTTTTGGAGGGACGCTCGAAGAAGTTTCAGATGTTGAAGAAGGAGAGTTTCGGGAGGGAGGCTCAAAGAAGTTTCAGATGCAAGAAAGGAGAAGTTTTGGGAGGGAGCCTCGAAGAAGTTTCAGTCGTAGAAGAGGAGAAGTTTCGAGAGGCTTTGAAGGATAAATGTGTTCTCAAGAAGAATAGTAATTCATTGAAAAAATAAAGATAGGTAGAGAGGAGTTTTATCTATTCCTCATATTTTAAGACTAGGTATTCCTGATGTTTATCTATTCTATTAACATATCAGGAATACGTTAGGAATAGAATTGCTATTCCATTAAACGAAACACCCCGTAAAAGATTTTACTTTTCTAGGCTGTGGGATGTCTACCATGAACAATGCTCCAATGGGGAAAATAGAAATATGTTCAGCCCAACTAATTTGGTAAGGCTGGAAACATTACAAGATATCTTCTTTTTGTTGATTTGGAGGTGCTGGCCCAACAATTATCTTAACATACATAGAAAGGAATAGAAGCTGAAAGTGGCACAAAAACTCGTTTCAATTCTGTAAGAAGCAACTCGTGCATTTCTTGCAATTTATGTTACTGAGAGAACTACACAAACAGAGAGATCTCTCCTTTATACATTAGCATTCTAAAAATGCCCTGATAACCAATAAACAAAGAAACCAGCAAGGCCCTAATAAAAAGAAAACGCCATACGAAAATGGATTTGGAAACATCCAATTTTTTTCTAGGATTGCGTAACAGAAAAGAGGGGTCTGTTCAGCTTCAATTGTTTGTGCCAGTTGCATTCTTCACAGCATCAGCTGCTCCCTGTGCCTTGGCCTTCATCTGCTGTCCAGCCTATAACGAAAACCAAGAATAAAAATGCAACTTAACTTACACTCCCAACATCTCTACTCTATAAAAGATGAAAGCATCCACGAAGAACAATTTGAGTTATAAAGAATTGGACCTCTTGGACTGATTCCTTGGCAGACTGAGCAGCATCTCCAGCCCTGTCCATCAAGTTGCTGGCCTTCTCCTGCAAAACACAAAAGGAATTCAAAAGATGACTCACTACGCAGTGCATTGCATGCCAAGAAGCACTTGGGAACGTGTTGGACATATAAAGCTAAATGCTGACCTGAGCCTGGCCCTTGGTCTCTCCAGCCTTGTAGCTCATGTTCTGGGTGTTGTCTGCCATTTTTTGCTTAATTTCTTGACTTTGGGAACTTTTGGAATGGTAATAGCTTTGCTAAATTGCTTTGAAAGATAAAACTTGTGGGTGATGAATATAAGCATGTAATTGCAGCCATTTTATAGTGTACAAACCCATCCCACTGCTTGACGCGTGTAGTGCTACGGTGCTATGCAACTTCCTTACGTGTCATATCCTTGCTTTGTTTGCCATACAAAGTATTGGGGAGGTTGAGGTTTTGGGGGCTTGAGACCAGGAGGAGAAAGAGTCGGAGTAGGAAGCTATCAAAGATGTAAACGATGTATTAGCTGAATTAACAACACCTATGGATTATTTCACATTTTCTCGCTTTCTGCCAACTTCCTAATACTAATACTTCTGGGCAGTATTTGTTGTCTGTGTTAAATTACACATTTTTAATTAATTAATTAGTTTGCACTAAAATTTAAGTCAACAACCAGTTGTAACTTAACTAGTCACTATAATTAAAAAGAAAGGGAATTCAATTCTTGACATTGATCTTAGCAAAATATATGTATGTGAGTGTTACCTATAGCATGCGTAACTAACACTTTCCTTGCATTTTGAATACATTGTTCCAATATTTTATAACGTGTGGGCATGCTATATTCTGCTCCTAAGGACCTTTACCATGCTATATACTTTGTAGCAAAAGTTGCTAATCCATATTAGAACATGCTACCATCGCAAGATAGCTAACTAAAATCATGAGCCCATCAATGTGTAGCAGATGGCGTCTTTAACCTGTATGCATCACTCTGGAGATCAATCCATTTGGATCGTGAGCTGTTAGCTTAATGTGCTTGTACTTGGATATTTTAACTTAACTTCCATAAAAAAGTCAGCATCAATGATGATTTGTATGATAATTGACCTCTAAAAAAACATATAAAGCATTTCTTATCATATAACCCTACAACGAAAAGGTTCTTTCGTGACAAAAATAGACGTTGCTAAAACAAGAGAAATGGTCGCAAGTCGCTGAATTCTAGTAGGAAAATAAGATCTACGACGATTTTGCGTAAGTCGTTGCCAAATTTTGTTTGCGACAAAAATAATTTGTCGGTAAAAATTATTATCAACAATAAGAAGGAACGTCATACATGATTTTGTGCGACGTTTTTGTTTCGTAGATAAAAGTTTTTTCCTATGAAATTATATTCATAAGTATTTATATTTAGTGACGATTTCATTTTAGTAGCAGAATCCTTTTAGCTACTAAGTTTTTGTTGTAAGGAAATGTTTTTAGAGACGTTTCTATAAATGTAGGTAAAAACTTTTTATAACGAATTAAACTTTGGTTGCTAATAGGATTTTGTGACAATTGTGTTTTGGTAACAAAAAGTTTTAGCTACGAAAATGTAGTTGTAGTAAAACCTTATTACTAACGTTATTTATACGTAGTTAATTATTTTTGTGACGAATTGTATTTGGTAGCTAACAGTATTTAGTGAAAAATTTAAACTTTTAATTTAATAATTATTATAATTGTTAAAACAAATTTATTTTAATTTATTACAATTTTAAACACTTTTTGTGACGAATTTTTAATAGCTAATATTATTTATTAACAAAATTTAATTTTGAAATTAATAATTATTATAATTGTTAAAAACAAATTTATTTTAATCTATTACAAATTTTAAGACTTTTTGAAATATTTAAATTATTTATTTTTAATTAATGTTAGTGACATATTTTGTAAATAATAATAAATTGAAATAAAATAAACATATAAAATGGAATGCATTGTATATAAAACAATATTTACACATCATGTACAAACTAAGAGTCCGCATCTGAGTCATTACCACTAACATATTCAGAACCTAGCATTTGTTTAACCAATTTTTTAAGTTTACTAACTTTTTTTAGTCCACGATTTAACTTGTCTTCTGTATATTATAATTTTGTCTTCAATGTCTGGTTTTCTTCTTGAAGCGTCGTCACATATGTTGGTCATGACAAAAAGGCACCAACAGGCTTAGGGTCATATCTAAGACTTTTGATATAGCCCGATCATGTACCAAGGACATTGTTGCAAATGTCATCGACATTTGACTGATTTCTCTCAGCCAATGACATATACAACAACTCTTGTATCTTGTCCTACAATGTCAAATAGAAAATCGAATTAACTAAAAAATTATTAATTAATATTATATAAAAATAAATTGTAATATTAATTTATTTGTACTTATATAATTACTTTGTACCTCTTCAGACGTCCAGCCTTGATCTTCCTTGTAGTGTGTGTGCTTATACATTGTGATCCTATCACACTCTTACCCTTGAAGTTCTGTTTGACTCTATAATATGAATTTGAAAAATTATAACCAATTAGAATTTATAGTACTAAAATAATAAATTGAAAACGTTACACTTACTAATTATTTTCGGACAACAACAAATGATTTGGAGTAGGTGTTATGAGGAGTCTTCGTTAAGGCTCTGTTGGCCTTGGCTTTAGAACACTTTTCCTAAATTAAGATAAGTAGTTTGAGATCTATAAACATAATTAATGGAAGGAAATATAAAGAGGAGAAAAATAAACCTGAACCTTCGCTAAAGCCCAATAATCACATAATTTATTTCAATTTAAGTAACTTGATAAATTGCTCTTGAAACTATATCAAAATTATGACAAAAAAGGATTGTCTTAATTATATTATAGTTTTTAGTTACTTAATATTGAACATTACGAAAATATCGTATAAGAGGAAGATGAATTATTTAATTTTGGATAAAAGATACAAATATCTATTGTGGCTTTATTTATTCCAAAAATCTTAATAATTTAAAATTACTAAAAATTATTTGATGATATTAGAAATACTATAAAAGAATTCTTTTACTAAGTCCTTTTCAAGTTATTTTAACAAAAATTGTTATTAAAGTCAGGTTAAAATAGTCATACAAACTACATATGTTCAACAATTAGTTATACGATAGGATATGATAAAATAATTGGAAATAAACTCAATAAAAGTTTATATTTTAAAATTTTTAATTTAACACAACATATTTTTGTAAGTTTAAGTCATAAGTATATCTTTTGAAATAAGTAAGATCAAATGGGAACTCTATGTTTTTTATCCTTTTAACTTTTTATCAAGTTTGCAATCTTGGGTATAAGTTGAACACAAGGTAAGGTGCCCATGATTCGCCTACTATAGTTATTGTCGCCTAGTATAGTTATTGCAACTGATTAGTTCGTATAAATTATTGTTAAACAAATTAAAGACACTATTGGTCCTTCAAATTGAGTCATATTAAAAGATAAGTAAATATATGATATTGATAAACTAAAATATCGCGAAAAATAGGTATATGGTAGTACTATAAAACTTAGAATTAATAGATAAAATTATCATCATGCTAACTAAAAGAATAAATATTAGGGTTATTATATTCACAATATTACATACTATGTACTTAATTATTCAAAATGAGAGAAGTTGAATGTTATAGTTGTAGAAGAAGCGTTAGAAAGGAAGTGGTAACATTTATCAATCCTAATTCAGTTGCTAAATTATATTTATGGATTAAATTCATTTGACCCTATGGTTATAAGAGAGCCAAAATAAGATTTCTTAACATTTGCATAATGTCAAGTTAAGTTGTACTATCTAATACACCCTCAAGTCACTATATGAACATTTATTATTCTTAGGAATGAGGAAATATTGTATGTTCTCCCTGTAACTTTATTAACTTGATTGTTGAAAGCCAATTTATACTAAAACACACTTTGACATTTAGTTTTATAAATCTATTAAGAAGTCGTCCACAAGATAGAGTTTTATTATATTTCAACATATTATATTAGGACTGGTCTTAAAGGCTTGAGCCTAAACCCAGACTTAAATCTTGAATTGAAGAGTTAAGACCAACCAAAATTATATAATACCATTTTGTGATCTTTCCTATGATGGTGATTAGTTGATCTTGATAGCTCACAATTTATAATTACAAACCTCCATCATTTTTCTTAAAAAAGTATAAAATCAACAACATACTTACCTCCTTAGCCCATAAAACTTCTCTCAAACTTTGATTAAATGAGCCTTCTAACAATGTTTAAGAATATACAACAACAACCACATACTTTGGCCACAACCTTTTAATCTAGACCTATGCTAGCAAAAACTCATGAAGTTAGGTTGGAACCACCTTAGAGCACACAATAAGCCAAACGTGTTGATTGACCTAAGATGAGAATGTCAGTTATGAATTATTACAAGTGCATGATATAGTTGTAGTTAGTACTAACAAATACAAGTCGATCTCATGAGGATAGTGATTACTATTAGTTACCATTATTCTATTATCTAGTCTATGAATTAATTGCGATTTTTAATTTAAAAATGAAACTAGAGCAATTAAAATAAAAGGGCAACAAGTTTGAGTGCTAGAATTAAGAAAGCATTAAGAAAATTACCAATATCAAAAGATTAGTAACTTGGTTTCAAATCTCCCTAAAACCTTAATAGATTGATCTTTTATTATGCAATTGTTTTGTTGATTTATTGAACTGTGGAGACTCTTATGGTATGATAATAATATACCTTGAGTTTATTAATAACTAATTCTAAGGTTTTCAACCGAATTACTTAGGTTAAAGTTTATATGATTGCTTTATCGAATTATGAATCCTTCTATTAGGTTTGACCTTAATCTAAAAGATTTATGTCATCCTATCTTTAGATTTGCAATCAACTCCTTCCAATTACGATAGATTTATTCATAAACATATTTTTCAATCTCTATGTGTGATATAATATTCTAGATCTATTAGAATATAAATGAAATACGTTATCGGATCACAATACATCAATCAAACAATTGCATTAATAAAAGATTCAAATTATATTAAAGTATCAACATAGGGTTCATCTAACCAAATATTAACAAGATGTTTAGTTACACATGATCGAATACAAAATCAAACAAAAATAAAAAGAAAAACAATTTGAAAACAATAGGTTCATAATTCTAAATCTCCTTGGTTTCTTCTATACAGTTTTCTTGCAATATAGAGATTTGAACTTATATTCTGATAGATATTTCATTGAATTCTTCATGTTTTCCACTTCTTTGGATCAAAATCACCCCTTCTATATGTCTCCTCCTTTTGTTTGCCTTTGACAACGACTTGTATAAATTCTAGAGTTTTGGCTTATGCACGAGCTACTACGGCATAAAATGCTTTAGGCAATAAACAAAAACGTAGCTACAAGTACAATTATCGTTGCTTTTTTATTAAGGCAATAAAATTCATATCGTTATAAAAAGTAGCACTGCAATAAGTATAAAGCAACAAAAATTTTTAATTAGACAATAAAATAAAAATTGTTACTTTAAGTTTTGATTAAGGTGACACATTAGAGTCAAACTATAACAACAATGTTAAATAAATATTGCAACACTTTTAAGTCTTTATAAGGCAACAAAGTTAATTTTTTTAGGCAACAATTTGTAACAATAGAACAACAATTTATTCTTTCATTACCAATATTATTTAATGTAAAATCAAACTCTTGGTATTATGTAAGCAATATCCATATATACATTATAAATCTTAATGTACATCTTAATTACTATCAAATGTAAACGACAAAAAAACTGCATTTAATTTATATATGAAATATAGTTAATAAAGATTTGTAAAATTCAACCTTTTAACATATTCAAAATACAAAAGTGAAAAAAAATCACTAGCTAAAATATTCAACTACATTATCATCCTCCATTTTTTATGGAATACAAGTGAACTAATCTAAATACTAAACAAAACTTATATGTACGGGCACTCCAAAATCTTTCGCTAGGTACGTCCTTATTCACTCCTAATCATCACCATCCTACAAAAAAAGAAAGAAACACGAAGTAGATTAGATTTATAAAATTACTTTGCTCACAAAGAGGTTGACATATCTAAAAATTGAATTCAAAAGTTATCAACATGTCTTTTCCTTTTGTTGTGAAGGGGAAAGAGCTACGAACTCTTTACCAGTAAAGCTTCTCCCTTTGAGTTCTTCCCCTTCGTTAAATAACCCAATTTCCTAAGTGTAATCTGATCTGGCTTCACATTAGTCATGATGTCACAAGAGTTGTCACAGGTGCTGAATTAAAGCATGATAAGAAAATTTGATACGGGGGAAGTTAATACATAGTTCATGTACAATCTAATCTAAATCATTATTATCTTCTATAACTTCCAACCTTCTGAGAAGATAATAACAAAAGTCAAAAAGAAACAAGTGCTTTGAGCCTTCAAAAACTTCTTGAAATCCAAACAGCTCAACATCCATTATGTAAAAGCTATTACCTTTAAGATGCGTAAATGTCACAGAAATATGGGACACATGAACCAGAGAAAATGGATTATTTGACAATGATAACGTAAGGATATGTAGACATAACCATAATGACATTTTTGTTTTCTCTAGTCTCACCTAGTCAGAGAGGTAAGCTGCATATATCAGTTGACCATTTGAGTATTCTTGGGCAGCTTAAAGAGAAAAGCATTATCAAGACTTCAAATAAATGAAGCAAAAAAAGTTGGATTGTTCTTAACTTAATTAAAGAAATTAAACACAGTAGCTACAGTGCCCTGTTACAGAAGAACTGATAAATGTTTCCTACTCTTTTTTGTACGATTCCACCAATTTCCAATGTTGTCTTGCAAGTGCTCTAAATAAATTATACTCCTTATTGTTAACTAAAAAATTTGCAAGATACTAAACCTTAGACCAATAAATATAATCATATAGCAAGAAGGAGAAGGTTGGTTTGGTTATGAAAAGAAAAGGAATATAAATAAAAATTTGCTTATATATCGAGAACGTACACAACAGGCCAACTAAGTGTTATGAGAACTAGAAAAAAAAAATTAGGAATAAAGTTTAAATGCAATTCGAAAATTTAAGGAAAGGATACAGAAGCAACCTTTCACAGTGCTGCAATTTTCTATATGTAACCTGCAATTCAACTTAACTAAGCATTAGGAAGAGCATTAACTCAATAACTAAGCAGCAAAAAACACATCACAATTATTCTTTTAATGTGAACTTTCTAAGGAATCACGGAGGATGGCTTATATAAAGCATTTCCTTAATAAACCATCGATTGAATGGGAGAATATCACACAATGGAGTCTACATAGACAAGGAGAGACTGCAGACTATCTCATGGAAGATTCATTTTGCCCATTCAAAATTAACTAATCTCATCTCAATTCGCAAGTTGATTTCTGCTACCCTTAATTGCAAATAGCAATTTGAGCTAAAAAATTACGACTGAAATATGATCTAACTTATAGATTAAAAATTGAGTAGTTTTTGAGAAACAAAAACTTGGCTGAAATTTCTCAGCTTTGGCTAGAACGTTACGAGCTGATAAGAAAGTCGTCGCTGGAATGTCTTTATTCCTCCCAGTCCTATGTGTATGGTTACTGTATATCATATACAGAGATGGAACGAAATAAAAATTTAGAGACATAATAGAAAAAATTAGAGATAGTGAGGTGTTTGGTCGTGACGAACAAAACAGAAAAAACTGTATTCGTCTCAAGGACAGAAATGTTTAGTTGCAGTTGATCAATGATCAAAGCACCTCTACAATATAATATGATTGAAAATATGTAATTTATTGATTATTTTAAAGTGAATGATTTGTATTAATATTTTTTAATTGTATTTATAAATAAGGAATTAAAAAATGAGTAACATATAAATATCATTTTTGGCTAATACCCAATTCCTGTCCTAATTTAGAAGAATAGGTATCAATATCATTACTCTTTAAATATTTGTGATAATTAATGAAAATATATATGATTAGAAATATGTAATTTATTGATTATTTTAAAACGAATAATTTCTATTAATATTTTTTAATTGTATTTATAAAAAAGGAATTAAAAAATGAGTAACATATAAATATCATTTTTGGCTAATACCTAATTCCTCTTCTAATTTAGAAGAATAGGTATCAATATCATTTCTCTTTAAATATTTGTGATAATTAATTAAAATATAATTCATTTATTAATTAAAATATTATAATTAATTAATTAATTAATTAAAATATAATTAATTACAATCAAGGAAATGAATACCATTCCGTACCAGCCGGTACCGTACCTGTCGAAAAACGGAACGGTACGGAGGAGGGAGGTACCAGCCTCAAATACTGGCCAATACTAGACGTTTTCGCTTGGTACAGGCCGGTACTGGCAATACCGCACGGTATTGTGAATCTGAAAAGTTTGAGGACTTATTTGGAAAAAAAATACCTAAAACTAACCCCCCCACCCCGACGTTGTCCTCTGTCGGCTCTCATTTTTTGTTTTTCTCTCTCGCAGGTCCCAGCCTCTCATCTCTCCTCCACAGACTCTCCTCTCTCCTCCATTCTCGGTGGTTCGTAGTCGTCTCCGGCGCTGGTTGACTGCTCCTCCACCATGTGATGTTCACCAGTCCACCAGCTCAGTCGCGGGGTCACGGGTCGCCAGTCGGGGGTCATAGCCTATCAGATCGCCACGCCACCTCACCAGCTCCGTCAGTCGTCTGCACTGTCATCGGTCACCAACTCGCCATCTCCATCTGTCGTCGATCGCCAACCTGTCATCTCCACCAACAAGAATTGACAAATCTGGGAATAATACCCAAATCTGGACCTGCCCGACCTGTCAGTCATCACCGAAAATATTCTGAAATTGTGATTGTTGTTGAGTGTGCTTTTTTCGTAAATTTTGTTAGAATGTGTGTTAATTGAATTGTTTCTAACTTTGTGTTGTGAGCTGTAACCTGTGACTGTGAGCTGTGAGGAATGAAATTGGAGAATGAAATTGTGAAAAATTTCTAGTAAATTCTTGTGTTGGAGTCTTGACGATGGATTTGGAGTTAGTAAATTGGTGGAGAGTGGAGACGAATTTCAAGTTGTTTGTGAAATTGATGGTTGGTTTGGTTGGTTTGGTAAATGGGAGAGCCAAAATGTTGAATGTTTGCTTCATGAAAATTGTAAATTGTGGTATTGTGGTGGTTGATTATTTTATTTACATTTTACTTCATAAAGTTTGGAAGCCGTATATTGAATTATTGATTGTGGATGTTCATTTGTTTGATTCATTTATTTGGTTTATGAGAATTGAAACTGACTGGTACATTGATTGTGGTTAAATTAATTGTAAATTTGTAATGGTTCGTTGGATGGTTTAGTTTATTGGTTCAATTGAATTGTTGAAATTGGTTCACTAAATTTCATTAAATGTTTGGTTCATTAAACTTGAAAATAATAACAGAATTAAAAATAAAAACAAAAAATTAAGATAATTTATTAATTGTGATTATTATTAATTATTATAATTTTTGGAAATAAGGTTGATGTAAAACTTGTAAACAATAAACTGTACAGTATATAACTATACAATATATCAGTGGACTATTTTGTAAATTTTAAAAATTTTAGGTACTATTTCATAAATATAAAAAATTGCCCGAAATGGTACCTGGTATTGACTGATACCGATACAGTATCGTTCTAGAACTCAATTCGGTACTGAGTCCGGTACGGTAATCGTAACATTGATTACAATACAATTAATTAAAAAATATCGAACTAATATAATTATGCATTAATTAAAATAATGTAATTAATTAATTAATTAATATTATAATTAAAATATAATTAATTACAATATAATTAAGTAAAATATTATTATTAATTAATTAATTACATTGTAATTAATTAAAATATAATCAATCGTAATTAATTAATTAATTAATTAATTAAAATATATTTACTTACAATATAATTAATTAAAATATTATAATTAATTAATTAATTCAATATAATTAATTAACTATAATTAATTAAAATATAATTAATCATTAATTAAAATAATGTAATTAATTAATTAATTAAAATATTATAATTAATTAATAACTACATTACAATTGATTATAATATAATTAATTAAATATAATTAATTACATTGTAATTAATTAAAATAGTATAACTAATTAAATAAAATAAAATTAATTACATTATAATTAATTAAAATATTATTATTAGGTTTGAAAAAGTAACCGTAGTACCTATGCTCATCTGTCAACTAATGGGGGAGGGGTACTTCTAGAAATTATTTATGTGTTTTGTTTTTGTCGAAGGGATAAGAAATCTTATCGCTCAATTTTGAAAGGAACAAAAAATTTATATCTTTGTCATCTAGAGTCGGAACAAAATTTAATAAGGTCAATAAATAAACACTACGAAACACAGGATTCTTTTATTTTGTTATATGTCTTTACCTTTAGAGACAATAACCATACGGATGGTAATTGAGATAAAAGTGATGACTAGATACCCAAATGGGGTAGGTCATTTACCCATACGACAATGGTTTGTCCATCCGCAGCCCTTGCATTTTCTCTTACTACGCTGTTGTTAATTTACCAATGCCTCATAGCGTCGTTGTTTTGCCGACTCTTGATGTAGGAGATTATTCTCCAAACGTTGTCATTCTTTACTATTTTTCTATCAATAAAATTTTATTTTAAAAAACTTACCTGATATATTTCATGAAACCCTCTCTATTCTAATCGAATTCATCATTTCCAATGAGAAAAAATAAATGTAGAGTAATAAAAGTTTTTCTTTCTTTTTTTCTGTTTCATCTTAGTGTATACGATCAAAGATCCAAATTAAAAGATGGCATTAACCCAATAAGTTATGGCAGACTCTGTCAATGGGGAGCTTAAAGGTGCGACCGACCCTTATGTGGATGACAACTGGTTGTTGGAAAAGTTGGTTCCACTTGAAAACATATGCATGCAATGTCATGTTAATTAGTTTCCCGCTTAGATGATATAATATAATATTCTTAAAACTATAGCAATAATAATAGATGTTGCATATACAACTCTTTATTGTAACCTTTTTTTTAATTTTGTTGCCTTTCTTATATGTGGCAACAAATTATTATTTTCATTGCTTTTTAATATTATTAAATACAATACTTTAAAAACTGTTACGTTATATTAATTTTTAAGAATACATTTTTAAACTATTACAAACATGTTCTTGCTAAAGCACTTTTTGCCATAACGCGTGCATCCCTTCTATGCTTTTAATTTTCATCTTACGTCGTGTTTTTTTGCAAATGTTTCTCCTTTAAGTTTGTGGAGAGAATTGTACTTTATAAACACACTTGAAGCTAATTAAATATCAAATATATGATAAAAGTATAAAATGTCAAGAAAAAATATATCAAATATAAGATATAAATATAATCAATTATGCAACTATTACGTGTGCAAGAAAAACTTATCATAAAGGATCAACCAAATAAGGAAAATGTGTGAACTAGAATAACATATCGGTCCAACTCGTCATAGACCAACATCATCTGACATGTCATAAGAGGACAAAGATTAGGAATATACTTATATTGACTTAGACGTCATCTGACATATTGCATAAAAGCAAGATCAAGAACATACTTACATTGATTTAGACAACCCTTTTACCAAAGGAATATTGATTAAGCCATTGTCATCAAAATTTAAATTACTATTGCTAGAGGCTTATAATGGAATCAGAAATCTAAGCAATCATACGATGTGATTCATAAAAATGATAGATCTACATAAAGTGGCAAATTAAATATCACATATTCTCGTCTACATTGACCAAAACAGTTAGATAATGAAACAAAACTTCCCCGCAAGCTTGGTTGTTAGTATTGTATGGTTGAATAATCATTTTAATGCATGATTTGCAAGTAATAACCATATGCTATAAGACCTGGTGTCCCTATTCAAAGTCACAGAAAGGTTAGGAGAAACCTTTTGACAATTTAGAAGAGGATTTAACTTTGGGGTCACATAAATACCTAGTCTTAATATACGTATAGTATCAATCAATTTTGAGAAGGGACCAAAGAGTCACTAACTATTACAAAAACTCTTTCAAATGGACTAAACCCATACATTTGAGGAGGTAAAAATAAAGGAATAAAAATAACAAACTTGAAGGAAGTAAAATTATCCTCGAATTGATTTACCATTGATAGATAGAGCTTATATGTTAAAAGTTCGATTATAGAATTAAAGGCCAGTGTCAAACCTAGAGCATATAAACTTGAGCGATTGGACAAGTCTAAGGTGGTAAGTATATCATGTTCAATAGCTCAAGCCTTAATTATATTGATTTTCTTTAAGAGATGGTGATTATATTTATCTCATAGATATTAAATGAATTAATTAGATTGCATACAAAATATTTTTACTAAATTATGTGTTATGAATAGAGAACACCATTTCAAAAGAATAATAATTATGAAGGCAAAACAATTACTAGTATGCTCTTAAATCAAAACAACAGAAACACCTCAAGCTTAATAACAAGTGAAACACCAAACATATCACCTGTTGGTTTATGCCCTGCAGTCAATCGCTTTGGTTGTATTTTAGTGACAAATTATTTAAAGGCATTATTTATCTTGTACATGTTTAGATGTATA
>JANZXR010000008.1:15866653-15899903 GCA_027575705.1 Erythroxylum echinodendron
ATTGAATCTTATATGGGCATAATTGGTATTTAATTAGAATTATTTGTAATTCTAATTAAAATTTAATTGAAATTAGAGTTTAATTTCAATTAAATTACTAAAATGTCCAAAGCTTATTATAAATAAGCTTGAGCTCTATGAAGCTAGCACTTCATGGATAACCCTCTCTGTAAGTGTTACAGAGTACTCAACCTATTCTGTGGATACTGTTAGAGGCCGGATACTTGTGCGGCTACGGTGGTTGAGACGAATATGTTTCGGAAACGGTTCGAGGGATGCATCAAGATAAAGATCAAGCTTCAAAATAAGGTACGAATTAAATTTCGCTTTATTATGATTCATGTTAATCATTTTATAGAATTAAATAGATCTTGATTTTTGGGAAATCAAAAAAATCACGAAAACGTTTCGTGATTATTCCGGTGCGGTTCGGATCAGATCCGGACCCGGTTTCCCAACATAACCAAGCAAGACACTTCAGGTCTAATGATAAACAAAACACCGTAAACTTAATTCCAAGTAAAGCACCTCAAGACAAATGTCGTCCGAGACTTCAAAATTAATTCTGATTCATTAAACTCTTATAGTAGTTATAGAACCAGGTTGAATCATAAGATAATTGAAAACTAGTATTTTAATTTCATTTGATAAAACAAAATGGGGGTCTATTATTAATTAAATTAATAGACTAAATTTAATAAAGAATCAAAATAAATCAAATAAGTATAAAAGTGAGAAATTCAATTATACTTAAATTTAATTTAAGGGAAATTTCTCATCCAATTGTAACATTGATCATTGGTCAAAAAAGAATAAATTTTAAAATTCAAGCAGTTAGTCCAAAACATATTAGGATAGCCATAATAAAATTTTCAATTTTTCCTAAATTAGTTAGTTTAAACCCAACATTCAATCCAAAACTTTCTAGCTATCTCAATTATTTAATTTAAGGTGGTTTAGTCTTTTTCACTAAGCTTATTGCTATCAATTAATTGATTGGATATAATAACTGAGATAGTAATAACTATTCAATTAGTTTTCTTGTCTATCATAAGTCTTCATAAATAACATATTCGCCACCAGTACCAATCATTCATGATAATTATGAAGCAATGAATTTGTTAGTATTTATAAAATAATTAATGTCAAATTAATTTTCAGATAAATCAATATTCATTGTCCATAAAATATAAGAAAAAAAAACAAGAAAGACTTGAATTAAAACATAAATCTAAGTTTAGAACAAAACCTCACGTGGTAACAACTAGAATTCTGAATCCCCTTGAATCATAATATTTGAATTTAGCTACACATGACTTTAGTTCCAACACCAAAAATAGGAAAAAAGATGAAATATGAAGAGAAAACTACAAAGAAATGAAAATAAGGTGATATGGAAAAGTGACGAACGTTTTTTTCTTCTCTTTCCTTACTCAAAACCTAGCGTCCTCTTATTCTGTCAAAATCCTTATCTAAACAAATCCAAATCCCTATGTAATACGATTGGAAATAAGTTTCCTATTTGAATTCAAACTCTTGAGGTGAATCTAGCTTTAAGAATGATTTCACCTTATTCACTACTGTAACATATCTAGTTTTTTCAAAATTCAGGATTTTGACCAATAATATTCCAATTTAATCCAATCTCCACTTAGCATCTCCTAAAATAAAATAAATATTAATTTTTTCATTTAAGCACCAAATTTAAGCCAAAATAAAGGAGATAAGTCTAATTAACATAACCAAATAACATATTATCATATTCCACCACACCGAACTTGTACTTGTCCTCAAGTATTCATCAATTCAATACATTAATCATCCTTAACTTCTTCTTCCATATTTCCTAAAAATATCCCAAAGTTGTACACACATTAAAGGTTTAAGAAGAAAAATAGAAATTAAGAGAACAAACACACATAGGATATGTTTTATAATGAAAATATAGTATCTCATCAATTCGACAAAATAAAATGAAACAAGACTTGACATACCCTCATGGATTTCACTCTATACACTCAAATCACAACATAGCGAGTTATTTCCGTAAGCTTGCTCATGAATCATGTCATCATCATCATCATCACCTAGTTCGAAATCCCGCATTGAAGCGGGGTCTGGAGAGGTCAGATAGTACGCAGCCTTACCCCTACACAGTAGAGAGGCTGTTTCCGGTAGACCCACATGCAAATGAGACAATATATGAATGATGCAGGTTATAGAGAAACGGAAAAACGAGCACAAAAAATTCGATGTAACTAAATTTTCAAAAAATACATAAATAAATAAGGTTAAAAGATTAAAAACGTAAAAAAGCTAAGCACTGTGACAAGAAGGTTTTAGGAAATAAATAGATAAATAAAAATGTGATAAAATAATTAGAGACAAAATAATAATAATAATAATAATAATAATAATAATAATAATAATAATAATAATAATAATAATAGAACTTCTATTAATAAGGAAAATAATAATAATAAAATACGATAATACTAAAGAAACAATAAAATAATAACAAACCATACCTGTGATTAAGGGTTGGACTTTTGTAATCCTACGTACTTACCTGAGTGAAGACTTAAGCCTCACGAAAGTGTAACTGAATAGTTTCTTTCATCAATGATGCCTCACTAAAGAGTAACTGGATAGTTTCCTTCATCAATGATAAACCTGCGATGTTATAACGGCAAATTTGATATAACAATAATAGAGTTAGTATGAAGTGATGGGTTGTGTTATCAAAGAAAGAGAAAGAAGGCATATCAAAGATTGGGAAAAAAATATCCTGCACTCCGTTATGTCACGTCTCTGTCAGACGATACCAACAACTCCCAAGGTGGCATCTCAAGAAGTTCAAGGTGGCATCTTCGTTAGGAGTAGCAAAATGAATGACCTAGGATTGCCTAAAGCAACGTGGAGCCATTAGCAAACCATAAGGAAACCTAGACAAATAGTCGTCCAACTGAATTGAATACATTGGCCTGTTGTGAGCTCATATGCCTGATATAACTCTTAAAGTAGGGACTTTTGTTTCGTTATTCCATACTCAAAACATTCAAACCAAAGGAAAAAAACAGAGCCTTATTCCGAACAAGCTTCTAGGACCTAAGCAATCTGAAACTGATTCACTCTCAAGAGTAATAAGTTGCATCTATTAGAATATATCAAAATATTAGGAGATAAAAGTTAACTATTAACACTACCCACAAAAAACTCAAATTTGTAAATCATTGATCCAAACGATGCAAACAGAATAATGCTCATGTTCCTGGATCAAAAACTACAAGTTAGTTCTACTTGTCAACTACAAACAGCTTTCTTGGACAGACCAAACCAGGGAGTTGAAGACCTAAACCTTTTCTTCCTTGACTAAAAAGGCACAACAGAAGACAACAAAGGAAATACAAGTGAACAAGATTAGGTCATTAAAGCCAAAAAGGAAAACTAGCAACCGACAGACATTAGCCATCAAAGCTTCAATGCAAGCACAGATCAGTCCACTACCAAGTCAAACGGCAGCCATCAACCATTTTAATCAACGCTAAACCAAAACGTAATACATATTAAACAAACCATAACTATCAATTGGCAACTATTTACACTAAAACAGAGATACAATTCATTTAATTATCTTCTTCCTCTTTGTCGTCTAGGTTTTTAGAATCTAGAGGAGGCCCATCAGGGTAAATCTCAGGATCATGTATGCACCACTAATAAAAATGAACTTGGTGCCTAAATCAAAGGGATTTGATAGGGTTGTAAAATGACTTAGGTAAGGTATGATAAAAAGGAGTTTTTAGGTTAAACAAATTGAAGGAAATCACACAAACTTATCCATATAAATTTTAAACTTAAATCAATTATAACTCATTTGATTTAAATAACATCCTTTCAATCACCTCATCATTTTATTATTATTTTCTTTTTTCTTTTTAAATTTTTGAACAAGAAATATCAAAGAGGAGATTTATTTTTTTCTTATACTTCTCCCCTATTTTAAAAAACTGAAAATAAATAAACATGATGCAACTTGAGTGAAATGATTTTTTTACAGAAATAGTCAAAATCTTATGCAAATAAATTTTATACAATCCTTTGAATTTAAGGGCTTAAAATCAATAAGGACCTCAACAAAAAGAAGGGTAAAAGTGGCTTATAACAAGGTTAATATTCAAGAAAAGAAAGGTTAAGGCTCAAATTGTTTCTCTAAGAGTAAAAATTAAGGTAGGTTTGTCTAGGTCAAAAATTGTTATCCTAAATGTCCATATCATCTTTATGCATAAATTCACCAATAATGTGGTCTAAACTATATTTAAAAGCAAGTTCTAACATAAACAAGCTATGTTTGATAACACAAACTATAAAGAAAAATATATAAGCACAAATGTAATGAACTGCTCTAGGCTCAAAAGCTTATATAAGTGTCAAAATCCATCAATTGTGAACATTTTCATTCAACAAAACCAGTGAGATACTTAAAAGTAATTTAATAAAAAACACTAATCATGTTTGTATCTCTTATGCAAATAAACTCAAACAAAAAATGTATCATATCTTAGATTATCTCTAAATAACAATCAGAAAATTGTTAGGCTATCATGAGGAATAGTTAATATATATATCATAGTATTCATAAATTCAAGCACAAATCATAAAGTTCATCATAGTATATAATCTCGCTCCCTCACACCTAAATCATACGTTGTCCCCAATGTATGCACAAGATGCTCATATGCTACATAAATAATCAATATATAATAAAACATAAAGTAGAATTCTTCCCTAAGTTGTGAGCATTGGGAATGAAATGCACTATGATGTAGGTGGATATGAAGATATGTCATATATTTGTTATAGATTTAGCTCTTTTTGATGTCCTATTAGTGCCTTTATCCTTCCTATAATTACGACAAGTGTGGAAAAGAAAAACCAATCCAAGACAAGAAGTAGGGCAATTAATTAATAACTAGAATGAAAATAACTAATCTTAATCAAGATAATAATTAAATTAAAATAGTAAAATCTATGACAACAAAATGAAAACAACTAATATTAATCAAGATAATAACTAAATATAAAGTAGTAAAATATAATATAAAAAATCCATACATATTTGATGATGAATTAAAAACAATTTTACAAAGATGTGTGAGATGTTGTTTTGTTGGTTTAGGATTAGGAGGCTTGGCTACTAATATGGTCGCGTGTGACTGGGAATTACTATTGGTTTTGGTTTGGATGTACGTGTGGTGTGTTTGAGGCTATTGGATTGGTGTGGAACTATGTGGTGCTAGTGCTAGCATTGGACGTGTGTTTGCACGTAACTATGTAACACAAACTACTTGTTTTACGTTCAAAAATCACAAATGAATGGGTCATAACTTGTAGTTAAAAAATAGATATCGATCCCATAGGGATTGATGCCCAGACACTGCTTAATTTTAAAAAAATTTATTTAAGAAACGAAATTGTTTAACGTAAATAATCTAGAAAATTAAATTAAAATTAAAAGACTAATAATGAACACTAAACAATACCAATATGCAGAAAAATTAGAATTCAAGAATCTAAAGATTAGAGATTACTTTTTTTCCCTATTTTGTCTCCCTCCTATTTTATTAATCAAATTGTGGTGTAATTAATTATCCCTAAACAAATTAAATAAAATCAATTGAACGATCTCTCAACCTACTTAATGACTTTACTGATTCAACTAGTTATTAAACTATCCTATGGGTGATCAATTGAATTAATCGAGATCCCTCTTCTAACTAATCAATTGATGTGATGATTGTACGTTTATAGGTTGCCAACTCTCTTTGTACAATCCTACACAATTAATCTTACTCACTCCCTCGATTTGTTGAGAGATAACAAATAAAATCAACAATCATGAAAGACACTTTAATTCAATTCAATAAAATAGGAGTTTTAACAAAATAGTTCAAAAGTAATCCCTAAACTAAATCAGCCAATCATAGTCTCCATAACATCATCAACACACAAATAATTCACCTTACAAAGATTGGAAGAAAGAAAAACATAGAAAATTGAGTAAAAGAAACTTCTTATCTTCTTTGAAAAAATCTGGAATTTTAGATGTTGATGTGCTATTTTCTCCAATCTTGATGATAATCCTTGACTTTAATCCTTCTTCAAGCCTAGAAACTTGTGTTCTTCACTCAAGGATGGTGTTTCTCCAGAAGGGTTTCGTCTCTCCTTGATAATGGAGGCTTAATTATACTTTAATAGTCCAAAAATCTTAAGTTTAATGAAGCCCCGCATTATGACTCGGATTATAATTCCCATGATCGTAAGAATTGGCATGTTTCCTACGATTGTGGGAATTTGCAACCAATAGACTCCTCTTTTCTTTTCCTCTTTGATCTCTAGCTTAATATCCAAGTTGTTCCATCTTCCTTTCTACATAGAAATAGTCAATTCTTATCATAGATTAACGTCAAACGTAAAGGAACAACAATGGAAATCCAACTAAATGAAAACATACAAAATGAATCCTAAACTACAACAATAATCAACAATTATGCAAGAAACACATTCTAATTACTAAGAAAAATATAGACTAATGTACAACTATCAACATGGAACTGGACTATTGGTGCACTAGCTAGTAGATGCTGCTACAACACTGCTCATTAGTGGGCTTATCATTTGTGAAGCTTAGTGTGTACATAGGTGCAGTTAGAGATAGGCTACTCATGGAGACAGAAACCAGAAAAAATAAAATTTATTTTATTTTTATCATCATTTTTATTCTTTTCTGTTATTTTATTTTTATTTAAAAATTCACAAATTCTTTAAAATAAAATAGTTTACTAATATTTACAACGTGTGATCTTGTCTTATGAATGTTAATATTCTGAAATTTAAGATGACTGTAACCTGAGTTACATAAGGCATAACCACACCTTATGAATTTTAATAGTCTGGAATTATGGGGGTTCCATTCTAGAAAGCTAATTCACATAAGGCATGTCACCTTATGAATTTTAATATTTTAGAATTTAAGACCCAATTCCCCCTTAAACCAATAAATTAACTACTCAAAGATAAATAAATGAAAACTATATATCAGTAAAAAAACTAATAAAAATTATCATATTTTGGGTTGCCTCCCAAAAAGTGCAATTATTTAACGTCATTATGCTATAAGAATTTTTCTTCTTAAACTTCTACGTATTGGGAAAGTGTCAAATCAATATATAACATACTTGAAACCATCAACTCCTTATAAAATGGTTTCAGTTTATGTCCATCCACTTTAAAAATCAACCTGGTATCTAAACTTTTTTATTTCCACTGCACTATAAGAAAATACATTAGTGACAATAAAAGGACTAACCATTTAGAATATAATTTACATAGCATAAGCTTTAGTTGAAATTCTATAATAGCACTTTCTATCCCACCTTAAAATACTTTCTCAAGATCATATTATTATGGAACAATTTGGTTTTCTTTTTGTAAATTCTCGAATTCTCTTAAGCATCCAACTTTAGTTCCTCTAGCTCTTGCTATTGCAATTTCCTTACCTCCCTAGCTTTTGCCAAATCTATGTTGCAACGTCGCACCACCAAATAAACTTTATATTTAATCTCTACTAGTAAATGACAAGCTTTACCAAAACCTAACGATAAGAAGATATTTTGTATCGATGTTTTGTAGGTTGTATGATAAGTCTAAAAAGCATCATCTGAACGAAAACTTCAATCCTTTCTTCCTGAATTTACCATCTTTTCCAAAACAATTTTCATTTCTCTATTAGATATTTCTGATTATCCATTTGATTGTGGATGGTATGTGGTGGCTATTCGATGATGCACTTCATACTTTTTGAACAAAGTCACTACTGTCTTTTGGCATCTTTCTTGTTGTCTTTTATTCAACCTTTTTGAGATGATTGCAACTAGTGACTTTCCTTCACCTAAATAGACACATTTTAGGTGATTAGATATTGCTTTCAATTTTATCTTTGGAGCTTGTAAAATGGAAGGCAATACTGTCTTGTTAATTAGAGTAATTTCAATTAAAGTTCTTGAATCTATTAACATCATTGAGAATGATTCTACAACTTCATAAGTTTGATCAACTTACTCATTCACTTCTATTTAGCATTAAACTATGACTTATCATCAAAACTTTCTTCTTTAAAAATATTTTGCACTGTTGAATCCATAATATCCTTATGATAAATAGACTGAAAAACATTAGAGTACTTTATTGCTTTGGAAATATTAAGCTTTACTATTTCTCCATCAAACTTAACAAAAAGAGCACGCTCATCCATATCAATTTTTATTTTAGTTGTCTTCATAAACAAACTTCCTGACAAAATCGAATCTGTATGTCCAACACTATCTCCATCCATTTCTTTGATGTAAAAATTCATTGGAAGTACCGAAACAATTAACTTGGACTAAAACATCATCTGTAACACAAAATAAGACGCATATAAGAATGATCAACTAGTTGAATAATCACATTAGTTTCTTGCAAAGAATTTAAATTTAAAGCTTAGTCAATTAAGTATGGCATAACATTAATATATGCACATAAGTCTGCATGGCACGCTAAATTTCCTCATCACCAATGGAATACGAAAGTGAAAATATATATGTGTCTTTATTTTTTGATAATTTTCTATTTATCACACTAATACATTCTCACTAAAAATTATTCCCTCTTTATTCTTTAGCTTCCTTTTATGTGTGCATAGTTCTTTTAAGAACTTTGCATAATTTGGAATTTCCTTGCTGGCATCTAGAAGTGGTAAATTGATTTCTACCTTTATAAAGGTCTATAAGATCTTTCTTTCATATTCCTCTTCTTTAGATTTAGCCAATCTAGAAAGGAAAGGAGATACACGTGCATCGGTTGATATTGGTAAAGACAAATCATCTTTTACTGTATTTGCATCTTGAGATAAAACTTCATCTTTCTTCTCTACTTCTTTATGCTTTTCTACCTCCATTGGCAAGGAAGATCTAGACTAAATTTCCTTCCCACTTCTTAATGTCATTGCACTCACATTCTCTTTAGAATTCACCACCATTTGTGAAGTTAATTTTCATGATGCTTATGCTTCCAATTTACCAACTGAGATGGATAATTAAGTGATATGATTTCCTAAGATTTAAAGGCTTAATCTTGTTTCTTGTTGAAATTGTTAAAGTATTAGTAGCAAATGCCTTAATAATTTTATCCAATGATATACTTGAATTTGATTACTGAGATTAAGCTTATGTAGGTGCTTGAGGTTGTATATTGAAATTGAAAGGTTGATATCTTTATTACCCTCATTGATTTTCATAGATAAAATTTAAACGATCCCTCCATTATAGACTATAGTGATTAAAATAAAGGTCATATTTTCATTGAGATTGACTAGGACAACTTTTTCATCTCATTCTATATTATCACTAAGTTAAGGGGAAGATAAAAAAGTTATAGAAAGGCTTTGAGACTAATTAAATTTAACAAGGAATCTAAATAAATCAACTGAGTATAAAAGTGAAAAATTCAATAGTGCTTAACTTCGATTCAAGGGAAGTATCTTATCCAATTGTAATATTGATTATTAGTCTAATTTTCACAATTCAAGCAATTAGTCCAAAACATATTAGGACAGTCATCATAAGTTTCAAATTTTCCCAAATTAGTGGGTTCAAACTCAAAATTCAAACCAAAACTTATCATTAATTGATTAGGTGTAATAGCATTTTATATCAATTAATTAGTAGCAATAAACGTAGTGAAAAAGACTAAACCCTAAATTAAATAATTGAAATAGCAAAACTATTCAATTTAGTTTTCTTGTTTCTCATAAGTCAAATATGCAACTTCATAAATGACCTATTTTCTACATGTACCAATTCCGTATGATAATTACGGATCACTGAATTCATAGGTAGTTATAGAATAATCTACATCAAATTAATTTGTCAGATCAATCAATATTAAGTATTCATGATAATTTAAGAACATAAAACAAGAAATGCTTAATTAAAGCATAAATCTAAGTTTAGAACAAAACTTCAAATGTTTACAACTAGAGTTTTGAATACCTTTGAATCAAAATATTTAGATTTAGCCACACATGACTTTATTTCTATCACCAAAAATGAAGAAAAGATGACAGATGAAGATAAAACTAAAATGAAATGAAAATAGGGTGATATGGAAAAGTGAAGAACTTGTTTTTCTCCTTTTTCCTTACTCAAAACCTAACGTCCTCCTATTATGCCAAATCCCTTTCTAAACAAACCCAAATCCCTAGATAATAAGGTTGGAAATAAATTTCTTAATTAAATTCAAACTCTTGAGGTGAATCTAGCATTAGGTGTGATCTTGCCTTATCTACTACAATAATTTGTCCACTTTTTTCAAAATTCGTGACTTTAATCAATAATGCTCCAATTTGATCCAATCTCCACTTGTCATCTCCTAAAATAAAATAAATATTAATTTCCCATTTAAGCACTAAAATTAAGCTAAAATGAAATAGATAAGTTTAATTAACATAATTAAATAACATCTTATTAGTGCCTCAAGTATAAAGACAAGTGAAGCACCTCAAGTATAATGTTAAGTGAAACACCTCAGGACTAATACAAAGCGAAATACTTTGAGCCTAACCACAAGCAAAATATATACGGCCTAATGACAGTTTAAATAAATTTGGCATAATCTAAAATGAAACTATAATCAAAACAAATAAATGATAAGCAAAAAGATATTAAACATCAAATTAACAAAAATATGTAAAGATATGCATTTAAAATAAAACAATGAGTATAAAACATAATCTACTTTAAACATTAAACCTACAACACAACGCATTAATGGGCTTTTGAAATAACATGTTCTTACAAAAATAGATTACAACATAATAGAGCTTTCAAAATGACATGTCCTTACAAAACAATATGCTAATAATAAAACATACTTATGGGCTTTTAATAATATAACCTACATATTTTTAATCTACATAAATTTCAAAATAAAAGGCTCATAGCACGTTAGATTTGTTAGACCCGCAAATTGATAAATAAGGAAACAATAGGTGAAGGAAATCAACTAAGTTACGAATTAAAAAAAGAGAATGAGACAACATACTAGAAAAATAACTAGATAATAGGTCTCACCATCAAACTGAATGCAAAAGTTTTCCAAAGTTCTCATAATAGACGTGGTATGAGTTTAATATAGTTCATGATCAAGCTCGTAGATGAAACTTGAACTCTATATTAAGGAGTGAAAGATTCAACCTTAAAATATAATTGCAATCAAAACTCATAGCACAATATACATATACATAGAGAGAGAGAGATAGTAAATATGTTTGGTCCTATGATTAAAAGAGAGCTCAAACATCAAAAGTTTCTTAATTTGTATATAGGATAAATACAAGTGGTGTCATCTCATACACTTTTAAGTCATTGTTTTTAAGAATACGGAACTTTAGTTTCTCTTTAAAATATTATATTTTCTTTATTTAAATTTAAGATTAATTATAAAAAATCTCAAACTTTATATAATTTTATAATTATAATTTGATCTTTTAAAAATTTTATTTAAATACTCAAACTTTCAATTTTTTTAATTTATTCCCGACATTAGTATCTTTATAAACGTTACTAACATGACTTGCCATATAAGACGAAAACCCTAAACATTTATACCCGTCAGGCTTAACTAAACTAACCAATTAAGTCTAACTAAACTACGTCGCAATCCCTAAATCAAACTCACTTCTCTTCATTCTCGTATAGACCTCTACTGCTCCTCTTTCCTCAGTTTGTTCTTGCATCGCACTAACCTCAATTTGTTCTCGCATCACATCACACCAACCTTAGCTGATTATTCCTAAGATACATAATCTAAGGTTAGTACGATGCAATGCAAAGGTTGGTGCAATGGGATGCAAGAATGAACTGAGTTTGGTCTGATGCGAGAATGAATTGAGGAAGGAGGAGCAACAGAGGTATGTGTGAGAACAAAGAGTAGCGAGTTTGATTTAGGGATTTTAATCTCAAAATGGTGTAGTTTAATTAAATTTAATTAGTTAGTTTAATTAAGTATAAGTCTTTAGGATTTCTATCTTATGTTGCAAGTCACATTAACAACATTAACGAAGATACCAACATCGGACTAAAATTGAAAAAAGTTGAAAAATTTAGTATTTAATTGTCATTCTTTTAAGTTCAGATTATAATTGCAAAATTGAGTAACGTTTGAAATTTTTTTTGTAAATTTATTAACTTGATCATTAGAGGTCAAACATAAAAAAAAGTACTTTAAATTTTGGTTATATAAGAAGAAGCTTATAAGTCAAACTTAAGTTATATTCTAACTCGTCAGACTTAGTCTGAGATAGGCATGGCAACCCGACTCTGTCCTGGCCCATCCTGGCTAGATCTAAAGTTAACAGACAAAGCTCAAATGAGCAGGTCACCGATGGGCTCGGGCCTGGATCGAGAGAGACAAAATGACAAAACTACTCAGTCTGCCTTTGATCCGTTGGGCAAGGGACCAGGCCATGGGTTGACCCGCCACTGGTTGGGCTGGGCAAAGGCAGGCCCGAGTCCATCCCAATCTATTGTCATCTTTAGTCTTAGATAGTTAAATCTAGACCTATAGTTAAAATATTTTAGTGGGCTGAGACTCTGCTTAACTTATTGTCATCCCTAATCTTAGACAATTAAATCCAACTCCATACTTAAAAGAGTTCAGGCAGCTAAAATTATATAGTATTATTAAAGATTGTCAGTAAGGAATTTGTTATTGCCCATGCACCTTTGACGCACCTAAATGCCCGAATTAATGAAGTGGAAGTTTGTGAATATCACATTAACTCCACACTTTCTTAGACAATTTGTTATTTAATTTAAAGGGGAGTAAAAGTACTAATCGGTTAAGGAGACCAAAAGATTTAATTTCTCAGTTTGTATGGGTTTAGAATTCCAATTATATCATGTTGGATTTGCTCTTTTTTGTTTTTCTTCACTTTGACGAGACTCTAGTTAGTTTTCATCTTTTTATTGATTTATATAAATTTCTTGATCTGATTCATATCCATAAATAACTTTATATTGATCTATAATAGTTTTACTATTTCATATTATAAAAGTTTATTCATATTTTCTAGGGTTAATTTTTGAAGGATTGAATATTTTCCAGTGATATGTAATGCAACTTGATGTCATTCATCATAAAGGTCTGTCGTAAGTTTAAAGTCATCGTTGACATTAACTTCTTTAAGTAAAAATTATTCATTATTATTATTATTACTATTATTATTATCATTATTATCATCATCATCATCATCATTATCATCATTAAAATACTTTATTTTATCTTATATATTTCTTTTATATTATTTGTTTTTAAGACGATCAAAATTTTAATAAAAATAAAAGATAAAAAGATAATTTTCTGTTTTATTAATTATTAATATGATATAATTTATTTTATTATTTACAAATTGTGTATATATTTATTTAAGCAAAGCTCCAGGTATTTTCACTTTAAAAAGTAATTAAAGGGGTTATAAAAGTTTAAAAACTGGTTGAAGGTAATTTTTTATTTTCATTCATTTTTTATTTTAAATTAATCTTTTATTTTTAAATTTCAGTTTCTCTTCTATCCTTTATTCCAAAAAATTCAGTTGTTAATATTCAAAATTTTCTTTTTCTAATATGAAACTAATTTAAAGTTTAATTTTCTCTTTTATTTTCATTTCACAGTCAAATTGACTTTTATGTCTTTTTTCTTTTTGGAATTCTGGTTTTATTTTATTTTAACTTTGATAATTCAAATTTTATTTTCTTAATTTATTCGTTTCATATCTTCCAATGATGGAAATAAAGAAAAAACAAGAAACTTACAAGTTAAAAAATTGGCCTGAAAAGGAAAAAAATCAAGACAAAGGAAATTGGAAATGAGAACGCAATTAGCCCACGTAATTGTGACTAAGCAAAACCCATTTTCTCTGAGAGCAAAGTCAGTGGCCTCCAAACTCCAAAGACCTAGCTCTCCTGTTCTTTTGCTCTACTTCATTGCTGCTTATCAGCCATGGTCAGTGCTCATCATCTCCACCGGCTTTTGCTAATCCTTTTTTGCCTTTCCCTCTGCTAGAAAGTGATGGAAGAAACAACTTCGATCATTACCCATTGCCTTTCCCCCCAACGATTTTGTTACAAGCTACGGTGCCGCACGCGCTGCCTGAGTTTAGGCTATTAAAAAAAGATCAAAGAATTGACAAGGAAATCCGTTTCGGTTTCTTTTTCTGATTTGCTCTGTATTGTTGGCATCATCAGTTTCAGAAGGTACCCATGAATTTTTCTGCTCTTTTTTTTTTTTCCAGTTTTAGTAGGCTGAGGGCATAGCGTAATGGCTAGTGGCTAATTTGAAGATGTTATGATTTGTGTAACTAACCTATAATCCTCAAACATTGTTTTCACCTAATGTTAAGAGTCGGAGATAGAGAGATGAGAAGCTTAAAAGAGAGCGCTTTGGAAAAGAAGAAGAAGTTGAACATGAACACAAAGGATATCAAGAAGAAGAAGAAGAACAAAACTAGCACAAAGCTCTTTCGAAAGGGTATTTTTTTAACTTACGACTTCGTTCTCAACTTCTTTTTACGTCTGTTAATTTCAACTTGATATCGTCTTGCTCTTTCTCTCTCTCTCTCTTTTTAGTAGGCGAGTTATTCAAATTATATCCAATTGCCTAGGGAATTTCCCGTTTCCTCTGGTTTAAGTAAATTTGATTCCTTTTAAAATTTGCTTATTATTTTTTGTTCTAGCCTGAGGACGGGGATGAGTTTTCTCTTTAGACGAATGTAATGGGGATGATTTTGATGAGTAAAATGGCATTGTTAATATCTCGCTGTCTGGTTTAGTGAGTAATATATCTTTTTTCTGTTTTTGATTTTATACTGCTGTGAAATATGCATTCCTCGATATGGTGATTTGTTCTGATGGGAAAAATGTATCTTAGTGTTTATTGCCTTCTATTTGATTCCCTTACTTTGTATACAAAGTATCGAGTTCTTAGTGAAGTTCTAGGTAATTTATTTCGCGGAATTCAAGTTTTCCATCTGTTTTGGCCCGTTCTATTTTCTTAAAACATTATGATGCTTCTTTTCTGCAATTGAACTTATGCAATACTTGATATTTCTTCTATTTGTCCTACATCATGAACTCTGCTGGAGAATACATGGATTTGACCTTAGTTTTCATACTGCCGTTCTCCATTGCCTAACACTTGTACTGTTATAAGTGTAGTTCTAATAAGCTATGGTTTTTCTGCTTATTCATCCTATTATTTTTGTCTTTTGAGCTTGACTAAGTTGTTTTTGTTCTATTTTCAAGATCAAGCAACAGACCAGAGCATTACCAAAAGTCAAGGAGATGCTGCCAACTCCAAAAGGCAAAGAGAATCTATTGGAGCAGAAACTCGTAAACTGCTGATCACTTTGTTTGGTTTATACATACATTCTGCAGGGAAATGATAATTTCATTTATTTTCTCGTGATTTATTTTTTGGTTTCTTAGGAAAAAACAAGAAATCAAAGAAAAACAATAGGGAACATGTTAAAGCAAATGAAGATAAGAGCGTACCGAAAAAGAGTGAGGATGCTGTTGAAGAAGTTTACTGCATATCTTCAGGGGATGAGGACCCATCAAGAGGAATGAATAGTATGAAGTTATATAATTTTCTTGTTAAACGATTTCTGATTGTTTCAGCAGCAGTAAGAAAATTATACTAACTAGCTTGTCTGTGATCCTGAAACCTGATCTTGATGACATTATTTTTCTATTTTATTGATTGGCTGAGGCCAAGTGTAACGGATGTATAATTTTTTCTCATTGAGGTTTAGAAAATTAACAAAATGCTGAGATTAGCCAACATATTGTCATAAATACAACTCTTGAAGAGCTTGACTTCCATGATTCAGATTTATTAGTTGATTTGTGGAGACTCTTTTCTCTATTTTGAATGTTTAGCATGATTTTATTGTTGGAATTAACTTGGAAGTCATACTGCAGAATGGCTTACAGACTATCACCAAAGTCGGCCAGGTCTGAAGGCATTGCAACAAAGAATTGATGAGTTTATGGTTCAACATGAGGAGAAACTAGAACAGGTAATCACTCATACATGCTATTGGTTCTCCTTTTAAAGGCCATTGTTTTGTTGAACTTAAGAGTGATTGCGGACAGAGATTTCCCATCACAATTTGGGATGCCATTTTGTTCAAATTGTGAAATATGCATGTATGATGGGCCAAAGGTCATTTTACACCTAAGATGTGCACTTTACTCTTGTTAAGCATGGCTAGCTGTTCTTTGCCCTTTTAATTGGTCTTCTTCAGGGATATGCATGGTATAATTTGAAGCACTCTGATAAGACTTTTGTTTTATGTTTTCTGTTCTGTATGCTTCTCCTGTTGTGTTGGCCAGCATACAGGTTATCCTATTGCTGTTTTTATTGATGTTCTTTTTCTCATGTATAGGAAAGGAAAGACAGAGAAGCCCGCATTGCTGAAGAAGGATGGACAGTTGTAAAACATCACAAAGGAAGGAAAAAGACGGCAGATACTGAAGGTGGAATTACTGTAGGTTCGGTTGCCCAGGCTGCTGTGGAGGATCAGATGGCTAGAAAGAAGCGCAAAGAAGTTGGCTTAAATTTCTACCGATTCCAGAGAAAAGAAGCACAGAGAAACGGTGCGATCACATTGCTTTTAGATAGCGTAGCGTCACCTCTTTGAACGAGATAAGCCTTGCATTTGAAAGTATACGTGCATGTGTATCTGTTAAAAAATAAATGTGCTTCTTTGAGGTTGCTATCTCTGGCGCCTTTAGTTCTTCATTGTGCATGTGTGTATGAGTCTTTGTTTTCAACAGCTAAACAGTATTTCTGTAACTAGAACTTATGATGCATTTATCACGTTTCTTCCAGCGATAAAGCAAAACAAAGTATTAACATTTGATTTCTTGCAGAAATTATGATGCTTCAAAGCAAGTTCGAGCAGGATAAAAAGAGAATTCAGCAACTGAGAGCTGCTAGGAAGTTTCGCCCTTACTAAGTTCTGTAGAAACCATGAAAGAATATGGTGTTGATTACTAGTGCATACGGAATTATTATTAATGAGAAATCAGATGTATTCACACAGAAGATACCAATAGAGAAAGACACTTCAGTGGATACGGTTGCATCAACCTGTTGGTGCTTTGGGATGACATGCAAAGTTCTGTTTTGCCAGGATCTCCTTTCTCAGAGCAACGTGTATGGGGATGGGTTTTTCAGGGTGCTCTGGGGATGGCAATGGCCAGCCCATTCAATTTTTTAAAATAATTTTTAAAAAAAATTAAAAATGGAAATTTTCTTTTTTTTTTAATTGAAAGATATTGTTTTACTTAGAAAAATTAAACTTTGAGCCGATGTGAACTAGAGCTTAGTTTATGATGGGTTCGATGAAAACATCTAAATTTAAACCCATAGGTTAGTCTATTGGTATCCGCAGGGTGTTCAAGTAATGCCATCTCCATCCGCCAGTTGATGGGAACTGTTGGGAGGCTTAGTACGATGAAGAATCCACTTCCTGTTTAACCAGTCTGAGATAATTGAAAGCGCTGAATGATGATGATCCAAGAATGGCGGCAGGGGGCACAACTTGATCATTTAATCATTTATGATTTGGGATATTAAAAGTTGACGACTTTTATGCGTTTTTTGTCCCTTGGCTTTATTTGTTTCCAAGGTCCCTTTATTTGGTAAATGGAGAAGCATAAAGCTTAGGCTAAAATTTGAATGGCAGAGAACCAAGTAATCTCTTCATACTAACTTCAAAATGACGCATTACCAGCCTATTTGATACGAGACGGGAGTTGAATTCCCTTGCAACATAATGGTTCTTTGATATGATTCAACAATTTGATCAGAACAACAAAAGAATGTTTTTATAACATAAGAATAGTGGACGACAGTTTGATGTACAGCAAGAGCCCGGAAAAATGAACCTTACAATCTTAGATCTAAATTATGCTAAATGATCTTACGCTTTAAGAGCATAACCCCATCTACATTCATAGTTTATCTAATAACAACAACAGCTTAACTATAAATATGTGCACGCGATTATCCCAAATCATCCGACCACTTTTTGGTTTTAATTGCATTTGTTCCCTTCACCAATGGAGCTGGTGGTTGTGACGAGGTAGAGAAAAAATGAATTCACTCTGAACTCTGTTTATTTATCTTTATCATTTAGAAGAATTCTAAAATAATATTACTAATTACGTTTTCAGAAGGTACAGTGATTGTTACATAACTCAATTCTTACATGTAGACAAAATGGTATTTTATCGGAGGGAGTCACAATTGTTGGGATACTTCTCTTTATTCTACAGTGGAAGGCTGGTACGTGGTCGTGGTGAGTGATGGAGGTTATAGGTGGCTTGGTAACAAGCTCATAATCTGCCTGACTGTATTTGTTTGTTTGCCAAAAGTTACATTTAACGGCTGGTTAGACACTCTATTTAGATTCTAACAGCAAAGGAAAGAGAGTGGAAAAAGAACGTTGGCAGTTAGCTTGCCAACCACTGAATCTGAATGGTATTATTATATATGCTTCTGTAATGTTAACAATATACAACATTCTTAGTTACCACTGTTTTGGTGGTGTTACAAGCTCCAGGAGTTGTGCTACAACAAATAAAAGATCTTGGTGGCTAAGAATGCCATATCAGAGAAGCTGCCTTCCATTGTCAGACATCTGATCAGTTAGCAGCAAAAACCCCATCATACTCCTCATCCCAAAATGTTCTGCTTATAAATAAGGATTGATTCGACTTAAATCTTTCCAAGAAGATATAATCCTGTCATCATCCTTATCACTTGAGTTTTATCAGCTTATATAATAACAACAGGGGAATCAGAACCTAACAGGAGGTGAGTAGACATGATCTCGTCTTTCTGCAGTACAAGTTTCAAATATGTAGACTGATTTCTGTATGTTCTCTCGTTGAACAGGAAACTATCAGCTGTCTGGCAGGTTGGGTTAACATTGTACATACCTCTCCCCACTTGACGAATCGGTAGATCAACAAAGAATCAAAATATAAGAATGCAAATTTAAAACTTCACTAGAGCTGTTTTTGGTTGATGCTTCGCGGTCAATGCTGCTCTTATAACTTTCACTTGAGCTGTTTTTGGTTGATGCTTCGCGTTTAATGCTGCTCATTTAACTGATTTCCCATTCTTCTTGTCATAAACCTCTTTCAGTTCTTCCAGCCGCTTGGATACCTGATAATTAACCCAAAAATATTTTCTTAATTAACTGATTCGAAATGGAATAGAAGGATACACGGCTACGTATTTTGAAGGATCTATCCAGACCTGGATACGAGAGTAAGGTAGGATCTATAAACCTGAAATGAAGTGTCCTTGTATTCATGGTCCTTGTTACTACTTACACCAACATTTCCTACCCTTCTATTTTGCACCACATATTTGAGCAATTTCCAATTTTACGAAAAAAAGTAACTTTCAGTTATGATGATTAGCTAATTAACTTTTGCATCCATTTTCCCTTATTTAGTGTGTGTTCGTACATGTGTGAGTGAACCTGGTTTATTGCATGTGTGTGAATGAACTTGGTGCAGAATGAAGTACTGAACAGCAAGTCAGCCATGCAGAAAGGTTTATTTTTTCTTATTAAAAAATGAAAATATATTATTTTAGTTTATCCTTATTAAGTCAGAGTTTAAATCTATTAAAGAATAATAAGAATCTTTATTAAATAGGCAGCCCTAAAATTTTATAATTCGTAACTTACACGTGTTCCATCAAATTGTTAGAATTTCTTATGCCCGTCCTACATAAGTCAGTGTAGCTCAGATGCATAACGAAATGCCTTAGCATAAAAGAAAAATGAGGCAGATATTGGTATGATATAGAAAATATATCTAGAGGTGAGTAGGAAAAAAAAAATAAAGGATACAATTGCTGAAGATCAAAATTATGAGGAACATGACCAATAAAAGCCAAAGGTGACAAGACCAAATGCTGAATTTTAGAGATTTCTATACCTAACCGGTAAAATGAAATCTAAAACTAATCACTAGCTATATACTATAGAGTCCAAAATTTAAGTACAAAACACTTCTTTTTTCCCCCTTAAAAAATGATTAACGTTACATCGAAATATACAATATGATGGGCTCACCTTTTTCTTAATGCTTCAAATATTTGTGACTACTTCAAACTATGAACAAGGAGCATGACATGAAACAAAATCAACACAACACATGTGCAGGAAGTTTATCAAAAAATATAGAACAGTAAAATATCAGATTGTTTCCCCATGAAAAATGCTTTCTAATAACATCTCCAATAATTAAGTGTATTGACCATATCAATTGCCTCACAGTAGTTTATTCAACTATCTCCTCTTTTTTTTTTTAATCCAAGAAAAAGAATCTACATGTTACATATTAGTTTCAAAGAAGTGATCAAGGTGCCCAAGTAATAGCCAAAAGAGTCATAAAGGAAATATAAGTCAATCACATGTACTCCAAGATTTCTAGAAGCTAATCATATATTACTTAGCAACGGCCGCAAAGGAAAAAGAAAATAACCACATATTATATTGATACAGGTCACTTATACCCTAGGAGATTGATATTCATTATTAAATGAAGAAAGATTTCACACCAAACTAGGATGTGTAGGCCATATTCACCTTTCTCCCATATCTGAAGTTCTAACATTAGTTCAAAAACAGTATGCTAAGAGGTCTGATAACCAAAAAGCTTAAAAAGTCGTCAAAGTTTATGTTATCACACAGATCACAATAAGAAATCAGCAAGTTATGAGGATAATAGCAAAACCCAACCACTGAATGCACTTCCACACTGAAACAAACTAGATAGTGTAAGCATTGCAGTAAGCATACGAGAGAGACAGAGTGAACCTTGAATGAGTAAGCCATTGGTAGTAATCTATCAGGGTCCATAGCATCCTCCGGGAAGTTACGTAAAGCATGTATAAGCTTCTCAAAGGGCAATTTAACCTGACAAAATAGTAGTTTATGAGCACAAACATAATTGCTAGAATTTTGAATATCAGAAACTAGGCTTTTGAATACTTACCAAGTCATCATGGCAATACTTTAACAAAGCCAAGCCAACTTTAAAGACAATTTTAACCCCCTAGCATAATAGATAGGTATATAAATGTCAATTCCTAGTAGACACAACGATAAAACACAGAAAACAGACTAATATCAATGATTACTAACCTCGTATAAAAAGATATCCCATATTCGAAGAGTCAAATGGAATGGAAAAGAATATGAGAATACAGTAATAAACCACTGGCTTGCATACATGCTAGGATTGATCATTTCTTGGGTGAAATGTTCTCCCAGCTTTGGCAAATGCTCCTTCATCAAGAGGTCAAACTGGAACAAATATTGCTGTACTAGCGGCAGACCTACCTGCAGCAGTAGTAGACAGGCTAGTCCTCAGAATATCCCAACAAGGCCATAAGAATTGTTTATAGCTTTTTGCCTGATCCCTAGTCAAAATGGTTAAAATGTTAGTTAAGGATAAGCATTAATCTTATAGCTTAACCATGGTTCATCATTTACAAATGATTTATAACTTTGGAGCTGAAATTATCACTCCTCATCTAGATTTCATAAGATAATATTCAATCATTCTCCCTCTCATTCTCTTCCTTCATCTCTTTATTCTCTTTTTATTTCTTTTCCCATATTGTCTTGTCCGAGTAGTTGTATCCAGGAGACCATTGCTCCCTTCGGTATAATATCTTTTTTAAAGAACAAAAGTTCATATGAGAAAGTGAATCAATTTAGAATTAGCATTTCAAGGTTGACGTAATCAAGTATCTTAAGTCAGATCTCCATCTCCTTATAAAGAGGTCAACTAGAAAGAAAAGGAAACTTAGAATACAAGAAAAGCGAAAGTATTGAAGACTAGAAACTAGAAAAATAAGGATCAGATATATTTGGACAAGCCACACTTAAGCTGAAAGTCATACTTGTACATGTGATTGAGACCTCAGATGGATGTAAAACCGGTGCATAAGAAAAGAATTCTGCGTTTTATTGAGAATTACTTTCAGTAGTTATATTCTTAGTAACACCAGTCTGACCAAACAAAGGTCTACAGTCATTTTATCAGAAAACAGCTAGACTTTGCAGACAATAAAAACATCCAACGTCAATAATTCAATTAGGAATCTGACATGGAAAATATCAATTCTATAAATGAAATGATTACCTGATACAGTCCTTCCATTGGGGCGTGAACAGCCCCCTTAAGCAATGCAACCAATAACCAGAATGCATCCTCTTCACTCATATAAAGAAGCAATAAACCAGCCAGGAAACCCATTCCCTGCACTTTTCATCAAACTTAATTCTTCATTATCTTAACCAAACTAAATGAAGCAGCAAAAGATTCATACCTGAACATATCCAACATCTCTATCGTACACAGAATATGCCTTTAAAACATTGTAGAGAGACCTCTGCCCAGGCCCATGTCTCTGCTGGAAGAAAACGTGTGAAGGAAACGTACGAGAAATATCACGAATTATATCCAGCTCTGATGCTGATGTCTCGTATATGACCAGTTGCTGCAACAAATGTATAATTTCATCAACACATTCTTGATTAGCATAGACACAAAGGCTGGTTTCATGAAAAACATGTATACGGTAGAAGTACCTCATAAACCCCAGGGTTCATAAGCAGAAGGTCTCGACTTCCAGATATCAATTGCCAAACAAGGCCCCTTAAACAATCGGGAATTCCTTTCCTTATCCTCCTCTTAACAACGTGAGGTTTCCTCCTGGCATAATACTTCCAGTCGCTCCCTCCTAGACCAATCATCTTTCTCCATTTCCTTATTCTTCTTTCCTCCCTAAAAATAGAAATGTCCAAAACCAAAGTATATACAACAAGAGTGAATAATGTAGGATAAGAAGAAGATATTAATTAGTAGTTAGAACACACAAAACTTACAAAATATGGTTGTCGGACTTCATGTTTTAGGTATGGAATTTCAGCTTAGGCTATTGGAATTTCATGTTTAGCATAATTGAAAATTTAGGATTTGGTTGCTAGAAATTTAGGCTAGAATTAGTTGCTGAAAATTCCAGTTAAAAGCATTAGAATTTCAATGAGTTAAAAAATTAGTGGAGGGTAAGGAACTAGAAATTACTCCTAGAGACTAAGAATCACTCTTAGAAAAAACCATCAAACCTTCTAATAGAGAAGTCAAGTTTACAAAAAAGAATTCAGGATATAGTTATTGAAGGGCCTAATATACATATATATATATAGAAAAGTTCTTAAAACCCTTATTCTAGTAGTAAAAAGATCCCCAACTAAAATGTTCAAAATAATATTAAACCCCACTCTAATAAGGCCTCTTTATTCTTAAATAAGTTAATAACTAGGACAATATATCTAACTTATTACTATTTCCTATCTAATAAAGAAATCTATTATAAAGTAAATTCCAATCCTTGTTTTCTTTGTTGTCACCTCAACTCCTACTCTTTATCTCTCCAAATTAAAGTTTCTCCTTAATTGATATGCCCTCTTCATCTCTCCATTCTTGATAATATTTAAGCAATATGCTAGAAAATTTGGTAGCGTATATCCAAGTATGAAGTTGGTAGCATGTTGAACATCTCCTAAAAGAAGTCATTTACTTGGTATATCATCCGGCATAAGGTCTAAAAAATTAATCAGTAGTTCCCTCACTGCTTTTGGTAATGCAAGGGGTGTTTTAACTGTTGTTTTTATCACTTTCTTCACTACCATTGAAAACACAATTCTCTTCTCTTTCAGTTTCAAACTCTTTCTCTCTCTCTCTCTTTTTAAGGATATTAAGAGACTTTTTCTTGGTATTTATGGCTGCCTTATTACTTTCTCTTTGCTTCTCTACCTTGCCCACCTTCACAAGCTTCAAAATCATCTTCCGTGAAAAATAAAATAATTGGTTGCTAGCTTTTCCAAGATGCAACACATCACAGTCATTAAATTACAACTGACTAAGTAAAATATACGATAATTCATAGGAATAACATCATATCAAATAGAATCTTCACATATCCCCCTTTCCAACTCCTCCCCAGCTTTATGTTCACACACATATTCATTACATTCTTTCTCCTCTTCTTGTTCCATCATCTGCAAACCTATATTAGCACATTCATAAGCAAAGTAGCCCCTCCCATTATATCGGCAAAACTTCTTGTCATGGTTGCGTTCTTTTGTCCCAATTTCAACCATGGCTTTACCTTTAGGTTCAGCACCTTGAGAAGCTTTGTAGTTGTTATGTAGAGCAAATTTTGATACATTAGGTTCTAGCCTTTGCACAGTCGTGACTCTTCATGTTGAGCTCCGTGGCCTGCTTTCTAAGCTTCTTAGTTACTCGCTATGTAAGGTATTATTTCGCTCTTAAAGCTAAGTGATATGCATCTTCAAGGCTATAAATTCTTTCCATTGTCAACCTCTTGCAAATTTCTATCCTTCAGATATTTTTGTAGAGAGATAAGAGTTGCCATTCAAATTTCATTCTTCATAGCAGATAGAAAGTTCATCAAATATTTTCGTACACTTTATTACAAACATAATTCCTTGTCTAATTGTTGTGAGTTGATCTTAGAGATATTTTTGGTAATGAAATGGTAAGTATTTTTTTTTTTTGATAACTTCAACTTCATATCTACCTAATCAACAATTAGCAGCTGGTTTATTTTTCAAAGTCTATCCTCTATCGATCTCCAAAAGATTTTAAAATGTCCAACTAGTTTCATCGTCATAAATCGAACTTTTCAATCTTCTAAAATGTTTAACCCATCTAAGAAGTCTTACATTGTTACTATAGAGTCCAAGACTAGGTGTAAACCTATCTTTCCAACAAAATCAAGTACTTCAACACAAATGTTCTTGGTAATATTATCAAGTATGTTACGTGTTTCAACTTTATCATGACCTCTAAAGTCTGACATTTGCTCTCCAGGTGTTGTTGGGTAGTTTTTTTGTCTTGAATCTCTCAATAGGTCTTAATTCTCTAACACCACTTATTGTTCATTAGTTTCAGCCTCTTCAACCTGGATTTCACTTTCTCCACCCTCAATGTCAAGTGTAGTTTATTGTCCAGTGTTTTTGCTAGACTAGTTCTTGGAGTACCTTGTGATCGAGGGTCGTTAAAGTCCAATCTTTCCATAAGTTTCAAAAGTATTTCATCTCTCCTCTCGGCCACTAAGTAGTTTTCTATACGCCTTTTCACTAGGTGTAACTATTGTGAACCAATTTTCTAATACCAAATTGACATAGAACGAGTAGAAGATATATCAAACTAGTAGGTATATAACTCATAGAGGATTATAAAATTTGGTTGCTGAAATTTGAATTTTTGGTTTGAGATTTCAGCTCAAGTTATTGGAATTTCAAGTTCAAAATAACTAAAAATTTAGGTTTTCATTGTTGGAAATGTAGGCTAGAATTTTTGGGTTTTGATTGCTAGAAATTCAGGATAAAAGTGTTGGAAAGGTAAAGAAGTAGCGAAGGGTAAAGAACTAGGAATCAAGCTTAGAAGAAAGCATCACATCTTCTAATAGAAAACTCGAAGTTTTAGAGAAAATTCAACGTATTATTATTGATGGGTTGAGTACACATATAAGTACAAAAGTTCTTGAAACCTTTATATTAGTAGTAAAAAAAATTCCAACAAAAGTATCCAATCCTACTCTAATAAGCTTCTTTATTCTTAAATAAGTTTACGTTTTAAACAACTAGGATAATATATCTAACTTATTACTAACTAGGATAATATACCTAACTTATTACTACTTCCTATCTAATATAAAAGCTTAGCATAATTCAACCTTTCTTCTTCTTGTTGTTACCTTAATCACAATCTTCATTCCACCAAATTAAAGCTTGTAATTGAGTGATTTGTCCTCTTTTATTGCTTTATAAACTATAAGCTCTTTTGCATCAGGAATCAATTTATTGAATTGTTTATGTCAACTACGACTTCAGGTTCAAGAAAATTCACCAAAGTAAACCATACCTCTCAAACTCATTTGCTGAGCGGCCCTTGGTTAAACTCTCGGAAAGATTATTGAGTTCTTGCTTTATGCTGCCAAAATTTTCCGACTGTCTAGGTGAATGAAGATTCCCTATGTCACAATCATCTATTTTCTTTTCCATTGCACCATGTCAAAGAAACAACAGTCTGCCACAAAGCATAAAAATTATCTTTGACTTCCCTGACATTGAAATCAACTGGCAAATACCATCACACCAAGAGCGAAACTCAGACAGCTGAGAAACAAAATCTATATGTTTAGTGAAACATGATATGCATAGACAGATAAAAAGTTATTATCAGCATTCTTTACCTTAAAAAGTTATCAGGGTAGGACCGACAAAAAAAAAAAAAATCAATAGGGTAAGTCAACGGAAGTATCCAAATTTTAGGCAAACCACTCAAAAACCTTCCACCACTGTCACTCTGATGGTTGGGTACAGGAGTAAGCAGAGACCAAATAGAGCAGACTGCTTCCGACCAGTGACAGCACCGAACTAGGTGCAAGCCTTCAAGCACAAGGATCAAAATTATATCATCAAATGAACAGAGGTAGGTCATTTTAAACACATTAAGAATATTGTCAAATTCTCCGGTACATGTAATTTTAATAACAGCAGCTACCACCGTATTGCATATGACCCTCATTCTAATAATAGCAACCCGGAACAATTAGAAGTAGGACCGCGTCCAACAAACAAAACATATAACGAGAAACTATCAAGACTACTAACCGCAATGCATGTAAGGAATTGAATAAACAAGAAGTTGCACGACTTTATTTTAATTTTACATGTTAGTAAAAAAACAAAAGCGGCCTCAAAAGATCACGAATTTCCACTACACTAAGCTGTGAAAGTCCCAACTCTTAATGGAAAAATGATACATGTTCATAAGAAACGAGAGAAACCAGGATCTTTACAACGCACAGCAAATGGGTCTATCTTCAAATCCTATATTTACCACCAAAACATTTCGATGAAAGGAAAATTTAAAATTTTGATGAAAACCCACGACTAAGAAACAACTAAAAATATATAAGAACCACAAAACTTACCTGGGTATTTTAGATTCTGCGCTTAAGAACGATCAGCTTCTCTGGCAATCTATCCACAGGTGTGTGTTATACATACGTCTTCAAACAAGAAGATCCCACTTAAATATAGAAATATCAAATGTCAAGGATATAGCGACAAATGAATCTGAAGGACTGGTAGTTTGCGGGAACCAATTGCCATTGAATGCGTGTGTTTCAAAGGAAAGTGACCATTGATGAACATTTAAGTGTCGTTTCCTTGCTTTTGGAGCTTCAAAACGACAGCAGAGAATCGAATTATGGGCTTGTCGATGATTTGTGAAGAATTAGCGGCCTTGAGCAAAGGCCAGTTGGAGTCATAGGAAAAAGGGGCAAGATCTCCCGTTCGGTTTAGGTGATATTATCACGTTCTATTAAATTTTATTTACATGAGATTTATATAATAGAATAGAATTGAAATAATTACTAAAGCAGAGGATTTGAGGTGAGAAGAAAGGAGATAAAGTTGGACTTTTACTCCCTATAGACAGAATGTATGTTGGATAATGTTGATGTTATTGTAGGAAAGGGCAGTTGGAATGGAAGCACTAATCGATCTGCTTGCCCGAGTTATTGTTGCCAGTGATTATGGATGTCAATGCCGGGTCAGGTTTAGGCCGAACAGATCGAGTTATTGTTGTCAGTGATTATGGATGTTAATGAGTCAGGTCAGAGTCAGGTCAGATTCGGATAGCCCTCAGCTGGTTCAGCCCGGCTTCATTTATGATAGGCCACAGGCCAGCACGTCGTTTATATTTTTTAAATTAAAAAAATATAAAATAGTGTCATTTTGTCGAACTACAAGCCAAGTCATAGCTGTTAAATTCGGGTAAAAAAGGAGCCAGACAGATCTGACCGGATCGAAATTACCACCTTCACTAGTGATGAAGAGCATTGCTTTCCTAAACCCAAAAAGAAGAAAAAGAAACAAATTATTTAGAATTAAATAATATAATTAAATAGAAATAAGGTAGGAGTTGATGGCACGATTGACTGATTGATTGATAAATAAACCTTCTCCAATGGCCTTTAAAAACAAATTTAAGTTCATCCTATAAAGAACTTGGCCTAATGAAATAAGATATATATATATATATATAAAGTTGTCCTCGGCCCGGTTCCAGAAATACTTCTTTTCAGATGCAGGTGAGATTCATCTGGACAATTGTGGGCTTATGTTCAACAATAATGGGTGGAGCCATTATCGTGCGCTACGGTATTTCTCAAAAACAGAAAAGCAACGAAGATTGGTTCCAGACATCAAAATGAGTAAAAAATGAATCCAATAAATGAACTTCAAACTTTTTTTCAGAAAAAGGGAAAATGAAATTAATAAATAGGAGTTACGAGTTTTACAAAAGAGAAAAAAATCCATAAGAGAGCACCCTTGAGAGCCTTGGTATACGAGGTAGATATTAAGAGCAAAAGGCTAAAATACTTAAGATGAGGATAGCTCGGTTGTTAGAGGTGCAAAGATGTTAGGATATTTGAGCTACCATTAAGAGTCACGTTCTGCAACAACAGAATGTGCTCCCTAACTTCATGGAAGATCGTGTATTTCAATGTTTCCTTAAAAGAACTTGTGTTGACGAATCGTCTGAGATTTCTTTCACGCTATAGGTTGTAGACAAAAAGGCTAGAACAACGTGGTGGATTAACCGAATCGCTCCCATGGATGCATTTTGAGTTGATAGACTAAAAGGATGTCAGGATGTGATTCTTCCGAATTGAGCCATTGACATTTCATGGTGATATAGTTCCATATATCTTTGATGAAAGAGCATTCGAATAAGAGATGGCTTCTTGTTTCCTCGTGTGTCAAGCACATTGGACAATTTTTATTGACCTATAAGAAGGTCATGCGATTTGTGGTGCTCAGTTTATTTTTAATCGCTAGCCAAAGGATGAAAGAGAGTTGTGGAGTACTTAAAGCCTTACACCAAACAATCTTAAACCAGTATACTCTAAAGCTTTTACCCCGCAACAACTTCTTGACATCCTTGTTTGTGACGTTATGGACCGACTTGTCTTTCTAGAGAAAAATATCATGCTCATCCAGGTTAGAGGGTTGCTAGATTGGAGATGTCTCAATCGCAGTAAGAAATTCCAGGAGTTACCTTGAATAAGTGGCTTAACCTGGTGTGTAGACGGAGTATGTGGGTTCCGAATTGATGTAAAGAGTTGATCAGCTGTCCTGACCTGACCAATTATCATACCAGAAAGTTATTAGTTTACTATCACCAATTTTGCATGTCATCTCTTGCTCGAACATGTCAACTTTACTAGCATTAACTCCAAAAATGGAAGTTACGCTTGACTAGTTGGTATTATTTTTCTTACAAAGTATGTTCGCCTTCCCTTGCAGAAACTAACTACTCTATGCAGTTGTGTAGGAAGAAACATTATAGATAATGTCATTTTGTTACAAGTCTCACTCTACCATTTGCGTCATGCTTAAATTGGATTTGGAGAAAACCGCCTTTGACCGGCTAAACTGAATTTTTAATCAATCACGCTAGTGCAGATGCAAGTCTGAATCTTGAAATGTACTTCATCACCTTGAATAAGAGCACTTTGAGATATTATGCAAAGTGAAAGGATCTCTAACATAGACCAGTCATTAGACGTCATTCATGACCTAATATAAGAATTCTACGGAATTAGGAATAACAAGAGCAAATTTTGAAGAATCAAGCAAGCTGATCTATTATCGTCCTAGTTATTTGTGTTACGTATATTATTTTCCTAAGTACAAGACGAATTAAGTTTATACTTATGCTATTATATTATTTCACCAAATGAGTAGAGACTAAAGTATTCGTGACAGTTACTAGTAAGATTTTGGAGTAGTTAACTTCGTCAAAGTAGGTACGGACTCCCACTTGCTTAGATCACGGCCGGTAATAGGACTTGGTTCAGCAATTGAAGCATAAAGAATCACACTCGAGAGGGTCTCATCATCAGAAGCTAGGATCTGCACAACCATAGGTTCAACACGTTGATCTCACACCAAACCTACAAACTTATCCATTGACTCGTCCTCTGCAGAACCCTCTGTAATGTTGCCTTCAACTTGAATATCTTGAGGGAGCAAATTATCAAGGTCTAGATTTGGACAGCTTCGCTTCAGCAGCTGAAATCTTCAATAAATGAGTCCGCCATCTTGTCTTAACTAAATGACTCGAAGGTTCCCATCTCCAAGAATTTTTAATAGACTTGTAACTTTTACTCGGTAGTCGTCTGAGATCCCTCCAACTCTTCTAGTTGTATACTCGTAACGACAAGCTTATAATAGTCATTTTGAAGCGCTTTATGTTTGCGCTTCAACTCTACTGTCTCTTCCTTTTTTTTAATATGAGTGTGACTGGTTAAGTTTAAGGATCCATTACTTATGTTTGGCAAATTGGTTACAAGTGTTAAGAGTAAAGGGGTTAAAGAAAACTTCGAATTGGTTGATTCAAGGAATAAATGTTGATCAAGCTATACTAACTATTAGTTAACTTGGTCTAATTTAAGATTGGTGAAGACTTCAACTTGAACACGAATCTGTATTTGTCCGTTTAGTTTTCTGGAGAATTCAGTTGCAAAACATAGTCTCAATTCCGTAAGCATGTTCCAAATCATGTCTAATTTTATCAAATTACAAGGATCTATAACCTCAAATATGGGTATATCTCAAACTGTTACCAAGTTCACAATGTTACAAGAAGATTCATGGTCTCATCTATAAGCATGTCTCAAACTATATATAAGTTTACAAAGTTAAAGGGAGATTCACAGTATCAAAGATAAACGTGTCCTAGATCATACTCATTGACATTAAAAAGTTTGTAACTAACATAAGCTAACCCAAAATTGATTACTGGCACTTTGCTTATAGAGTTTGCTATTTAGGTTTGTTAATTCTATTTTGGTTCAACTCAATTTAAAGTCAACGAGTTAAGCTTGAGTTGAATGCTTAGATTGACTTTGAACTTAGAGAATTAGCTCGAAACTTGATTCAAATAAGCTGAACTCTATCTCCAAGATAGTATTGTTTTAGTTTAACTTTCCAAAAAATGAAGTCATTTTGATTTATAAATTTAAGAAACTCAAGACGAAATGATGTTATTTTAGAAACTTTAATTAAAATGACATCATTTTAGATTGAATTTTAAACTAGACTCAAGTAGTCTATTGGTCAGCCCCGTTGGTCATTGTCCATTTATCTCATGCGTTTTGGTGAATGTTCTTATACGACTATCACTAGTATATCCCATCATGGCCTTACTTATTTTTCCATTGATGACACATGAATAAGGACTGTTATCATCTAAGGTCATCTTTGTTTTCTATTCTTTTCGTTTGGTAGATAATCTGTCCTCAAAGGGTTCCTTTTTTTTGCATTATGGCTTGATGTTTGATAGACATATTTCACCAAGAATAGAGGTGATCTAATAGATTTTCACAACAGAAAAAGTAATACTTTTATATTCAGCTTCAGTACTAGGCCTAGCAACAGTAAACTGCTTCTTAGCACTTTAAGAGATCAAAATAGGACCTAGAAAAATACAATAACTAGATTTGGATCAACGATTATTAGGACAACCAGTCTAATCAGCATTAAAGCAAGCATGTAAGGTTAGTTGATTAGGTTTAGCAAATTGAATGCCATGTGAAGGAGTGGATAATGATACACTATAAGAAAATCACAAATTAGCGACAGAACGTTTCCAACGGATGAAAAACTGTAGCTCTTTTTTGACGGAAAACAACAATCCGTCAGTAAATACATTGTACTGTTTATATGTAACAACGTAAATATATTATCGTCGGAAATAGTAGAGGGAATGAATTTCGCGCAAAATCTCCGACGACATATAGCGACGACACAACCTTTACCGTAGGCAAAAATTGCGGGAATGCTTCCCGCTATTTAATTACTTCAGACGTTTACCAATGACACATATGTCGTCGACAAATTATGCTAACTTTCTGCTGTTCACCGACGGAATATCGTCTACATAACCATAACCGTCAGTAATAATTGCGTTGATTTTTCCCGTAATTAACATTTATCGACGGAACATGAATTGTCAGTAAATGTGGTGTAGCTTTTGTTATATACCGACGCAATATGTTTTGTCGGTATATATTAAATTAACTTTACCAACTGAAGTTTTGTTCTGTCGCAAAATGTAGCGACAATCAGACAAGGTGAAATAATTAGGAAATTTAAATACCGACGAAATATATATTCCATCAGTAAATGTCGACTAGTTAACAAGTAAAACGACGTCGTTTGGTTCGTCGTCTTTAAGAAGACCCACAGCGCCCGCCCTCCCCCCAAAACGTTTCCAACGGATGAAAAACCGTAGCTCTTTTTTGACGGAAAACAACAATCTGTCAGTAAATACGTTGTACTGTTTATATGTAGCGATGGAAATATATTGCCGTCGGAAATAGTGGAGGGAATAAATTTCGCACAAAATCTCCGACGATATATAGCGACGACATAACCTTTACCGTAGGCAAAAATTGCGAGAATGCTTCCCTCTATTTATTTACTTCAGACGTTTACCAATGACACATATTCCGTCGACAAATTATGCTAATTTTCTGCTGTTCACCGACGGAATACCGTTTGTCGGTAAACTTAGAAGTTTACCGACTACGTAACCATAACTGTCGGTAATAATTGCATTGATTTTTCCCACAATTAACATTTATCAACAGAACATGAACTGTCGATAAATGTGGTGTAGTTTTTGTTATATACCGACGTAATGTGTTTCATCGATATATATTAAATTAACTTTACCGACAGAAGTTTTGTTCTGTCGCAAAATGTAGCGACAACCAGACACAGTGAAATAATTAGGAAATTTAAATACCGACGAAATATATATTCCATCAGTAAATGTCGACTAATTAATAAATAAAACGACGTCGTTTGGTTCGTCGTCTTTAAGACGACCCGCAGCGCCCGCCCTCCCCCCAATTGTTCTTCTTATCTACTACCGTCCGT
>JANZXR010000008.1:15908359-15918537 GCA_027575705.1 Erythroxylum echinodendron
CAAAATTTTGCCCTCTTTTCCTTCTTTCCTTCTGTCCTTTGTAAGATTTCCTAGGGCTATATGCATCATGTGCAAGTGAAAAACTTGGCAGAACATCAACATATTATAGACAAGAATTGTCACTTACCTTTTTCCATGCTTAATTCGAGTCTCGCCTCTAAGTTTTGGGAATGTTCAAACCCCACCATTCCTTATGCTACTTGAGAGTGCCCCTGAAGTGCTTCATAAAACTCATCCTTTAATACACATGCAGAATTAAGCACGAAGAATTGAAGATAGCACGAGATAAAAGTGAACTCAACAACAAAACAAAACAAAAAGAAGTAACAAAAGAAGAGTTAGAAATATTAGGTTGCCTCCCAACAAGGGCTAAATTTAGAGTCCTTAGCTAGACTCGGCCACGTGGTCATCAACTGGGAAATGTGATGGTGGAAATGCATCCCACTGTTTCTCCTTCGAAATAGTGCTTAAGTCTTTGCCCATTGACCACAAAGGGCTCTTGATCATCCTGCCTAATTTCGACTACTCTATAGGGATATGTCCTTGTTATTACGAACGGCCCCGAACTTCTGGATCGTAGTTTTCCTAGAAATAGTTTTAGGAAAGAGTTGAATAGCAACACCTTTTGTTCGGGGTTGAATTCTCTCTACAAGATACGCTTGTCATGGAAAGACTTGGTTCTCTCCTTGTAAATACGAGCATTCTCAAAAGCATCAAGACAGAATTCATCCAGCTTATTCAGCTCTAGTAACCTTCTTTGCCCTGCTTTATTAAGATCAAAATTTAGCTTCTGGATTACCCATAATGCTTTGTGTTCAATTTCAATCAGGAGATGGCAGGATTTCCCAAAAAATGAGCCTATAAGGTGACATCATTAAGGGAGTTTTATATGTTGTTCGATAGGCCCATAGAGTGTCATCCAGTTTTAATGCCCAGTCTTTTCTTGAGGTATTAACCGTCTTTTCTAAAATTTTCTTGATTTCCCGGTTAAACACCTCGACTTGCCTGCTAGTTTGAGGGTGGTAGGTGGTTCCAAACTTAAAATGACACCCATACTTTGATAATAGTGATTTAAACTAATGATTCTGAAAGTTTACACCATTATCACTTATTATAGCTCTTGGGACCCCAAACCATGAGAATAAGTGCTTCTTGACAAATTTAACTACGTTGGCCCCCGTGTTGTTTGACAATGCTGCCGCTTCCACCCACTTAGAGACGTAATCCACAGCCACGAGGATATATTCATTTCAAAATGACATTGGAAACAGTCCCATAAAATCCAAACCCCACACATCAAAAAGCTCTACCTCTAAAAGCCCAGATTGAGGCATCTCATGCTTCCTACTAATATTTCTAGTCCTCTGGTACTTATCGCAAATCATGACGAAAGTCCTAGCATCCTTGAATAGAGTCAGCCAGTAGAGTCCAGATTGTAAAATCTTTGCTACTGTTTTGTTGGCCTATGGTATCCTCCATATAGGGAGGCATGACAGTGATGTAGAGAAGATTGCATTTCTTCATCCAGTACACACCTCCTGATTACCCTGTCGGCACATCTTCGAAATATCAATGGATCTTCCCAAAAGTAGTTCCTCACTTCAGCTAAGAATTTCTTTCAACTATGGTATGAATAGTCAGAAGGGACAATGTCGGACACCAGGAAATTTACATAATTCACAAACTAATGGATGTTAACCACAGATTTTCCTCGGGAAAGTTATCGTTGATTGGCTCCTCCACCTACTTGCCCTCCTGTTCCAGTCGTGACAAATGATCGGCCACTAAATTCTCTGATCCCTTTTTGTCTCGAATTTCCAAGTTGAATTCATGTAGTTTCTTATCCTGTCACTGTCCCAAGACAGCTCCGAGTACAAAATCACTCGCGTCGCACATCAATTTAAATGGGAGGTTCCAATCCAGTGCGGTCATTACAAGAGCTGATGTCAATTCCTTCTTCAACCTATCAAAAGCAGAAAGGCATTCATCAGTAAACTCAAAAGGAACATCTTTTTGCAAAAGAGCATATAGCGGTCGAGAAATTTTTGAAAACTCCTTAATGAATCGGCGATAAAACCCGGCGTGCCCTAGAAAGCTCCATATTACCCTAATTGAACTAAGAGGTGGCAATTTGTTGATAACCTCAATTTTGGCGGGATCTACTTCAATCCCATTGTTGGAGATCTTATGGCCGAGGACGATTCCTTCTTGCACCATAAAATGGCACTTTTCCCAATTGAGCACCAGATTGGTGTCCTACCATCTTTTCAGAACCTGTTCTAGGTTAAACAAATATGCATCAAAGGATGACCCAAAAACAGAAAAATCGTCCATAAATACCTCAATGATATTCTCCACCATGTCAGAGAATATTGACATCATGTAGCATTGGAAAGTGGCAGGAGAATTACATAACCCAAAGGGCATCCTACGATATGCAAATGTACCATAGGGACATGTGAATGTGGTCTTCTTCTGATTCTCTGGGGCTATCTGGATTTTGTTATAACCTGAATAACCATCTAGAAAACAGTAATACTCGTGCCCCGCTTGTCTCTCCAACATTTGATCAATAAAACGAAGAGGGAAGTGATCCTTCCCAGTAGCTGCATTCACCTTCCTATAGTCTATACATACTCTCCATCCCGTCACAACCCTAGTAGAAATCAGTTCATTCCTATCGTTCGAGACAACGGTTATGCCACCCTTCTTAGACACTACCTGCACTGGACTTATCCAAGTGCTATCAGAAATAGGATAGATAATCCCTGCATCAAGTAATTTAAATACCTCTGATCGAACAACTTCCTTCATGTTAGCATTAAGCCGCCTTTAACTTTTCACTCTAGGTTTATGGTTCTCTTCCATTAGGATCCTGTGAACACAAATAGAAGGGCTGATCCCCTTTATGTCAACAATATTCCAAGCAATAGCCAATTTGTGTTCATGCAATATTCTTAACAACTTCTCCTCTTGAGAGGAGCCCAAAGAAGCAGAAATGATGACTGGGTATACATTTACTTCTCCCAAAAAAGCATATCTCAAATGAATTGGAAGCTGTTTAAGCTCGGGATTTGGTGGGCTTAGTATGGATGATAGTAGTTTAGGTTTTGGAGGGCCCAATTCTTCAATTTGGGGTCTATACCTAAAACCATTACCCTGCAACCTGTAGGCATATTCCATTAACTCATTATCCAATTCAGTTGGTTCTATTCCTCGGATTAGGCATGCTTCTAAAACATCATCATATAGTAATTGGAGAATAGATTTGGTCATGAGGGAATCAATCACATCAATCCGGTAAGTCACCTCGTCAAAAGAGGGACCTCTCAACACTTCGAAAATGTTAAACTCCTCTTTCTCATCACGTACTCGCAAGGTGAGCTTACCATCCAGGACATCAATTAAGGCTCCACTAGTGGCTAGGAATGGTCTTCCCAAAATTATGGGAACCTATATGTCAAACTCCATCTCAATCATAACAAAATCAGCAGGAATTATAAGCTTACCAAGCTTTACCAGTAAGTCTTCAACTATACCAATCAGTTATCGAATTAATCTGTCAGCAAGCTGCAACGAAATTGTGGTTAGTTTGAGTTCACCGATTCCCAACCTTTCATATAAGGATAATGGAATAAGATTAATGCTTGCACGAAGGTCACATAAGCATTGAAAAATGTTAGATTTGCCAAAGTGACAAGGTATAGTGAAACTCCCGAGATCCTTTAACTTAGGAGGTAGTTTGTTTTGCAAAATAGAACTACACTCCTCAGTTAAGGTGATTGTAGCGAAGTTATCAAGTTTCTTTTTTTTTGGAAATGATCTCATTCAAAAACTTGGTGTATGTCGGCATTTCTGCAAGAGCTTCCATAAGAGGAAGGATGATGTGAATTTTCTTGAACAGATTAAGAAACTTTTGGAATTTTGAATCGTCATTCCGCTTCCTCACCCTTTGGGGATATGGTATGGGTGGTACAAAAGTGAAGTCCGATCGAGATGGTGGTTCATTCTTTTGAGATGGTCCTGTCGGTTCCTCCCCATCATCTGTTTGTTCTTCTTCTACCTCCTATACCCCTTTTTTCTTCGGGACTGCCCCTTCTATAATCTTACCGCTTCTTAGAACGATTACCATGCAATCTTTTTTTGGATTCACTTGTGTGTTACTAGGCAGTTTCCCCTTTCCTCTTTCACTAACTTCCCTTACCATTTGACTGATTTGCACTTCTAAATTCCTAATCGCTGCTTGATTTGATTGAATATTCTGCTCCATTATGTTCATTGCTTAAGAATTGGCTTGGGTGTTTTGATCCATTTTGCCCATAAGCTGAGAAAACATATCCTCAAATCGGTCTACCTTTTTCTCCCATGGAGAGGGAAATTGTTGGGGAGCTGAAGTTAAAGGGGATGAGTAATGCTGCTTTCCTAGTGTTGGGAACCCTGGTGTTCCCACTGGTTTGGCTGCACCTTGATTTTTCCAGGAGAAGTTCGGATGAAATTTCCGACCGTCATTATAGGTGGTTGAGAAGGGATCTAGCCTCTGACCCTGCCTACCATTGTTCACATAGTTTACCTCTTCGTCTGTCAAGGTTTTCTCAATATTCATACACCCTGCTGCTGATTGCCTAAACCTTCCACACAAAGTACATGGGTCTCTACTAGACTTATTATCATTCATTAGCAAATTCAACTTCTTATTAATTTCAGCAACTTGATATGCCATGTCTAACTTGGAACCTACTTCATTCAGAGTTACAGCTTTGCTTCTAGTTACCTTGCAATGTGAATTCTCGGTGACCTTTTTGAAAATATTCCATAATTATTAAGAAGTCAAGTCACTTATGTTTCCCCCAGCATTCAAATCCACTAAGGTTTGATTATGATCAGTGAGACAATAGTAGAAAAACTGAGTCAATGAATACATGTCGAATCTATAGTGCAGGCATTGGTTGAGGAGATCATTAAACCGTTCCAAGCCTCATGAAACTTTTCCCTGTTTTTCTGTGAAAACCAATGTATCATCTTTTAGAGTTCAAGAGTTTTATGGGCTGGGTACCACTTCATCATAAATGTCTCCATAACTTTCTCCCAAGTATCAATAGAGTCCACTTCTAAACTTAACAGCCAATTCCTTGCCAACTCCTTCATGCAATAAGGGAAACACCTTAGCCTCAATTCATCCTCTGACGGTCCATACAACGAAAGCATTTGGACTGTTGCATAGAAATGTCTCATAAAAGCTAGCACATCTTCACTAGGCATCCTATTAAATTGCGGAAACATATACAAATGGATTTGCTTAAGCTCATAATTCTGAACGGCTGCAGTCAACCTAATGCACGACGGATTCCCAGTAATAAACAGCATCTGATAATCCCTAATCCTCCTTGCAGTGGGATTGACAACAACCGGCTTAGCTTGATTTTTCCCGTTGAATTGTTTGTTCGCTAGCTCATGCTCTTCATGCATTTCCAGAATTTGGTTATTGTTATCCATTTCTCTCCTCCTTTGATTGTTGTTCTTTCTACACGTTCGTTCAATTTTAGGATTGAGTTTAACCAGTGGTTCGTTGTTCACACTTTGCGAATACCTTAAGTGCATGTAACTCCTGAAATCAAACAAGTGCGAGGCTCAAAATCCAATAATGGAGGAGGATTCAAATCATAAACAAATAGATAACAGGAGTAACTAGACTTAATGGAATGATAAACGAAAAAGTCCCTGACAACGGTGTCAAAAACTTGATCGACGGTTTCTACAAGTGCACAGAATCGTCCTAGTATCCACACAACGAATATTCTAAAGTCGTCTCCCTCAAGGACCAATTTGTTGACCAGTCTAATTAACTCCAATTAATTGCATGTTATCGACAAAAAGTTATAAAAGTGATTGGAGTTGGGTGATTAATAGATTGTAAATTATAAAAGTGATTGGAGTTGGGCGATTAATAAATTGTAAGTTATAACAAGGAATCAGGAAAAGGATCGAGATAAGGTTTTAGAAATAAGGGTAGGGGTTCACCCATTCAAAAGGTTGATTTGCACAATATGAAATTAGTCGAATGTTGGGCTATGAAAACAGTTGAACTACTTTACTTATATCTTTTCTTAAAGAATACAGGAGCATTCAGCTAGAGAAACACCATTTATCAATGTATGAACTCACTAACCAAATCCATTAAGAACAAGCAACCTCAAGCTCTCACCTTAGCTTAGGTTATCTCTAACTCTAAATCCAAGGTGTCCATCTTCCTAGAGCATGAATCATGGTTCACTCTTCAGTATATCCTATGATTCCTAAGTTTGCATCTATGGAGATCAAGCATAGAGACAATAATGAAGTTCAAAGAAGATGAACATACCCTAGAAATTTTCATTGAACATTCAACTATCCATATCATGCAAAGCATCCTTCAAATAGGCTACATCCCTCACCCTAAACAAGGTTTAGTTCCTAAACATTGCAATGAAAATCATACACGTAAGGGTGCTCAACATTAAGAAAGAGTAAAGAGAGAAAGTAGCAGAAACACAAGAGTGACAGCTCCAAATCCTTGGGTGAATCCCCAAAATTCCTTATCTCCCTCTTATTTTGTGCCTCCCAGATGTAATAACCTCGTTTTCCGTGTCTAGCCCCCTTTTTTAGGTCTAAACAGTGAGTATAGTCCTCTTGTCACAAGAAACCTAATTTTTCGAAACAGGGGGAGTGCTGGCCATAGATGTCTGTTAAACGGACGTGCATGTCCATTTAACATACCTTCTCAGGTCTAGAGAGTCCTCTTGCCAATTGATGTCTGTTAAACTGACATGTGTGTCCGTTAAACGAACATGGCCCATTCCAGCAATTTCATGCCTTTAACCTTCCATTTGCCATAATTTCTCCTTGGTGTCTTCTCGGAAGTTGCAGATCTTGGAATTCTCCTTGTAATCGTCCTTGAGTGGCTTTGATCCGGCATCCACAAGGAAAGTTATTCCTTTTTTTTTCCAAAATCTACCATTTGTACCTATCAAGCAATACAATCTGAGTGTGAGAGAATTACTGAATAAAACTTCAAATTCAGAGAGAAATAAGTCAAATTAAATCCAAATCATCCCAAAATCATCTACAACAATTTTGACTTATCAGGTTGTAACTTTTTCCATTGATCCTCTTGTTTTGATTAATTTTAACTTTCAAGGTGGGTGTAAGTTTATTTTTTCCCAAATTCATTTTAATATATTATGATTAAATTATATTAATTTTATATATTACTTAGAACTTAGTATTCTTTTATCATAATTTTTTTAAATTTTATTTAAGATTTTAGTTTACCTTAGGTGAGGAAAAATTCACTAGAGTTTGCTTTTATATTAAAATGTTTCCAATCTTTTTTTAAATTCAATTAAAAATTTCCATTTATCATTGGTCAATATGGAAAGAATTACATCTCTAAACTTATTAGTTCTCTAGCACTAGTATTTAACGATGGAGAATTAGTTTTTTATTTTGGTCAACTTTTCAAGAAAATATACTAGAATACTATTGCTAACTATTTCAGGGTTTTAAATCAGATTATTGATCCTTTAACTACCTTTCTATAGTTCATATTGTATCTAATGACCGTCGATCAAACTATCCTAGATCATGATGTTCCATTTGAAGCAATTATGAATGTTCTATATGAAACAATTATAGAGGGGCTAGTTTAATGAACTTGTTATCTAGAAAGAAACCAAATATTTATTTAAGTATATTCATAATTAATTATAAAATTATGATTATTTTCTTAGCAAGAAAAGAAAATAATGTGTCTTTGTCTATTCTCTCTATAATTGTCTAATTTTAAAAATAATAACAATGAAGAACATTTTTATGACAATATATAATATAATATAAGTATTCAAATTATTATCTCATTACAATTTTATATTTATTTATCCATTGATCATGATCCTATGAGTTAGATAAATAAAGATGAATGCATAAGATGATAATTTCTGTTATTAAGTGTCACAATGTTTAACTATCCTATTGACTATAAGACATAAGTCAATATTAATGACTTTGGTCAAACATTAATTTGATTTTCAAAATGACCCAGTTCACTTTTCAACTTAAGTGTCACACAAACAATAAAAATAAGTCTAGCTCCTTTCAATAACATAATCAATTCTTTCACTTTATAATTAACAGACAATAAAGTTGAATTTGTATTTTCCCCATTGATAAAATTTCATGTACATAATCAATTCTTTCACTTTATAATTAACAGACAATAAAGTTGAATTTGTATTTTCCCCATTGATAAAATTTCATGTACATTAATACCAAGAGCCATAATTTGCTCCAAGAAAATACGAGATTCCGTAGTTAAATGATTTTTTTTATACATATGCAATAAAAAGCATTTAGAACATTAAATAATTGACAACAGGAATCATACAACACGAGTAGGGGAATTATAAGGACACAAAAGAAGAAAAGAAAGTAGTGGCAAATTGTAAGAAAGAAGATGCTAGAATACAACTTGTCTTTATAATAATGCCACAATATGCTAGAGAGTTCAAATTCAATCTGGCAAACATATCAAAAACAAGATAAGCATCATGAACTGTATCAAGCTAAGGATTATAAAGCTGCGCAATGTCTTTTAATTCAAACGGATTCGACTTTACTAGGCCCTAACTTATTATATCCTCTTTGGTCCAATCCATCCCGAACATAACAGGTGGCAGACTAATAACCATAGTTGTGGCAATTCACAACTTAACATTATTGTAGATTTAAATAAGGACTCACTTAAATGTGGAAGTGCTAGATCGATATGTTGTTTGCTAGTCTTCATTTTATGGTTGGCTACTAGAGTCACCAATTAATTCACGTCCCAAACTCTAAGCCTTTGATGATTGCTTCACGTGAGAGAGAATGAAAGAGAAAAACTTGTATTTTCTCTGTTTTGTAATCTATCATTAAATGATCCATTATTCACCCTTTATTCCTAGGTTAGGACAAATAACTGTTACGAGAGTTATATAAAGTGGCTGTTATCTTTCATAAACTGTGAACAACTCCCACTCAGCCACATAAGCCACGAGTTATATCTTCTCTCTAAAATTTCACATGTCATATTGAGAATGGGACGTGCGACCATTAAAGAACCAATAGTGTTATATTAAGTCACCATCTAACTAACATAACACTTTCACATATTCGTGATACCCCAAATCATCCAAAACATCACTGACGCATACACTGTCCCTTTATGCTTATAGATATATCATATGATTATACACCAAATATAATTGCCTGGGCTGATATGGTGATGAAGGAAAAAATTCTTCCTTAGATAATCGTAATAATCCATTTTAGCTTAATTGTTTTCCTAATGTGCTCCGCTGGACTGTATACATCTTAGCCTTGGATATTCACACTAAAGTAGTAACACCAAGCCTTGACTTCATATCATGGTTTTAAATCTAAGGGTTTCATTTAGTTAGACACTAAAGTCTATGGGATCACACAATCACTAAGCTGGGAATGTCACTCTTCTATGCCACACAAATCATGAATCTAGCTTTACTAAAAAGCTAATCCGAGCCACTAGATTAATATCCGTAATGCTAATCTTGACACTCAAGATTTGGCTTTAAGGCTTCAATATGAAATCTGAATCTTTTATATCCGACTCATCAACGTCTCATTTTAGACTTACTAAGGTGACTATTTAAAAAAATCATCATGCATACTACACGAGTATGAAGATAACACAATATTACGTACACTCAATATTAATATTATGAAGTCTCATTCTATACGCTACTCAAGCATTAGGGCGATTACCTGTGTGACAAGGTCAATCAGAAGCCTGGTGACATTACAATGTACCTTATCATGTAATTGCCTTATCCCCTCCTTGATAGCAAAGGACAAGGTCTGAAATACCACGAAGGTAGCAAAAAATCCTTTTGACTGCTTGCCAATGAGCAAGTCCTGGGTTGCTTTGGTAAAGACTTACCAAACTAACCGCAAAGTGAATATCAGACCGTGTACGCAACATAGCATACATTAAACTTCCTACGGCACTAGCATAGGGAAAATTACTCATTTTTTCTTTTTCCTTATCTATTTTAGGGCATTGATCAAGACTCAAGGTTAGACCCTTTTCAACTAGAGTATCAACGGGTTTGGAATAATGCATTCGA
>JANZXR010000008.1:15918637-15930671 GCA_027575705.1 Erythroxylum echinodendron
CAATGATTTTGCCATAACTTTTTATATGGTTATGAAATTGAGATGAGGTTTGGCTTGAATTAAACTAGAGTTGTTTGGATATAATTCTTAAGAAGGAAGTGATGTTTAATTTTGGCTTGAAGAGTTCCGAATTTGGACTAGAATGTGAGAAAGGGTGTAGGGATGAACAGTAGCTCGGAAACTGCATTTAGTAATCTGAAACTTTGGGAATTTATCTGGGTTGATTTAACTAGATTTTACTAAAGGGGTATTCATAAAAGTTATAGATTTTCTTTGTAGCTTTCTATCTCTACAAAGTATGACATTTTTTGATATAAGGGTTGAAAGTTATGATTTGTTGACTTTAGGATGTAATCCAAAGATTAATGTGTTTTGTTCGTGAAAATGCCTATAAGTGTAGGTTTTGTGGATACTGTGTTTCGAGGCAAATTTTGGATTGTTATGGTTTGAATTGGAGCAGTAGCCATATTGAAAGTTTTAGAGGAATTTCATAGCTTTTCAATGATGTATAATATGCCATTTTTGTATGTGGGAATTGAAAGATATGAATTTGTGAAGTTTGGATGTAGTTTAGGGTGAATTTATAGGGCAAAAACTTTGATTGAGATTTTGACCTTGAATTTGCTTTTAAGTTCTTCATGAAAGTTGTATATTGTGTTTCAATCTTTCCATTGATATAAAGCATGGAATTTTTGAATAATGGAATAGGAAGTTACGATTTTTAGAAATTGTGTTACTGTTTAAGATGAGATTTACAGGACAGATACTTTGAAGTAAATTTTGACCCCTATATATGTGGAATTTGTCTGTGAGTCCTTCATGGGAATTGTAGGTCTTTCTGTTATCTTTCTGTTGATATCAAATTTGTCCAATTTAGACTCAGGAGTGAAAAGTTATGCATTTTAGAAGAAGAACAAGTGGAAAAAAAATTGGCAGTCGAAGTAGGCAAGGACGCTGACCCTCGCGAGGGAGAGCGCGCTACGCAGTCCTCGCGAGTGCGAGCGGCCATTTTTGATTTTTTTCCCATTCGACCCTTTTGCCATTCTTTTACTTCTAATTTTTGCATCCGACCTCCGATTGACCTGATTTTCGAAGCATTAGATTTATACAACATTCTTTTACCTCTCCATATGAATTTGTGGATTGTGAGATTAACTTGAAAATGAGGGATTGAATCAAAGTGAGTGGATCGATTAAAAGAGTATGAATTGATTATTTTCAGGACATACTTTAGTGTTTTGGTAATATTTAGACTTATAAAAATCCAAATTGAGTAATTTTGGTGTCTATGGACTCCTAAAACTTAGGGGAATATTTCGAGTGAAATTTATGAAATGATACTGGGATTGTCACGAACATGCATTGTACACATTTAAATTCCTGCATGTGCATTATTATAAATTTCTGATTATACAATTTGTAATATATGTGTATTTGAATTGTTATAGAGGCGCATTTGGAATGTCAACCCACCGACGTTGCCGAGACTTCCAGGCATTAGCTTTGGAAGCTGTTGGTGAGTAACCTAGACGGTTTCTCTCAATTATTGTTTCCTTATGATTGTGGTGGATAATGGTGGAACTGTAATTTGCTTGTGATTATGGATTCCGGACAGAAAGTCCGATGATTTTGTACTGGGGAGTTGTGTTATTAAAGTGCTACTTATATGTGAATTGGAGACCTACATGCCTATGATGTGATTATTTATGACATATGTGATCTTTTGTGGCATATGTGATTAATCGTGTCCTATGCAAATTGATTGTGTCATATGCATTTCATTCATGAAAGCATTATCAGATAATGACAGTTGTGACCGGAGCAGCCACCGATTAGAGCTTAAAGCTCAACGAGTATATTTGAGCCTCAAGCTCAACAGTGATTTAGAGCCTCAGGCTCAACGTTTAATGAGCCCTATAAGGGACAGTTCAGGCGCTCGGTCACAACACTGTAATAATTGGAAAAGTGTTACATGAGTATTTCATATGCATTTGATTAAATATGTTTGATTGAGTGAAAAGGAATAATGCCTTATACTTATGTGAAAACAAAAGTGTTGCTTATGTGAAAAATGTGTGACATTTGATCAATGGAAAATCGTGCTATATTTAATGTGTTGTATGAATTAAGTGAACCATCGATGATGGTTACCTCATTGAGTTCGCAAAACTCATCAAAATTACAACGTTGTCTTTTCAGGACCGAGAGTAGACTCCTAGCTTCAGAAGTACTTTTCTGACGAGAGAAGTCATGGCTTATAGGTCGGTCAGCTGGGACTTTTGGGAATGGCCTAGATAGATATGATGTTTTTCCTCTTTCATATAGCATTTGTACTAGGTTTTTTTTTTTGATTTATGTACAGACAGTACAGGATGATAGATGTGTAAACTTTTGTTTTGATGGAATGAAATGAGGAAGAACTTGATTTTAAAAAAAAATATTGTGGTTTTCTATTAATTCTTTATTGGTAAAATTGATATGATGCCATGTGGAGTGAATTTAGTGGTCGCATGTAGCCCACTCTTATCATAGGATATGTATCGAAATGACCTGTGGGCGTCCCGGTGCGTACCCAACGGTAAGAGGGTGCTATAAAATGAATATTATAAATATTTAATTGTTAAAATTATGTATCAACTATAATTTAAATATAATGATAATATATCTTTAAAAAAAATTAAGCAATAAATTTACCGATAGAAATAAACGTCCGTCGGTAACTTTCTAAATAACTTACCGACGGTAAAGGCTATATTCCATCGGTAATACATAAAGCTTACTGACGGATGTTAAATTCTGTCGATAACTGTTCAGCATATTTACGAACAGAAAACATGTTACCGTCAGTAAATAACATTCTATAGCCAAATTTACCTACGGTTAAAGAACTTCCATCAGTCAATTTAGCATCCGAAAATGTTTAACCGTCGGCAAATTTACAGACAGAACACTTGTTACGGTCAGTACATTTTTTGTATATTTACCGACGGTTTATCATTTTCCAACGCTAAATTTACAGACGGTAAATTCTTGTACCGTCGGTAAGATGTGATACCGACAGAATATTTATATTTTCCGTCTATAATTGAAAAGACGGAAAATATAAATATAATTGAAAGCCAGTAGGAAGAATTGAAAAGAGAATCAAGGGAAGTAGTGATGAAAATCGGTGATATTAATAATGGATAGAATTATAGTGGTTGTAATTTCCGTATTCATTATGGGATTGTAATTTAGTAATATAATCGTGTTCGTGAAGATAAGGTAGTATAAATGAAAGATAAACTTCAGTGGACTTGGAAACTTTAAAATGTGTAGTGAATTTTTCCTTTTTTTCTTTTTCTTTATGCTCTGCATGATAGCTTGCAACCCAATTTATATTAGAAGATTCAAATAGTCAGAAATTTAACCTAAGCAAATTACAACCAACAAAATCAATAAAGATAAGAATAAGTCTTAATGTGAATCTCTGCTTCCAATGACCACTCGAGACTTTTGTCTACGGTTTGGAGATAAGAAATATACTGTCACTTTTTTCTGACACTACATACTCGGAATCCTTTGGAATAGGGGACCCCTTATCATAATCATCGCGCCTTTTTTTGCCAGTGAAGAACGTTCCGGGGAATCACTTACAGATTTTCTTTTCGGCGGTTATACGTCCTCATTTTGCTGATGGTCAGAAATGATCAAAGTCTATTAAACTGTGGTGGCGGAGTATTTATCCTCAGGGTATAGCACTTGATTATGACATCCGCAGCAATTTTCCTTCTTAGATTCCACTTGTGAATTTTGACGCCCACCAGCATGCGAACGGTGGTGAGAGATCAACATCGTGGAAATGATTATCCCAAATCACTTCTTTGTCGGTAAAAATTGGCCTTTTTTTAAATTACTTTTATCTCCTCTTAACTGCTAAATTCCATAATTGTGTGAGAAGAACAACTTCAGGGTGTCTGCGGGGGGTCATTTGGTATTTGGAGTACTTGGATTCCCTGTGGGGCTCACACAGCATTACAATTAACAGTCCTATATTTGCAAACTCCATGGTATGGATTGAACTTCAAACATCAAATGCCTCTTTCTGACGTTATCTTAATCATAAGTCATGAGGTATTATGTACACATAGAGAGACAGGTATGTTTTCGGCATCCTTCAACGGCATTCTTGTGGTGTCTCTTACTCCCCTTTCCTTGGAGAAGTTAATCATTATATAATGTTATGTTATCTAAGACGGGCAAATCTAATGCACAAGTCTATCGTCTTTTTTTTATATATATTTACAAAAAGACTAATTTTAGTGGCCTTTCATTAGTAAAAGAGTAATTTTATTAATTGTTTCAAGACTGGTCTTTGAATTTATCTACGATATTAAAAAATATACCGTAAAGAAAAATAACTAAAAAGAATGTGATAGATGAAAAATTGAAACTTTAATGTTGGTACCACAACACTGGTAGTTGTAAGTCTCTTAACAGAAATTGATATGCTTTCTTGTCCTGAAATCTATACTTTCTTTGTGTTGCAATTATTCAACCGCGGAATACAACTAACTGAATTTTGTGGAAGGCTAATTCACTACTAGATGAACTCGGAGGAAGAAGTACCCTACATAAGATCCAGAGAAAGGTACCTTCTGAATCTTGAGGTTCTTAGACAATGTCTCTAGTTAAGAATATCTGTTTAATATCTCTAGTTAAAATGAATATGAATCTAAAGTGTAATGATCATTTTAATTAAATGAACGTGAAAACATATAAATCATTGACATATTAAATAAATTTAATTTGTATAATTGTTGAAAAGACAACAATTTCAACCATCATGGCAGTTGATGGGACGATTTTAAAATGACGTAACTTGAAAAGATATTCAAATCGTGGTCATGGAAATACAACAGTATAAAATACAAGAAGGAAACATGAAAAATAAAAAAATCTACGTACATTTTTATTGGAAAGAAAGGGCCTATCTTCGACACATTGGTAGATTCGGTATCTTCGGTGAAAAAGATTAACACCTAATTACGGAACTAAACCTCCATGATAACTCTGCAAATGTAAAAACATGTAACATTGATTCTCGAGTTTGAAATCTTGAACACGTGAGACAGCAGAATTGGCTTTTTGACCAAAAGGGTTAGACTTCCAAATCTTTCCGCCGTCAGCTGTTATCGCTATTTGATGATATAGAAAATGGAAACGGAGGGCGTATGGGATTGCACATGTTGATGCCATATAAATCTGGGAACAGCATCTTATCTTATCTATAATTATGGTAGATACCACAAAATAATTTCTGAAACATCCGCTGTCTCTTTCTTATGACATGAGGGCAGGCGCTGGGCATCAAGTCCAATTAAAGGTAGGAAAATCAAGCACCGTGTATTTAGACGGGTAATTAGATTATTAGAATTCCCAACAACCACTTGCTTCATTGTTTTTTGAGGGTAATTAGATTATTAAAATTCCCAACAACCACTTGCTTCCTTGTTTTTTTATGGTTAAATCTAGCGTCTCAGATGCTTTTGTTTAATCTAACTTATGAATGTGAAAGTGTGGTTCGGAGCTGGAAATTTACTCTTGAAGGCTAGACGACATATTACACACACTATGTACACCAAATGCCCACGTGAACTGACCATTTCTTTTGCTAAGCAGCTTGATACAATAAAGACAGATTTATTCAGAGTCAGATCTGGGCAAATATACATCATCTGTGCATTGCTCAAAGGCAGAGCCAAGCTACGCAGCTTTTAACCTTCTCTTCAACTCCTTCCTATAAACAATTAAAAATTGAAAAACAAAAATTACTCATGCCTTGTTTGAAGAACTCTTTATGGGTATATTACGGGGAACAAACAATTGGAACCATGCATGCTTACCTAATGAGTTCTTTGTCAAGGGATGAAGCAGACAAGAGACCCCTATTCTCTTCAGCTCTCCTCAGAAGATAAGGCAAGACTGTGGCGATTGGACCATATGGCAAGTACTTGCTAACGTTGAGACCCGCATTTGTCAACGCAAAAGAAAGTGCTTCGGACATACCATACAACTGAGCAAACTCGAGCTTTTGATTTATCTTTCCAATCCCCAAGTCATGCGCTTTAGTTGCAGCCAATCTCCCTGAAGGATATATGAAAATTGAAATATCATCATTTATCAAGTTATGACCATAATATATTCATCTCCTTCATTTCTTTACCTGATTCAATATTATGAGTTGCGAGAACGGCTCCGTCCGAGCCATTAGCGATCCTATCAAGCATGAAAGAAGCACAATCATTGTAGCAATCATGTGTCTGTCGAATGTCGTTATGGATTGGAGATTCATAGCCTAAAGAAGAGGCCAGTTTTGTTTCGCTTGACATATAAGCTCCCCTGACTAACTTGAATCCCATAGGTACACCCATCTTGTCTGCAGCTTTGGTTACAAGCAATAACCTATCTTTCGCATCTTTCAAGTAGGCCTGGATAGTTGCATACACAATTGGATTATCGTCTTTGTTGTATTTGATTGCTGACGTGTATGCGAAATAATCAATGGCGGGTTGAATCGACGTGTGCTCTGCATCGATGGCTAAAGGAACGTTGGCCTCCAGGCATCTTTGGCATATTTTCCATAGCCTCTGCATACCTAATTGTAAATCATGCTCTGCCTGTGGGGTTAATGGTTCTGGCTCTTTTAGGGTGTGATACAAAGGACTAGAATCTGCAAAAATTGGAAATGTGTCATGTTTCCATGGTAAATTGAAAGAAGGGTCTTTTTGTTGCCACCTTAACAAGTTACTAAGTTGCTCCAGCAGATTGAGAGGGCAAATTGCGGTGACCTTTACAGCCACAAAACTCACCTGATACAAAGTCAATATTATTAGAAATCTGCTTTACATAAATAACCTAATACGAAAGTGAAAAAGAAAAAAGACACATAAGCAAAGGGTAGGTACTCGAGGTAGAAGATGTTCCTTTAGAATTTTCTTTCAAAATAGAAGTTGGCGTCAACCAAGTCATTATGGTTTTCCTTTTTTATTTGTGATTTTTCAAACATAAAATTCTAATGGCGGCTGAAAATATTCCTCACAAAACATGGAAAAATTTTCATACATATTTCAGCAGGAAACAGCCGTGAAATCTCCAACTTGGTGTACTGGTGGAGAGGTCATTCATTTATAAAAAAAGGGCATATGGCTATTGTCAAAAAACAAAAAAAATAAAAGGGTATATACCTCAAACCGCAAAAGACAAACTATTTAAAGCCCACAACTTGCAAAAAACCCACAACTTGCATAAAAGAATTCTATCGTCACTGATCAAATATTGCCCCAGATAAGTTCATGTATAGAAGAATCTAGGTGGAAGTTGTCCTACATACAATCACTTGTGTTGTCCTCATTCTTTACTCGTAAAATCCTACTTGACAACTTTTCCTTATTTCAGACAAGGATGTCTGACAAGGCTCACATCAAACGAAAATGGCTAAAACATTTGGAGTGAAGCCGTACAAAAGGAAATCAGTGGGCCCATGACTTTTTAAGTAAATAGGTTTCTTGGCTTGCCATTGTTTGCGGCTCATGTTTATCACGGTAGATGTAGACTAAGAAAGGAGTGTCCCAAAATTTCCTATTCTATTTTATGTTCTTCAAACAAACTGGGATTCTAAAGAAACAAACGGAAAATTTTGGAACGCTAGAATTCTATGAATATCACATTGAAGACCCAAACCAAGAAATCTTAAGAAGTTTGAAAGGTAAGGCAGAAAAGAACAAGAAATATTAAGATTAGATCGAACAAACAAACAGCCATGAAGAGTCCATAAGTTGAAATCAATCTTACAGATGATCGAGGAAGAGACCCGGCAGCTTCGACAGCCTCAAGAAAACCTTCAAGATTCCTATCACAAGCATCGTTGTCCCTTGAAAACTCGACAGCAAAATCCAACATCCCTCTCAAGCCAGCCTTGTTAAGCCTCATGACACACTTCCCTGCCTGCTTTATATCTTCCCCACCACAAAAGTGTTCATAAAACGTATGCCTTATGATGGCCAACACAACGTCACGCATGACACCAACCTCCATAAGCCTGGAATTCATGACCCACAAGCCGAAATCCACCATTGGCTCGATAGAAGCCAAGTGAAGGTTAAGCGACGCATGTAGAAGTCTTGAGGTGGGTAGGGTTGCAAAGAGCTTTTGGGGATCACTGAGGTCTAGGATTGGTGGAGGTCTGGTGATGGTGGAAACTGTTTCACCGGTGGTCGGTTCGGGCTTGTCGGTTAAGGTAAGAGGGGATACGGCGGAGTAGGAGGAGGTGGAGGAGGAGGAGTTGAGTGGCCGGACGATGCAGCGTAGATTTTGAAGTAGCTTTGGAGGAAGACGTTTGGTGGCCATTCACAGCACAGGGCTGAGTTTCGGAATCTTTGTGGTAAAACAAGAAATTGGTTTGAAGCTAAAGTTGGTGCCTTGGTGATGGCTCACAATGGCATGAAGTGGGACTTTATAGGAAAAAAAAATGTGATAGGCTTTAGTTTTACAGGCTGTAATTTGCTGTAGTATTTGATGACGTCAAAATAGTCAATTGGCTTTAAAAAATTTAGGCTGAATCAGGGCTTAGTCTAAGGTATGTGTCACCTTTAAGGCAATAAATAAAATATATCACACACAATAAAAATGATATTCTCATCTTTTGGGAGCCAGGGACCAAAACAACTTACAAGCAAGCAGCCGTCTAAGTCCCTTCGTAGAAAGTTCAAACTATATCCTCCTAACACTCAATCGCGTCAGCTCCACGTGGTCATTATGTGCTGTTGATGTCGAGGGATAAGTGATAAGAATTAGGAACACCGCGGAGTGATTCGCACGCGTTGTGAATTGAGTATTATTCTGAGATTCTAGACTTTGCGAATCTCCAATTGATTCGTAGAATCTCTTGTCTCTTTGTTTTTTTATTAGATTCCACACGTCAGCATCCAGTAAAGTGTATGCATTAATTAGCTCGTAAAATTACCATTTCCTTACTTAATCTAGTTTAAAATATTTTGCTTCAGATCATTAATTTAGGAGTCAATTTCCATTTTGGCAAAATCCCTTTCTTGTACTGTGACTTTGAATCAAGCACTGTATTTGAGTATTTGCTTACAACGGTTAAAATTTGAAGGTTAATTTCTATAAAGATTAAAAATCGAATACGCTTGAAGCTCATAATATAAAGGAAAATTAAAATAATTTATGAAGAGTATTTTTTATCTTTCATGATTTAATATTATTAAAAATCTTGAAATATAATTTAGATGTTTTTATAAATTAGTTCAGCATCTCTACCTGAACCTTAATTGTCCCTAATATAAATACGGTAATTAACAACTTATTCATCTAATAGACAAGATAGAGCGGCTGACCAATTAGAGTGCCAAAAATGACAATGCCATAAAACTTGAAGAGGAGCTGTGCATGCCAAACTTGAGGAAAGAAACAGCAGAACTTCAATTAAAAGAACGCATCCATTAGTGGCTACCATGAGTGGATGTCTAGTTGGCTATGACTGTATAAGTACATTTGAATGACTCGTGAGAAGTGACATTTAGCTATATATATGGGGAGTAGGACCGCATAATAGGTCAAGTGGTAAACGCAGGACAGCGACAGACCCAACCACCACACCTGAATTAAAAGAAAGAAAAACGATCCAAACTCGTGATTTAAACCGGATCTTTTACCTAAACTTCATGTGTATGTCAATCATCAAGATGGCAGCAGTAGAAGCATCTCATCATAAATCACAAAATCCTCACTAGCATTAGATTATGATGATACCAATAATACGAGATGTCGCACTAGAATTGACGTGTGATTTTCACTCATACAATATGATTAATTACATGAAGACTCACGTGATGTTTCTTAAGGTTGGTAGTATAAATTTAATTGCGTAAGTCTCATTGTTTGATAACTTTAGTTTCACTCGAACAATATGATTCATTAAGTGAAAACGCATACGATGTTCTTAAATCCAATAATATAAATACCAATGCATAGTAATGTAATTTGATATTTACTGTAACATATTAAATCAAAAATTTAATTCTTTTCACTTTTAATTGCAGTATAAAATTATTTTGGCATAACACTTGGAGATCTTGGCATAACTTACCATAAGCTATCTTACACTTGCGATAAAATTTGCATTATTGGTGAATTAACTTTTTTATCTTTTTCGAAATTTTATTTCCTTTTTGGATGTTAAAAAAGAGAAGTGATTATGGTCCTTGGCCTGCAGAATTTCCAGAGTCGCAACAATTATTTGGGTGTACGCATATTCTCTGTCTTTGTGATGAATAATTGTTATCTTCAGAATATACAATTATCATCTTCAGTCGCGTTTCAGGGTATCATATAAAAGTAGTTCCGAAGTGTGCATACGTGATCGCTGCTTTTGTTAGGGATTTTGCTTCTAGGTGGGCGCACCTGCAAAAAGAAAAGGCTAGTTGAACTAACTGGACAGCAATAAAATCAATAATTATTGGTAGAGGATTAAAGTGAGTTTTAGTGAAAAATCAGGATTCTTATTCTTTATATCATTCGTCACATACACCCTAGCTTTAGGATTCAAGTATATCACCCTATTGAATTACTTCTTAGCATGTATTTTGTTACTTTCAGCACTTTCCCACATCTACATCAAGTTTTTCTATTCTTTTACGGCCATGATGTTTCCGTTTGGCCCCACGAGGTATAAAATGGAAGTCCGACTGGCTGGAGTGGAATAAAAAAAGGGGAAGGAAACGGTGAAAGGAACTATCTGGTCCTTCTTAGTCCAACTTGTTCCAAGAATCAACTTTTACAGGGATTGGACACTTAAAAATTAAAATTATGTCACTTTAATTTGGATTAACTATTAAAAATTAACAATTTATTAAAATTTGCAATTATAATCGAAACTTTAAAAAGTAAGAATAAAATATTTAAAATTTTAATTTTTGTAAAAATAATCTATCGTTAGACCTTCTATTAATATATGTTTTTTACATGAATAACACATAAAATATAAATTTCTCATAAGAATTATTAATTAAGAATAAAAAATAAAAAGTCTTACTTTACTCTACAAGAAGAGGCTAAAGAGAAGAGCATCTCTAATGTTTCTATCCCTTTTTCATTGCTTCTCCCTTTATATCCCCTACTTTTGTCTCTACAGAGTTATAGCTTGGTGTAATTCTTTATTTCGAAGTGTCGGACTGTTAGTTTTTGTTTCTGTCTATAAAAGCATATTAAGTGAGAGAAAATGAAACAATCTTTTGGTTCATCATTGAGGCATCTCAATGCTAGAGAGAGTTGGCGACCAACATCAATGAGGTGGGTTAGTAGTAACTCAAGCAATATCAACAAGAAGTACTATTGCACTTTTGAAGGTGGTTAATTTGAGCAGGACCATAGACCATCGAGCAGGATCAAGTAGAGAGCGAGCCATGCCAAAAGGGCCCATGACTAAAGCTAAGACCAAGAGACTTAAAGAGACTCTTTATACGTACGTGGACTTTTATCTTGAGAGGATGGCAAGCTCCAAGACTATTGGAGGAGAGTTTAATAGAATTGAGCCCAAACTAATCCATTTAACTCAAATCCTTGGACCGGATACACTTGGAGCTTAAAGATAAGAAGATTTGAGTTATTTTAATGCTTCATCACTTAAGCCCAAAAGCATATGGATCCAGTAGTAGCGCAACACATCATACCTATTTATTTAATTTTTGGACTTTGTTTCTTTGGACTTCCATATATTTTACCCAACCTTTTATTATTTAACCTAGGTATAAATATGTGTTTTTAGGTCAAACTTTTCAGAACTTTTTAAATTATAATTGTTCAAAAGCCGTCGGCTTCAATAAGGAGAAACATTATTCTCTTGTTCTTGTTACTTTTCAAACCATCTTTCACTTATCAATTGCTTCCCCAATTGTAATGTGTTGATTGTTCGTTTCTCTGGGTTTTATTTTGATCATCGGGATTGTTTGGAACAAGTTTCCAAGAGGTGTCGTAG
>JANZXR010000008.1:15930771-15953016 GCA_027575705.1 Erythroxylum echinodendron
CCTAGGATTTCAATCTTTCTTCTTGTTTTTATTTTAGTTAGGGTTTTCAATTATTTGTTGAAAGCTTTCAGCTTATAGCTAAACAAAAGTTGAAAAAAGTTCAAAAGATGAAAAAAGTTTGAAAAAAAGTCTGAAAAACAAAAAAACAAAAAAATCTAGAAAAAATCTAGAAAAAATCTGAAAAAATTTGCTTGTTACTTGTTATTTGAGCTACATTTGAGAATATTGATTTGTTGAAGCTATGGTTCTAATTGTAACTTGGATTTCAGAGACTATTGAGTGGTAAAAAGCAAGAGTGTGTGAGCTTATTTGAGAGAGTCATTGTCGTGGCTGAAACACGAGGGGAGTAACCAATTCTTGAGTAAAACACGTGAGGGAGTGTGTGAGTTTGTTTATCACTAACCTTGTTTTGCAGGTATATCATTTTATTTACAATGTCATAGGAAGGTAGTAATGATGACAACCAAGGGAAAGATGCAACTATCGCTTTCACTTTGAGAGCTATGCAGCAACAATTTGAGAGTTTCAATCTAGCCTTAAATGAGGTTAGGGGACAATTGGATGAGCTCAGACAAGAGAGACGCGAGGAACCTCAAGGCAGGCGTGTAAATGTACGTCAGCGGCAACCACCACCTCGTAGACAACTACCACAGTATGAGCCTGAGGAGGAAGAGTTTGATGAGGAGGAGGAGGACTATGAAGAGTGCATGACCAGGAGAGCTCGGAGAAGAGAATCCCTCAACAGGCGAGATGGAGACCTGAAATCCATCAAGATGCAAATCCCAGCATTCAAGGGGAGGAATGATGCTGAGGCATACTTCGAGTGGGAAAGGAAGGTTGATTTGGTCTTCGAGTGCCATAACTTCTCAGAGGAGAAGAAGGTAAAACTTGCTACTGTTGAATTTACAAATTATAAACTAATAAGGTGGGATTAGCTTGTGACTTCTAGGAGGAGGAATGCAGAGAGAACCATCAATACTTGGGCGGCAATGAAGGCATGCATGAGGAAGAGATTTGTGCCTTCTTACCATTATAGGGAGATGCATCAAAAGCTCCAAAGACTCATACAAGGGTCTAAGTTAGTAGAGGACTACCACAAGGAGATGGAGATTGCTATGATCCTTACTAATATAGTGGAGGACTCCGAGGCCACCATGGCAAGGTTTTTGAGTGGATTGAATAGGGAGATAGCAAATTTGGTGGAGTTACAACATTACTTGGAGATTGAAGACATGGTGAACATGGCCATGAAGGTGGAGAGACAGCTCAAAGCTAGAACGACAGCAAGGAATGGAGCAAGTTCTAGTTATTCATGGAACTCAAAATGGCCCAAGAAGGAAAAGAAATACAAGGATAAGGGGGTAGACTTTAAAGAAACACCTAAGAAACCAATTAGGGAATTTGAACAAAATGGTACTTCTAACACCCAAGCTAATTATAGTAAACATTCAACTATAAAATGTTTTAAATATTTGGGTACTGGCCATATTACTTCTCAATGCCCTAATAGAACAGTGATGTATATGACGGATAATGGAGTTATTGATTCTGAGGATAGTGATGTTGATGATTTGCCATATGATAGTGAATGTGATAATAATGATGAATGTGTGGAAAGAGCTGTTATAAGAGAAGCACTTGTAGTTAGGAGAGTGTTAAGTGCTAGAGTTAGAGATGAGATTTTGGATCCGAGGGAGAACCTATTCCACTCAAGGTGTTTAGTGGGTGGAAAGGTGTGTAACTTGATCATAAATGGAGGTAGTTGTATCAATGGAGCTAGTCGAACTATGGTGGAAAAATTGAGCTTGACATATAGGAAACATCAGAAGCCATATAATTTACAGTGATTTAATGATAGTGCAGATGTGAAGGTGACTAGACAGGTACTGTTGCCATTTTCTGTAGGGAGATATGAGGATGATGTGTTGTGTGATGTAATACCTATAGAGGCAGGACATTTGCTATTGGGGAGGCCTTGGCAGTTTGATAGGCGAGTATCAGATGATGGGTACACAAACAAGTACTCATTCAGTTCAAGGGCAAGAACTTCACTTTGTTACCTTTATCGCCTCATGAGATCTACCTAGACCAAGTTAAAGCTTTGCAAAGAGAGGAGGGTTTGGGTAGTGAGATAAAGAAAAATGATAAGAGAAAAGAGGCTCAAAAGAAAAAAGAGATTGGCCCAATGGGGAGTGAAGGTGAGGAAAAGAAAGTGGGATGTCCAGGAGAGAAAAGTTCAGGGAGAGAAAAGAAGAGTGAAACGAAAGAGAAAAGAGTGAGTTTGTATGCTAGAGGAAAAGACATGAGGAGAGCAACTGGAGAGAAGAAAGCACTTGTGATAGTTAGGTATAGAGAGTGTTTAGTTTCTGAAACTAACCCACTCGATTCTTTGCCTAGTGTATTTTCATCTCTTTTGCAGGATTATTTAGATGTCTTTCCTGAGGAGATGCCCAAGGGATTGCCACCCTTGAGTGACATAGAGCACCAGATAGACTTTGTGACCGGAGCCCAGATTCCTAATCGCCCAGCTTATAGGAGCAATCCTGAGGAGACAGAACTTCAAAAGCAAGTAGATGAGCTATTAGAGAAAGGACATGTAAGGGAGAGCTTGAGTCCTTGTGCTGTGCCTGTATTGCTGGTGCCAAAGAAAGATGGAACCCGGAGGATGTGTGTGGATTGCAGAGCTGTGAATAAAATCACTATAAAGTATCACCATCCTATTCCTAGGTTAGGTGATATGCTTGATGAATTGCATGGTGCATGTATCTTTACAAAGATTGACTTGAAAAGTGAATACCACCAGATTATAATGAAACTAGTAGATGAATGAAAAACTGTTTTTAAAACTAAATATAAGTTGTATGAGTGGTTAGTTATGCCATTTAGTTTAACTAATGCACCCAGCACTTTTATGAGGTTGATGAATCATGTCTTGCGTGCATTTCTTGGTAGATTTGTGGTTGTTTACTTTGATGACATCTTGATATATAGCACTAATCTTGATGAGCATGTCATGCATGTGAGGTGTGTCTTGGATGTTTTGAGACAGGAGAAATTGTATGCAAACCTTAAGATGTGTACATTTTTCATTGATAGACTTGTATTCTTAGGGTTTGTAGTCAGTGCTCGGGAAGTAATGGTTGATAGTGAGAAGGTGAAGCCTATTCGAGAGTGGCCAATGCCTAAGAGTGTTAGCGAGGTAAGGAGTTTTCATGGACTTGCTAGTTTTTATAGGAGGTTTGTAAAGGATTTTTCTACTATTGCTGCTTCGTTAACTGAAATAGTCAAGAAGGAGAAAGGGTTTACATGGGGTAAGTAATAGGAACATGCATTTTTTGAGTTAAAGGATAAATTATGTTCTACTCCTATTCTTTGTTTACCTGATTTTGAGAAAGCTTTTGAGGTTGAGTGTGATGCTTCTGGGATTGGTATAGGTGCTGTGCTTTTGCAGGAAAATAAACCAGTTGCATATTTCAGTGAAAAGCTTAGTGGTGCACAACTCAATTATCCGACTTATGAAAAGGAACTATATGCTGTGATGACATCACTGGAGGTGTGGCGACATTATCTTTAGCCTAGGGAGTTTGTCATTCAGACAGATCATGAGTCCTTAAAGCACTTGAAAGGGTAAGGCAAGTTGAGCAAGTGACATGCCAGTTGGGTGAAGTTTCTGAAGACCTTTCTATATGTGCTTCGCTACAAGCAAGGGAAGGAGAATGTGGTAGCTGATGCATTATCTAGGAGGTACACTTTACTTTCTGCTCTTAGTTTTAAAGTTTTGGGTTTTGAGCAGCTTAAGGATTTGTATGCTTCAGATGTTGACTTTGCTACTGTTTATTCTGCTTGTGAGCATGCTACATTTCAGAAGTTCTATAGGCATGATGGCTATTTGTTTCGAGGTAGTCAATTGTGTGTGCCTAATTATTCTATGCGTGCTTTATTTGTGCATAAGGCCGATAGTGGTGGATTAATGGGTCATTTTGGGGTTGCTATGACTTTGGATATTTTGCATGAACATTTTTATTGGCCAGCAATGCGTAGGGATGTTGAACGTGTATGTGCCAAATGTATTGCATGTAGACAGGCAAAATCTATTGTCAAACCTCATGGATTGTATACTCCTTTACCTATGCCTACTGAACCATGGGTTGATATTTCTATAGACTTTGTTTGGGATTGCCTAGGGCAAAGAGGGGTTTTGATAGCATCTTTGTTGTGGTTGATCGATTTAGTAAGATGGAGCATTTCATTGCATGCCATAAGACTAATGATGCTGTGTATGTTGCTGAATTATTTTTCAGAGAAGTTGTTAGATTGCATAGCATTCCTAGGTCTATTGTGTCTAACAGGGATGCTAAGTTTTTGAGCCATTTTTGGAGAGTGTTGTGGGGCAAGTTGGGTGCAAAATTACTCTATTCTACTACTTGTCATCGACAGACAGATGGATAGGATGAGGTAGTTAATAGGAACTTGGGTACCTTGTTGCGTGCTATAGTAGGTAAGAATTTGAAAACTTGGGGAGAATGTTTTCCATTTATTGAATTTGTAAATAATAGGAGTGTGTATTCTACCACAGGTTTTTCACCTTTTGAGCTTGTTTATGGTTTTAATCCTTTAACTGTTTTGGATTTGGTGCCTTTATCTTTGCATGAGATGTCTAGTAAAGATGGCAAGAGGAAAGTTGAGATAGTCAAGGAGTTGCATGAGAAGGCAAAGCAGCTTATTGAGCAGAGGGACAAGATATATGCAAAGAAAGTCAACAAAGGGCGAAAAATGGTGACCTTTGAACCTGGAGATTAGGTTTGGGTGCATCTGAGGAAGGAGAGGTTTCCTACCCAGAGGAAATCCAAGTTGGATCCTAGGGGTGATGGTCCATTCCAGGTGTTAGTGCGGATCAATGACAACGCCTATAAAATTGATCTTCCAAGTAAGTATAATGTGTCCGCTACTTTTAATGTTATTGATCTTTCTCTTTTTGATATGGATTCAGATTCGAGGATGAATCTTCTTGAGGAGGGAGGGACTAATGTGAGCGGGACCATGGACCATCGAGCAGGACCAGGCAAAGAGCTAGTCATACCAGAAGGGCCCATGACCAAAGCTAGGACCAAGAGACTTAAAGAGGCTCTCTATACGTATATGGGCTTTTATCTTGAGAGGATGGCGAGCTCCAAGCCTATTAGAGGAGAGTTTAATGGAATTGAGCCAAACTAATCCATTTAACTCAAAACCTTGGACCGGATACACTTGGAGCTTAAAGATAAGAAGGTTTGGGCTATTTTAATCCTTCATCTCTTAAGCCCAAAAGTATATGGATCGAGTAGTGGCGCAACACATCATACCTAATTATTTAGTTTTTGGACTTTGGTTCTTTGGGCTTCCATATATTTTAGCCAAACCTTTTATTATTTAACCTAGTTATAAATATGTGTTTTTAGGTCAAAATTTTCAGAACTTTTTAGATTATAATTGTTGAAAAGCCGTCGGCTTCAATAGGAAGAAACATTATTCTCTTGTTCTTGTTACCTTTCAAACCATCTTTCACTTATCAATTGCTTCCCCAATTGTGGCGTGTCGATTGTTCGTTTCTCTGGGTTTTATTTTGATCATCGGGATTGTTTCGAAAAAGTTTCCAAGAGATGTCATAGAAATCAAACCTTGCGTATCCTTATTTTTTTCTTGTTTGTTGAATTCGAATTTTCCATCCTTCTAAATTCCTCAAGGTCAAAAACAAACCAAAACAAAACACCCATCGAAAACTCCATCAAATCCTCATCAATTCTTCCGCAATGCGCGTTAGTGGTGGAGGTAGTGTAATCAAAAGGAACTTTTACATTTTCCTTGTATAATGGTTCCTATGTTAGATAAAGAAAGCATATCTTCTCCTTGTGTTTCATGTGTTTCTTAATTCTTTTGACTTTTGTTTAAGTAACATGACAAAATACTTCAGCTGGAAGTGAAAGCACTTGTGATCCAAGAACCAAAGCTAGCGATTGTGATTAACCAAGTGTAAAAGCTAAAGGTGTGTGTGTTAGTATTGGGTTAGAAAAGGCCCTCCCCTCTACTGAGTTGGTGGATTCAACTCCACTATAGTTTTTGATACATGAGTCCTCTTGACATTATAATGGGTTTTGATTACTTTTCAACTCATGTGAGAGTGTTTGTAGAGCAATGCATAAATAATATGACGAGTTGGGATTATTTTAATTTTTTATTTTTAATTAATAATTCTTAAGTGGAATTTATATTCCACATGTCATTCAATGAAAAATGTATTAGCCATGTCAGTATCATTAGTAGAGGGTCTAAAGGCAAGCTCCTTTTGCTAAAATTAAAAGTTTGAATATTTTATTGCTACATTTTAGAGTTCAAGCTATAATTATAAAATTCAGTAAATTTTATAATTTTTTAGTAATTAACCCTTTTAATTTTAACATTAGAGCTACCATGATTGTATGGATCAGGACTTTGGATTAGTCCCCAAACTCAAGACTGAATCAGATTTCAAATGTGATCTAAAAACTGATTAACTTGACTATAATACACTAATTTTGGATTTGACTAAATCAAGTTAATTTTGTCATTACTACTTCTATATGCTTCTACATCTAACTGCTACTAATTTATTAAGAAGTATAATAGGATTAGACTTACCTAAAAGTTTACTAGGGCTGTTTACGCTAACACATTTTATAATATTCATTATTTCTAAATTTTCTAAAATAAATAAAGGTTTAAATTTGAAGAGTGGCTCATACAGGCTTAGTGCAACATAAGTTCAAAGAATTCAATTTTGTTTGTTTCGTATATAAGGAGGTTTAAGACACTGAGTAGATAAAATCCAGTTCAAATATAAAGATAAGATCTTATTTAAACTATCCAGTCTTATAATATATATATATACATACAGAAAGCAAAATATGAAAACTCACTCAATCATAAAAAAAATTTCTCACATATTTACGTACTTTATTAACTTAAGCGTTGGAGTATATAAGTGGAGAATATTTTTTTTGAAATTATGACGACCTACTAACTTAAAAATACTCTATTAAAATCATCATAATTTAAGTCTATATTATTTGATGTCGTTTTAAGAAACACATAATTTTTAATCATTACTACTTGAGTAAATCTTCACTATCTTTCAGTATTTATATTAGGAGAAGAAATAATTGATATCTAAAGAAGCATTTTGTTTATTGGTCACACTAAAATTGTCCACTTTTGTGACTAGCCAATAGACGCACATCATAATGATCAATATGTCACAATGAAGATATTAAAACAATAAGTCAATTTGCTAATGCAATGGAGATAATAAACACTCTCCCCACATCCTTGACTAAAAGAACTCTCATTAACACATTTAGAACACTATATAAGGGGAGCTAATTTGATGATTGGTGGCCTTTGACCTTTAGTATTCTAGTGGAATAACTATTAAATCAGTTTAAAATTTCAACTCTTGATACTTATGATGACATACGTGATTTTATTGATTATAACAACATATATAGAAAGTTTATGAACTTATATGGCGTGTCAGACATAATTTCCTTTTCCTCTTCACTAATAAGAATAACCCAATAACAATTTTGTATGTATAACCTTATCCATAACTAGGGAGCAAATAATGAGACTCATAAAGGGTAATCCATATGATCATGAGAGGAGATTGTAAAGAACTTTAAGTGACAAATAAGAAGGCCCTAAAGAAAGAAAGCCATAAGGAACAAACTAAGGTAGACAAGTTTGAGAAGAGGATAAGAGTGTCTAAAATTACTTTCCAGAAGACTAGTAATAGATCTTTAATCACCTCTATGAGGTTATCATAGTAGTAACATTTTCCACAGTTAACTTCTTAGTTAAAAGAATCTTGATAGATATAAGAGAATAGTGATATTCTATTTTATGACACCTTCAAACTAAAACATACTCTTATTAGGTTTTAAAGGAGATTATATTTACACTATAGGAAAAATACTTGCCTATTATTAGGAATAAGTTTAAAGTAGGTCATAAATATGACATATTTTTATATGATCATAGACTTTCTATTTACAATTTTATAATCATCAATGCCTAGGATCTAAAGTAGGTTATAAATATGACACAATTTTATCTGACTATGGACCTTCAAGTTACAATTTTATAATTATCAATCCTTCTCCATATATGTCACAAGCAATACTTTCACCCCACTAGTTTTAAACAAAATTTCCACCCTAAATGGAGTATATGGTACTTGTTTATCTATAATCACAAATAAAGGAACTCAATTTTAAAGTAAGACTTTTATAGAATTTTATAATGATTAAGAAATAAAGAACTGTTTTGTTTTATTGGCTTATAGATAGACTACATAACTTAGTAGAAGTTAGAAATAGAGAACTAAAGGGTAAAGTTGAAGATGCCAAAGGTACTTAGGTTGATGAGCCATATAATATATTATGGATGTATAGAACAACTCTAAGAACACTCACAAGTGAAAACATCCTTTAATCTTGTCTTTAAAGTAGAAACCTTGATAAAATAAAGTTAAATTTACCAAAATTTAACGTATAATCCACTTGAAAAATATAAGCAACTACATTTGGAATAGGATATCATTAAAGAGGTAGGCAATTGATAAACATAATAAATGAGAAGTATAAACAAAAGATTAGGAAATAAACTCTTAAAGGATAAATTATCAAAACCTTAGGAATGTTGACTTAGTTTTGTGACAATTTGAGTTCTTTAGAAGGTAAAACTCACAAGGAAAGGTAGCACCAAATTAATGAAGTTCATACCATATAGACAATCAATTAAGCCTAAAGAGTTACAAACTTGAGAGGACGAATGGTCTCTAAGTACCACATCTCCATAGTGGAACATATTTAAGGAAATATTTCTGTTAGAAAAGACATTTAGAATGTACTTTGTATATTATTTCTTTGTGCTGTTTTTTAAAATAAATAAAAACACATAGTTGGGTCTAAAAAACTATTTACTCAAAAAAATAAACTTGGAGAAATCCTCAGTTATAAGAGAAGTCTCTTAACTTCTTGACATAAGACAAAAATTTGTAGGCAAAAAATATTAGGTCCAAAATAGGTCTCTTACCTTCCTAACAAAAAAAAAAAGTAAAAATTTCTTAGGTCCAGGGAATTCTGTCAATTTCCTAGACAAGATAAGAACTTACAAGTTAAAAAATAAAGATCTAAAAGAAGTCTTTTAAGTCCTTGGTAAAAATTAAAACCTAAAAGTCAAAATACCTTAGGTATGAAAGGTCTCTCAACATTTTAACAAAAAGTAAAAACCTTTAACTTAAAAAAATCTCAAGTCTAAAAAAAAAAGCCTACAAGTTAAAGAACCTTAGGTCTAAGAAAAGTCTTTCAACTCTTTAACAAAAGAATATACAGTTGTAAGTCAAAATATCTCAATTCCAAAAGAAGTCTCTCAATTCCCTAGTAAAAGGAATAAAAATTTGCAAGTTAAAAAAACCACCTAGGAAAAGACTTTCAACTCGCTAGTATAAGATAAAAACTTACAAATAAAAAACCTTAAATACAAGATAAGTCTTTTAACTTCATCAAATAAGGTAAAAACTTGGAGGCTAAAACTCCTCTATTAGTAAAGGAAGTCAATTTTTAGTTAAAATAAAATAAATCCTATATAAAAAAATGTAACAAGGGTTTTTAATTTTTTTTAATATTTGTGGAAAAAATGAAAGATCACAAACTAAAACTACCTAGGAAAAATACCTCAAGTGAAAAAGCTTACGAGGAACTTTAAAATAAAGTGACGTATTTGAATCTTCCAAATAAACTTAGCTAAACTATCAAAATATATTTAAACAATGTTTGCGAAAATAAAAATTAGTAAAAATACAAGAATGAGTTACATATTTAAGTTTAAGCTCGACATGCTTATTAAGTTGATTTAATAAAAATAGAGATTATGTTATCCACTTGAAAATCATAACTCTACAACATCAAGAAATATGGTGTAAAAGATAATACAAAGTTTAATAAGTGAATAAAATGCTCACACTCTTACAAGATACACCCGACATTCTAAGGGAAGAGTTTTAGAAAGAAAGGAGCAATTATGACTAAATTAAAGTAGGGTTGTCATCATAAATAACAATAAGTTTGACACTAGTAGGATTGGAGGGTCCTCACCATCATACCCAAACACCTTAGTCTCATCATTAATTCTGCCAAATTCATCAAGCTCTTTAGTTTGAGTGGCCTAAAGCTCTATGGAAGCATTATATGAGATCCATATTTACAAATAAGAAATTTGGAAAGTGTTATGATCTTGCTAGACCTTAATGAAATTGTTATTACCTGCTTTTTTCTTCTTCACAACCCTATTTAATTACTTGTAAACCTTCTCTAAACCATGACTATAAGAAGCTATAACGTGAATAATAAAACATAAAAAGTTGAAGCCTATAGAGATGATTGAAATAAGGAAATAAAAGAAATTAAAACTTACCTTGGTTATGTCCCTTTAAGGATATGTTTTGATAAAGTCATATTTATATTATCTAGTCTTGCTTAACTACAATGGTTGACCATAGCTTGCCCCATCTTTGAACCCATCCCAACCTTGGCAAAAATGGTGTTGCACTTCTTCTCATTAAATTAAGGATATAACTTGTCATCTTCCTCAATAATAATAAAAGGCTCAGACGGAAAGACATTGTTCTTCAAAATGGGAGGAATAAGAAAAGATGTAGAAGCAAGTACGGAAGTAATAAGAGAATATGCTTAACAATAATGACATAACTACTATAAGCCATCTTTTTCTTTTTCTTCTTCTTAAATGATGAGGTTACTAATTCATTTTTCTTTTTCTTAGTGGGTGATAGCATCTTATTGATTTTATTTATGCAATTAAAAGCATAAGGTTAGATAAAAGTTTAACACTTTGAAAATTTTTTAAAATAAGACGAAGAAACTTACAGAACCTAATCGTATCTACAAGACACCTCCACTTTCATCAAATTGGCCTCATAAAAGAGTGTTTCTCATGGGGAGAAGTGGGTGGGTAACTAATCTTTAGTTTCAGGGTTCTGTTATCATTATCTCATTAGTTGAACCTATCATCTAGATCTATCCATATTATTCTTACATTCTATAAACTTCTTCATTTGTTAGAAGGACACATTTTTCTTTCTAATAATACATACCTTTAAGGATAGTTTGTAGCCATAATCCACTCTTAATGCTCAAGTTATATAACCCACTTTGCATCAAGTTAAAGAGCACATGATTTGAAAAACTTCCCTAATATGGTAAGTGTAGATAAAATAAAACACAAGTAAACTCCAATGATAAGGCTAAAATTGGCTAGGCTTAAGCATAACACATGTAAAATATAAAGACTAACATGATGGTAGAAAGACAAAGTCCACAAGTTAAAAGCATCACAATAAAATTTCACCTTACCATATATATCCTTTCATTTACACTAGGATAACTAATACCTATACTCTCAAAGATTTTTCATGCATCTTTTAGAAATTATTCTTTCTAGATTTATTAGGTTTAAGTTTTACCTTATAGTCATCATCATAAGCCCTAAGAAGGGAGTTATATGATTAATTACTCAAACTATTTTATGTAAAATTCAAATTAATAGTATTTCTATATCGGGTGCCTTAAAACTATATGGTAGTCAAAATGAGTACTACCAAACCTGCTATACTCAGAGTTGTTATTATTCCTATGTTTAGAAGCAATTGATCTTACATCATTGAAAAAAGAACTAGCATCATTACTCATCCTAATTCTATCCCTATTAATTTATATCCTACTCTTGTGAAATGTCATATAAATAAAGGAGGCACCACAAACTGTGAAAACTCATTCAATTGTAAAAAAATATTTCTCATATATTAAGCATCTTTTATGAACATACGCGTTAGAATGTTATCCCAAAAAAAAACTACAGTACTATGACAAATTTTTTGTACAAACTTATTAACTAGAGCCACTCCAACAAGCTAATGACAACTCTAAAGTAACTCCAACAAGCCAATACTAGTCATCATGTTCCTTATTTTTTATTCTGTCAAAGATTCTCTTGCAAATTTTAAAAACTTTTTAGCTTTTAATATATGTTAAACTTCTTCGAATATTTTTTTGATAAATTCTTGTTATGAAATTTTACATCACCTATTTGCCAAGATTTATAAAAAATGATAAAAGATATTTTAAAATAAAATAAAATTAAAAGGTGTTACAGTAAAATACATATAAGTTTTAGAGATTAATATACTAAATTTAAGAAAAATTTGAATAATAAATTTTAAAAAATTTTAAAAATTAAAAAATAAATGCTAATTTCTAAATAAAATTAGATAACTAAGGTTATAAAATATGAAACCATCATGCAAAATTAAATATGTAAATATCAATTAAAAATAGACATACAAACTTTTATAAAAGTTGTTAAGCATAAAAGAAATAATAATGACCAAGAACTAGTTTCTAAAAATCATGTAAAAACATTAGTTTTATGACATAAATCATAATTTACATTCATAAGTTTATAATCTTAAATAAGCAATTGTTATAAATCATAAGGGTGTTATGTTGCGTACCTGATGAGGAAGATGCTATTATAAAAAAGAAATTGATAAATTTTATCGCGTTCTTGGTTAAAATTAGTTTATCTTTCTTGACTCTCTTTCAGCTACAGAAGCTTGATGGTAAAAAATCTATAATCCTAATTAGTAAAGGATGACTAATTTATATATCTATGAATGATTTTTAATCTGGTACATTCATCAAGTAACCAAAATAAACGTTTAAGATTTATTCTACTATTAAATAAGAAATATAGGCTAAATATAACTCTTTAATTATATTAATAATATTATTAAATATATAGAGTTTGGCTATTAATCAGGCCACATTCCTGTATTCTCCCACTTAGTCCGAGACTTTAAACTTTAGTTTAATAGTGTAAACATTAGGCATACATAAATAAATCTCTTAATATCTTCATAATTTACCTCTACACAATAAATCGCATAATGTAGGTCATAGTGTTCATATCTATTCTCAAGGAGGTAATGATGCTCATACCAATAAGATGGAAATAAGTTACGTGAGACTAAACAAGTAGAGATAACTATAACACAATACTTTGCTAAATTAAGTGGTCTATGGAAATAAGTTACATGAGACTAAACAAGTAGAGATAACTATAACACAATACTTTGCTAAATTAAGTTGTCTACGACAAGAATTAGACTGTTATCATGATTTCTAACCTGTATAATAATCTATAGGTTATGGATTCTATAGCATTAGATCATATGACAGGCATTTACAATAATTTTTTTTACTTATACTCCATGTTTAGGCAAAGATAAAGTCATTATTGCAGACGCTTCCTTATCTCCTATACATGGGGGCAAACCAAAGATCATGAACAGAGAAGAAATTTCTAGAAGATACGTTGATACTCTCTTAATCAAGCTAAGGTCCATATTCAATCAATTTTATTTGGAACAATATATAGATTGTTGTTTGCTAAAGAAGAAGACACATAAAGCATAAGCTGAGACAGACAACAAGCACACGAACAATCAGATTTAGGGGACCACACAAAACAAAAAAGGCAGACAACAGTCGACCTACCACGATGAAATGTCGATCTCCAGATATAGACACCCGATGAGTGTGTGAGTTGAATTGCTTTGTGTATGTGACAACAATAGCAAATAATTACATATAGGGGAGGAGAGGGAAGAAACGTGAGATGAGGGGTTGTATAGGAAGAAGATGGCAGATTATTGATTAGGGATTAGCGATTGAAGGATGTTAATCAAAAAATGTTATGTCAAACACTATGTTTCATATGTCCAAAAAGGAGCGTGTGAGGGAGGATTTTGGTTCGAAACACAACGTTTCCTTCTCACACAGAGACGCTGCATTTCATCTGTCCAAAAATGTTGCGTTTGATGGTTTGAAACACAACATTTCCTCCTCATGCAGAGACGTTGCGATTCATATAAATGTGGGACCCACCTATATAACCATGTCAGCATCTGGCATCCACAAAATAAAAAAGAATCCACGTCATATTTTAACTGGCCATGTTAGTAGATAATTGATAGTGCCCTAAAGTTGTCATTGGTCAGGGTTCAATTTGAACGTTTTCCAAACGTTAAGGTTCAGTTTGAACATTTGATAAACGTTAAGGTTCAATTTGAACACTGTAAAATGTTATGAGCTATTTTGTACATCCATAAAAACATTAGGGGCTAATTAGCCCTTTTGGCCTTACTTAAATTGAATCCTTGTTTACATATAGTAATTTATAAAGGAAATTGCACGGCTCACCATGACTCCTTCAACTTATTTTTATGTACATCACTTTTTTTTTTAATTTAACTTTTTTCTAATCCTATATAAAGAAATTCAAAATGGTCATATAATTTTGAAGTTTAAACAAAATGTTAGTAGAATTTATTGGACAGGAATTTCTCAAAAAAAGAAAAAAAGGGAAGAATATAAATTATTAAAAACTAATTGAAACCATAAAGAAAACAATTTGATATATATATATATAAAACGTAACCTGTGTCGATGTAATTAAGTTTTAATACTTTCACATTAAGAATAAGAGGTATCAAATTTAAACTTTCACATGAAAATGGAAATGACAAGAGAATTACCTATACTGAGAAATTCAAACTGGTTCAATGTTTCACTTCACCATCTTTTTCAGTTGCATGGAAGAGCATTTTGTAATAATTATTAAACTGCATATTTCGATCAAACTAATCATTTAAAATTTACAAGTTAAAATTAGGCGTGGTAGACGAAAGACCAGGGTAAGTATGACTTTGAATAACAAAAAGGGGTTTATAAGTAGGATCCTTATTATCCGATGCACTTACGTTTCAATTTCAGTAGCCCCTTGATTATCGTAACGAAAATATTTAAAAATGAAACCATGTCAACAGGTGTCCTGGTCCCAGGGCCTAAACGTCTGGCGTTGACCCAGGTGGTGACACATGGCAAACACACATGGAATTTAGGAATGATACCTGTGAAGCAGTGATGTATAAATTTGGCCTGAGAAGCCAGTAATTGCATAGCCAACAGTTCAACAATCAATTATATTTGTATTACTACTAACAGACTCAATTATTCGAGATGAACCAATCCCAGAACACTAGTTTCCAGGCTGGTCAGGCCAAGGGCCAAGCTGAGGTGAGCTTTTTTAATTCACATTGTTCCCAGAATATGACGTGAACTGATGTCCTTTTAACATTTTTCTTTAATAGGAAAAGGGTAGCCAAATGATGGACAAGGCCAAGGACATGGCTCACTCTGCCATGGAGTCAACCCAACAGGTACATGAAGTTCTTTACTCCTACAGCAGGAAACATCGAAGCATATTAACGGTTGTTTTTCTGGGAATTTTGCAGGCTGGTCAGCAACTTCAGGAAAAGGCACAAGGTGCTGCTGACGCAGTCAAGAATGCAGTAAGCGGCAACAAATGAGAGAGACAAACCATATTTCTCGTCAATCTTGTTTTAGATTCTTCCATCCATTGTGTTCTAGCTTCGCATAAATCTTCATGTCCCACCTTTTTTTCTGTTCGATTTATTTCAGATGCAGTAAATAAGCAAATATGATTTTCTCTTCCATACTTCATATGGCTTCGTCCCTGTTAATTCAGGTATAAAGTAGCGGGCCAACTTTCTTGTGGAATTCCTAACATTTCACGGTATATTATCTTGGACATCGAATATTACTACAACTTTTGACATAATCAATAATTTCATATGATACAGGAAAATGCAAATGCAAGCATCCGCTAGGATCCAATTATCTTGTATGGGTTTGTTATGTATTAGTCTGTCTCCTCACAAGCTCCCTTTCGCTGCCGGCGTATCATGTCTCAAAGCCTTTTCCTTTGTCTAGTCCCACTCAATGCATAGTTCAAAAGACCAATATTGGTGATGGCATAATATAATTTTACTCTCCTAAAGTTATTCAGCATGCAATTTATTTAAATGGAGCAGAATATATAATATGTTCGTAAAAGGCTGCATCAAACAAATTAGCATCGGTTTTGATCTCCAAATAAGTAAAAACAAAGTACATGTTACATTAAACAAATGACTTAATTGTTATTTCTTGTTAGTATATGTACACGAATGATTATGTGAATTTTAATCTTTTACAAAAATATTATTGTAGGACCGTTAAAATTATCTCATTATAGAATATATTAAAATTTGAACTAATTTTATGATACATAAAAAGGAGCATGTCCCATTAAAAAAATGTACAACCATTATAATTCTCTTTAGTTTTAGTTTAATTATCAAAAACGTTGTGAAAAAAAATTAAAAAATCTCCATCATTTATTATATACTTATTATGTTATATTATTAAACCAAGATTATGTTACATCAATAAAGCGAGAGATTGGCATATATTTTTATTAAGTGATTTATTTATTTATTTAAGTGTTTAAATCTTGTTAGTTTGTTAAATAAAATAATTATTTTTAATTTTTAACATTGATGGAACATAAAGTAAAAAAAATTAAAATGAGTTTAATTGCTCCTCTCTCTTTCTGCCTAATAAAGATTATGTTATATTCAATCGTAAAACGTATGATAGAAAAGAGAGATATAAAAAAAACACAATTTTATCACAATTTTATTTTCATTAGAATTTTAAAAATTTTACATATAGTATTCAATAATTGTTCACTTTAAAAATTAATTAAAGAAAATTAATGGTACGTACTATGTTTAAGTTACCTCATACGATCGCCAGTTGAGCATTATTGTTGTAGCTACATAGTTTATGTGGATGTTTTAAAAATTTCTAGATTATATTATGTATGCTAAGATATAAAGAAAATGCTGATTTAAAAATTATGTATCACCGTTTGATTTGTTGGTGTCTATACGGATGTAGCTTTTGCATGAATGAAAGGTTGTATTTATAATTCGCGCTAGACATCATACAATAAAAAAGGAAAGTGGTCTTGTTTGTTTCCAAGCCAAACGTTTTAGCCTATAATGGTATAAAGGTACCACTTCCATGATTGAAACTTTGTCCTTCTGTGTACGCCATTATTTGCATTGATTATTTTACATGTTAAATTTCATGGATTAAACAGGTGAATCTGAAGTATAAAAATCGTGAAATCTTATTCGGTTGTTTTGGATTATAAATTGCATTCTTTTAGACATTAAAACTATTGTTATAAATAATTAAGTTTTCTATTCATGCAACTATTTTAATTCGCAATTGATCAGTAATAGATCATACTAAATGATAACTGTATAATTTATTTAGTTTGATATTGATATAATTAATAATTTATTAGTCATTAAATTGACCAAATTTAAAAGTTTCATAATTATTAAATTTTAAAAAATTAGTTACTTATGATAATGGGATGCTTATGATTTAAAAGGGACATTCATATATTTAAGAGTTAATTTTCAAACTTTATTTAATTTGGCAATACTAAATCAAACTTTAAAAAATGACGCTAAAATATTCAAACTTTTAATTTATTGTGAAAATAGTTGAACGTTAAGTTCTTCATTAATGTCACTAACATGACATTCCATGTCAAATTAACCATTTTGCCACATAATCAATTTTTTCACATAATTATTTTACAATTTAATAAATTTGAAAAAAGAAAATCCCTAATAACTCTTTATACATCTAGTCTCCTTCAGCTTGCTTGCTCCATCTTGGATTTCCCTCTGTGTAAGGATTTGCTTCACCTTGTTACTGTCTGCTCCTTCCTTGCTGTCTTCATTGTCTAGGTAGGGATTATGTTAACTTCGCTACACAAAATCTGCATTTGGCTAAGGATGCCCATTTGATTACTATAATAATGGGAACTCTATACGACGAGAGACATACATGATGCAAATTGTTTTTAGATGCCTTCTGTGACGAGAGTGGCTTTATTTGTTTACAATGTGGAGGTCTTGTCAGTAACCTTCGTAAAGATGAGCATTATGCATATTGTTGTAGAAAAATCTGAAGTCCAGCAATATACCCACCTGCATTTTCAAAAGTTTCCCACTCTTTTTCAATGATCCTAATTTTGTGGTAACTTTCTTGATTCATAGATGTTTCTTAGTAGATATATGTGAAATATAGCACAACTAATAAACTATCAAATCCTTGATTTTATGACTTCATTGCACCTTAAGGTAGTTAGTATTAGCTCTAATACTATTGTTGGAAAATCGGGTCGGAATCTGATTTCGATTACAGCTGAATAATTACAAAACCTTTTCGTAATCTTTGATTTCTCGAAAACCAAGATATCTTTAATTCGATAAAATGATTAACACAAATCATAATAAAACGGAAACTTAATTCGTAACTTATTTCAAAGCTTAATTTTTTTCTTGTCGTATTCTTCAAACCTTTGCCGAAATCGATCTGTTTCAACCACTATAGTCGCACAAATGTTTGGCCTCTACGGTATCCATATAGTGAGTTGAGAGAACTCTGTAACTCTTACAGAGAGGATTAAGCAAGAAGTGCTAGCTCCATAGAGCTTAAGCTTATTTATAATAAGCTTTGGACATTTTTGTAATTTAATTAAAATTAAATTCTAATTTCAATTAAACTTTAAGTAGAATTATAAATAATTTTAATTAAATACCAATTATGTTTATATAAGATTCAATATCTCATATTGATCCTTATTTATTAAATATCTCATATTTAATCATAAAGTTTCTCAAACTTTACAATCAAGTCTAACTTGATTAAATTAACTTTACTCTCTTCAATACATTTTATATGTGAGACCCATTATGTTCCCAAATATGTTGGCAATGATTATAAATTTTAATCCTAATTCATAATTAGAATTAGATAAATTAAAACCCTTTTTAATTTATCTTTAATTCTTCAATTAAACAATTTATAATCATAGATCAAGATTGGTGTCTAGCAACGCATCATAACTGCCCCAAATATTTAGGAACGTTAAAGTGGTTTTGACTAACCTTTTTTCTTGTATGATTTTTCCGTATAATTCAATCCTTTCATCCACCCATGTTCCAGTTAGACATAGAGTATAAAATTAATGTCTACTCTATTTTGAGTATAATCATATTAGTTCTTCACCATTAACTATTGATTCAATTAATGATATTTGTAAACTATTTACAAAATATCATTCTACATTGGTCAAGGATTTCTCGAATTAATATTAATTGAGAACAATGGAACATTATCCCTAATTACTTTAGGGTGATGAATCCTATCTTAATCACTTAACTACCTCCATATAGTTCATGCTACATCCAATGACTGCCGATTAAACGACCAATGATTAAATAAATCATAAGTAGTATCAAAATATAGCAATTCCCATACAAGATAACTTTGTTGACCTCAATTCAAAGGATCACTTATACAGTTATTACGATGAGAATTCCATAGACATACAAGTAATGTTTCAAATGGATTTCTTGTATCGAGTCTGTTCAATGAACTTGTTTTCTAACAAGTATTCACAAGTTTGTTTAAGTATCTCTATAATTTAGCTTATATATTGACTACTTTCTTTCGTAAGGAAAAAAACACAATGTATGCTAGTCTTTTTACATTCTATTAATGTCCAATCTTAATAGAACAATGACTAGGAACATTTAGGAATAATACGTAAATGCACAATGAATCTCATAATTATAATCTCATTATAATTTTATTTGTATGTACAATTATTCCATGGATTTTATTATATACATCTAAACATGTAGAAGATAAAGAATTCCTTTAAATAATTTGTCACTAAACTACAACCAAAACGATTGGCTGTAGGGCAAAAATCAATAATCTCCAACTTGCAATAAGTCAATCATTTAAGTACCTCATATTATATCACTATATGACAATTATTCTACTACTAGCTTAATGAGAGAATTCTACAAGATTCTCTATAGCGAGCACTTGCTTAAGTTTTACTCCCATCTTAATTATCATCATAATTAAGAAATTTTGCCTAAACACATTCTTGGATCTTTGATGAGACATTAGCTCTTTATGTATGCCCAATGCTCTAATGTTCTACAGTACATTACTGTCTTGAACAAAGCAAAGAAACTTCATCAAGTTTACTAAAGAACTTGTCGATCCAATTAATCATTTCCACTAAATTAAAAATATATTATGGCTTAATTAGAAACCAATTGTTATGTTGGAACCCTTCCAATCCTAAATGATATTGTTCTAAGTAAATAAACCTTAATTAAGATTTACTTCTAAAGTATATCCTTATCTTCTTGAACTCAAATATCAACTCACACATAGTGTAATAGATATCTTTAAAACTTCATAAGTATTTGATATCTCAAATACTAAATATCTTTGGTACATTATCTATGTACTTGGATTTAGAATAAGTTAACAACAACCATTATATTTCTATAGATTTAATTCCTAAAATTAAGTTGTTACTTTTTCATATTTAACAAGAGTTGTTCTTGGACAATTATGTATTCAACAATTGAAAATTAGAACTGTTGTTCTCTGTGAGCAATATGTCTCCACATAATCCTACTGAAGAAGACAACTATACTCCTACTAACCTTCTTATAGACGTTATAAATTTACAATTAACTCAAAACAAACTATTTGAATTCATCATGAAAGTAAATCTTTCAATATCTTGTAGCCTTTTAACTATACATCAAATGTATCATTAAAAGAACTATTTCTGATTAGATGTATTGTCATGATATTTGAACTTTTCAAATTTCATCTTACTCTCATTACTTATCTCGAGAACCATTCTCCTATAAGTAAAAATTGAAACAAACAATTTGTACAACATGTTTGTAAGAATATATCCAACTTTTGGATATCTCATAACTTTTTAATACTCATTTTAGTTATAAACTAAATGGATAATACATGCTTCAGCTAAGCATCACATCCTTAAATCACTAGCTTTAACTATTTCAAAGATTTAGCATTTCATATCCAATATGAAATCTTGCTAATTGATTCAATTGGAACTATTGAAGGTAAGTTATTATACTAGGCATCATTATAGAAGAAATAATATTGCATCCTACAATATCTGATATTATATGTTACTCCTTACATAAATCCATACCCTTATGGAATTTTTGTTATGAAGGTATTTACTAGAGAATCTCATTTCCTATAGATAACCGAAAATATAAAACTTGCCACAAGGATCTCATTGATGTGCTTCAACATTCCCAATGGTTAATTTCTAATTAGATTTAAACAGTTTGAACTTTTCAAAATTTTAAATTATCATTTCATTTAGTACGTATGACTATATCATATAAAGTTATTAGTAATATAATGAAATATGATATTATCCTTTTATGAATTGTTATTCCATCTAATACATCAATTGTATAAGATTTAACGATTCAATACCATCATCATCCTTTCACCAAAGGTTAATTTGGTTATTCTTCAACTTTACAAGTTTCACAAGTTCCATACACTTTATATTCAAAAAGGACATATATATCTTAATATGTAACTTTATGATTCTCGTTATGTTGATTTAACCAATATGACATACAAGGATAATCTTGATTATCTAACTTTTAATTCTTGCCACTAATGTTAAGCATAAGTCTCCTTTGATCCAACATATACAAACTCTTTGTATAAAATTGGATCAACTACTTTTACTTAACAATCTATTTCTAACCATGCATTGCACATTACAATAATGTTGAATATAAATTCAATATTAAGTACTCATAAGCATGAATTAGAGATACACATGATCTTTATCATATCAAATATAGGCAAGAAAAGTCATGCAATAATTTTTTTCTAATGATAACTATTATCATTCTATAACAAAGCGTTTAATTATAGGCCACAATTATGTTTTTATTAGGTTAAATTAATTAGAACAATTTCATCAAGGTACTATACGTTTTAGCTCTACTCAATGCAACTTCTTACGTCTCGCTATTATGTTGTTGACCTACATCTTACATGCTGTCTTTAAAATTTATGAGACATTAGTCAACTCAAAATGTCAATACATTTTGTTATCTATATGATTTTGACATATTTTTAAAACTTTGTCATCGAATCATCAATAGGGATTATAGCATAATAACTTAAAGGACATACAATTTTCTTTTCTAACTTTTGAGAACACTTCTCAAATATATCCTATGTCCAAGAACTTGGGTTCACTAACTTAGCATCAACT
>JANZXR010000008.1:15963148-15979732 GCA_027575705.1 Erythroxylum echinodendron
ACCTGTAATTATATAGTTTAAGGCTCTCTTAGGCTAAATAGGCTATAAGAGCTAAACATCACCAATAAACCAACTCTCAATACATCCAAATTCATAATCATATCAATAATATATAATGTCATATCAAAATCATCTCTCATAATCAAACCAATGTGCACCTGGTTCTGATGCGTTCCCATCAAGTAGTACGTTCTACAAATCTTTTCTCTTTTATAATCATAATTAAACACATCCACACATAAACCAAATATCAATCATGCAATTTCTCAAACAAGCACTCAGTTATATGAGGACTATCATTAATGTATGCAGTATGCTATAGGTACCTAAACTCGATCCATATACTTAGATATTACGATATTATTCACATAGGCATCATGACAACGACTACTTAAGTTACATAAGTAAATGTATATACTTGTAGGTACTTATATATATATATATATACATATCATATCCACGTGTATAAGAATAGGGGTGTCTATCATTACTTAACATGTCACCACTCATGTCAACCTAGATTCACACACACAGACACATACACAAACACACACACACCACACACACACACACACACACACACACACACACACACACACACACACACACACATGTGAGTGTGTGTGTGTGTATCACATCATATCATATCCATGTGCATAAGAATAGGGATATCTATCATTGCTTAACATGTCATCACTCATGTCAACCTAGATTCATACTTAACAGAGGGTATGAAATTGATATCGGTAGATAGATATGAACTTACTTGATTGATTTATTTTTCATTTTAAACCTTAAAATATGGATCCCACTCCTTATATACCTGTAAAATAGGAAAGAAAATATTCTAATCAATGTCATTTACAAGTCATTGAGCCCAATTAACAACCTAGGACTTATTAGGTTTGCTACGATGGTCCAATTATGCAATTCGACCTTGATCCTATTCTTGCTTAAACATTTCGTAATTTTTAATTCTCAAACTTTTAAGAATTTTGCCATGGTTCTTAAAAGAAACTAATTAGCACAATTTATAGGATTGTTTCAATTTTTTTGAAATAAAAGTTGCCAAAAGGTTACTAAAACAATATCTTTGATGGTTAGAATATTCCTCTAGTCATCTGAATATTCCTCCAATGATCAATAATTTTTTCACTTTCAGAATTCGACAATTTTAATATCAAATGAAAGCTTTTGATGATTAGAACAAATTTATAATTGTAAGAAACTCATATTTTCAACAAATCTCAACGAATTAAAGAAAATTTATTTTAGAGCCTTAACCTCTATTTTTGTTAATTGACAGCGAAAAAGGCAGTGACCGGCAGCAAGACCATAAGACTTTTTCTCTTGATGTAGAGGGGAGTTTAATGGTGGTTGTGGTGGTTGACAACACTCACTAGAGGCAACATATCAAAGATTTGAGTTTTTCTCTATTTTTTATTTCAATTTTTATGATGATTCTGGTGGTATTGTGAGGTAAAATGGGTATGGTAATGACGAGCTCAAAGAGAGGAGTTGATTGGTATATATGATTAGCTAGTTAGAGTTGTCGATGGTGAAGAATAAAGGGGAAGGATGGTTTTATAGATAGTAACTGTAGGGGGTAAAAATGAAAAATCAGAGAGATGATGGTGGAAGTGAGATATGTCTATATATAGGGGGATATTACAATCTCCCCTCCTTATGAAAAATAATTAATTTTCGGATTTTATAACAATGCTCTATTAAGGATACAAGTATAGATACAACCTTTGCATCTCTCACTCTATTTCCTAAGTGATCTTCTCGATATTGCTAATCCTCCAGATTACCTTAGCTATAAGAATCTACTTTACCTTAACAGGCACTCTTGAGAATCTATATAGCTATTGGCTTTTTTTGTAGGTTAGATTCTTGTGCACCTCTATATTCTGCAGCTATAGTACATAAGAAGGATTAGAAATGTATTTATGAAGCGCAAAAACCTAGAATAATGCTTGAACTTGGGACACATTCGGACTTAACACCAATCAATATGTCATGTTCCTAACTTTCTCTTTAATCTTATAAGGTCCAATATATTTTAGAGACTGTTTCTCTTTCTTTCAAACCTCATCACACCATTCATCAGAGATGACTTTAGAAATACAAATTCACAAACTACAAATTCCACATCCTTGTGCTTCGGGTCTGCATAACACTTCTATCTGATGAATGTTTTCTCTAGTCTGTTTAATTAATGAAATCTTCTCTGATATGATCTTGATTAGTTTTGGGCCCTACACCTAACTCTCGCCCACTTCCTCCTAACACATCGACAATCTATATTTTTATCTATATAGTGCCTCGTAAGGCACCATCCTAATGCTATTATGATAGCTATTATTATAAATAAACTTGATTAAAGGAAAGTACGAATCCCAACTACCATCGAAGTCCATCACATATATCCTCAACATGTCTTCTAAGGTTACAATCATCCTCTCGGGTCCATCATTTTAAGGATGGAATGTTGTGCTAAATGACAGTTGTCAATTACATGACATTTTAGGGTTTAATTTGTGATGTATTTAGTGTGAATTTGAGTGTTGAGTATGCATTTAGGGTTTAATTATGTTAGTTTGAGTGTTTTTTATAGGTTAGTATGAGTTGTTGAGCTTAATTGTTATATTTTTGAGGTATATTGATGGGTTTGTTAGTGTTTCAAGGTAAACAGTGAAGAACGGAGCGAATTTGAGGAGTTTTTGGGCCAAAAGCATAGATCATGATCGTGACAGAAAGGAAAAGCTAGAGCAGCCATGCCAAAATCATGCGACAGAAAGCGAATGTCCAGGCCACGGTCGTGCACAGCAGGCCACGATCGTGACAGAAAGGTTAAAAAACTGGCCACGATCACGTGTTGACAGAAAAACTCAAGTTTCGCAAGATTTCTTGGACCGTTTCAAACCCTACTTTGACCTAGAGCCTCAAAAGTATAAATAGAACATCACAAGTCAGATGCGCAGTCTGGAGAGAGAGAGCCCTGGAAGAACTTTGAGCAGTCACCCAACGGAATCCTAAAAGAGACCTTGAGAGATCAACAAAGAGATAAAGGAAGAGAGAAGAGGAAGATGATGCAGACATGATGTGCTTCCTATATTAAGAAGCTTTCCGAAGTCGCGGCCTCCCATTATCCTGTCGTAGTTTTGGTTCCTATGTATTTCAATTTTATTTAATTATAGAATTGATATAGATAGTTGATTATAGATTGCATTGTGGTTGATGTTCTATACTCACCTTTGGATTATTTTTTTGATTTAATGAAATCTAATCATTTTATGTGTTTATTGAATTAATTGTGATTTATTATGTGCTTAATATCTCGACAATAAACTGAGAAGGTGAATCGAGAGAAAATGATTAATTTGGGCTAACAAGAGTTAGGCAGATTAATAGATTCGAACTCAAATCAAGTTGGTAAATCTTATGTAGAGAGATCATATTAGGTTTCCAATTGTTTATTAGAGAACTTAAGAACTAATTAGGTGTTGGATAGGTTGGTAATTGAGAGATTATAACCTCCCATAATTTGATTAGGGTTTATACTTTAGGGTTCAATTATAACTTGCGAGAGAGTAGTTAACCCTAGGATCTTCTAGAACTGTTAATTCAATAAATCATAATTGGTTAGGTTGTCATTAAAGATAGGTAATTTTCCCTTTCTCTCTTTCAGTAAACTCATTAGGTGAAACTTGGTTGTGTGATCATTGTTCGTTTATTGAATAAATTCCATTTCTATTCAATTTCTTATTTAATTTGTTTATTGTCATCATGATTGTTTTTTTTAATTCTGTGTTAATCGTTAATTGTTACTTTTGTGGATTGATTGGGTTTATTTGGTCTAGTTAATTTTATGTTTTAAGTTATTGTTTGTTAATTATTGTTTAGTAGTGCTTCCGACCTTAGATTTAGGACTAGTTAGCCCTCCTCATGGGATTGATACCTTACGACACGAACGACCCGTGAACTTGTGGAATTTACTAAGGTTATAAATAGTAAACCTTAGCACGTGTAACCTTGCGATCACTAAAATCTAATGTGGTGCCCAATGCCTCTTATAATTTCCTCTAAATTGAGATGTGAATTGTGATATTCAATCAAAGAAAATTGATATAGGAACCCTATGGAGACACACTATTAATATATACTTATATGAGCTTAAACACTGAGTAGGTGGTCTTCATGTGTAGTAAATGGGCTATCTTTGTTAACCTATCTACTGTCACCCAAATTAAATCATATTGAGTCCTTTTATAAAGTAGGCCAATAATAAAATCCATTATGATCTTTTCCTATTTTCATTCAAGAATTGGTAATGGTTATAGCTTATCTGAAATAGCCTCTCTACCAAATAGGGATAAGACTATATACTATTGGACCTTTCCAAATTTTGTGTTTCGCAGTACTCTCACTAGGTATTATTATTGTTGTTTTATAGCTTACCCAAAGGTCTCTAATGCTTAGCTTTTACTTGTAGGTAAGTCAAGCACTTAGAGACATATTCATCCATATCCTTTTTCATACGACCTCTAATACATATCTTTAATATTAAAATATAACTTAGTGGAGCCTATATGTCTATTGTATACCGCATAATACACTTCCTCTAAAATTTCCTCCTTCAAGTTCTTTACATTTGGAACACAGAATCCCCTATTCATCCTTAGTATACCTCCCCACATTAATCTCGAACTATGTGTGACATCCTTGTCATACTTCATGCATAAGATTTTGGAGCTTAAAGTCTTGTTCTTGAGTAACCTTTATCTTATCTAATAATATTTACCGTTCTTTTATGCTTGGCAGTAATAATCCTAAACCTAAAATCTAAAACTGAACACTTTGATCCATCAAACCATATAACTCCTTGGTCAAACTCCCCTCTCCACTGCAATATGTGCCAAACTACCTAAGGACTTCGTATTTAGTTCATCTGCTATAACATTTGTTTTTTAAGATGATTAATGCATTTGCTACAACATTTGTCTTTCTAGGATGATACTAAATCAGCAGTCATAACCTTCTTTGCATCATATTTAAGTCCCTATATTAAAATATATATTATAGGCTTTTGTGATCCATGTAAATTTCACACATCTCACCATATAGATAATGTCTTTAAATCTTTAAGGCAAATATCATTGTTGCCATCTCTAAATCATAAGTAGGGTAATGTTGTTCATGCTTTTTCAATCACCTGGAACTGTAAGTAGTCATCTTACCATTTTGCGTCAACATAGACCTTAAGATAACTCTTAAAGCATCATAGTACAATTGAAATCCTCTACCTTCAATTGGTAATGTCAGGTCTCGAGCTATACTTAAACACTCTTTCAATTTCTAAATGCTCTCCTCACAGGCATTAGACCAGATGAACTAGGGGTTCTTTTGTGTCAAACATGTCAATAAGGTTGCTATCTTATAAATGTCTTAGAAAAATTATAAAACTTACTTTCATTGAATATAAAATTTTATTTTCTGTGAATAATATTTTTGGATGAATATTAAATTTGAGTGAATAGTGATTTTTGGGGGACCCAACCCCGAAATATTGAAAAATATCCAGAATAAGTTAGAGTTTAATGAAGCTAAAAAATATTGAAAATAAACTTGATCAGATGGATTTCAGGAGTTTCGAAAGTTTAGGACTAAAATGCCCTTTTTGAAAAATAATGAGTACTGATGATTTTAAACTCATTTGAATTTTTTTAAAGTGTCCAATAAATAAGTATTGACCCTAATTAGAGTATTCCATGATCAATTTGATAATAAGATGGTTACAGAATATTTTTGGAACTTAATTTGATTAGTTGGTGCATTAAATTCATTAAAGGGCAATTTGGACTTTTTACAAGAAGTTAGTGGATTGATGAGTCATTAGAATAGGACCAATTAGAGATGACATATGATTTTAAATTGTATGATTATGAATTTTATGTGAATGATTCATTACAAGTGAATATTGTATTATAAGTTTATGTTTTAGTAATATATGAACTAAAGTTTGAAAGTTGAATTTATACGATTTGAAGTTACATTGAAATTATGTTATTGGTTAATAAAAAAGGAAAGATGATTTTTTTAGCCTATGGTACACTGTTAGGTTTTATACATGTTATTATACCAGTGTATAACGGTTAACTTAGTGTGGATAAGCAATATAGAACTAGCTTTATAATTAGTGGTTAACCAGTTATGGATAAGCAATGTAGAACCAGCTTCATAACTACCGACGTATAGCGATTAGCCTAGTAGAGGTAAGAGATATAGAACCAGCTCTGTAACTACTAGTTAACATATTATGTGTAGGCGATGCAGAACCAACTCTATAACTACCGGTGTATAGCGATTAACCTAGTGTGGGTATCTGTAACTAGTGGTTAACCAGTTGTGGGTAAGTGATGCAGAACTAGCTTCGTGACTTTATGCCTAAGGTTACCATATAGCAAAGAAGTTAGTGGTGGGCTATGTCGTGTAAGAAAGTTCATGACAATAATGATGCCACCACAATTTACTTTCAAAGTAACTTGAGAAATTTGATTTCAGAAAGCATATATGTTTTATATTGGTATTGTATCATAAGAAATGAAATGAATTTGTTTTATGGAGGTTTAAATTGTTAAATACAATTTTCATAGAAAAGCTAGCATTCACTGACCTTATTTAGCTCTCACTTTACTTTTTGCTTTTAAAATAAAACCTCCTCGGTGCATACTTAGGGGCTTTAGTAGCAAGGACTCCACCTCGTGAGTAGTCAACTTTGTCACATGCAGTTGTGTAGGCATTTTTACCTTGTAAATATTTTTGGGAGCTATCACATATCTTTTAACATGATTTGGAATGTACATATGTGTAAAGAATGTATATATATATATAAAGATTTTTAAATGAAACACATATATATGTTTTAGCTTTTTAAAATCAATCAATTTGTTTGTTGAGATTGCTCGTGAGTGGACTTGAAGTCTAAAATTTGTGGTGGAGATGTTGATGTGAATATATAAGTGTTTTAAACTTTTATAGGAACTTTGAAAATTTTGGAAATGTCAAAATGCAGCCATTATGCTTCCGAAATTTTTAATAAAATAATTCATATTAAAGTAAAAAAAAACTCCATTGTTTACATTTATGAATGTTGAGTTAATTCTTTTTGATAAAAAGAGCAGTAGCCTTAGCTCTACAGGAACTTTCCATTTAGATCATATATCAACTGGAGGGCCACCGTGGGTGCTGGGCAGGCCACCTTGTCATTTTAGGGGAGGGGCATTTTACAAATCTTCGATAATAGCTTGCTAATCCCAAAAAGCTTCACATTTATATCACTGTTTTTAGTCAACCGCAATTCGTTCCAACTTTCAACGTCCTTATATGCTCATGAATACACCAAAAGGTTGTCAATAAAGATAATCATGAACCTATATAAGAATGATTTGAGCACTCTATTCATTAGATCCATGAAAGTTGTAAGAGCATTGGTAAGGCCAAATGACATTACTAGGCATTCATTATGGCTATATCGAATCCTAAATGTAGTTTTATGTATGTCATCTCCTTTGATCCTCAAGTAATGATATCTAGACCTTAGGTTGATCATAGAAAATTACTTAGCAACCTAAAGTTGTTCGAGTAGAATGGCAATTTAAGGTAATGGATACTTAGTCAATATATAACTAGAGAGAACCATCCTTTTTCTTTACAAATAGTATCGGCACACCCCATGGTGATGTGCTAGGCCTAATAAAACCATTATCCAATAAATCCTGCAATTTTTGTCTTAACTCTGCATGTGTCATTCTATATAGAGGTATAAAAATTGAAGTTGTTCCAGGTACTAGATCAATACAGAACTCGATATCTCTCTCTAGAGGTAGCCTTGGTAACTCTTTAAGAAATACATATAGAAACTTCTAAACTATTGGAACACTTTGGAGGCTATCAATTTCTATTGAGGTATCTTTGATTGAGGACAAGAACCTTTAACACCTATGTCTGACCATCTTATTAGCCACTAAAGTTGAAATTATATTAGATCAGATCTCATTCAAAAGTAAACTTTACCTCATGTAAAATTTGAAACACGAATTTATTCTCTCTATAATCCAAAGTGGCGTAATAACTAAGAAATCAAACCGTCTCTAATTTTATGTTAAAATCTATTAGTTATAGCACCATAAGATTTGTTTTCAATATCCTACCATCAATCTCCACTTGACATGAGTAGTACATTAAATCCACCTCTATGGCATCACTAAGAGGTATGGATATGGATAACGATTCTTCCATCCTATCTAGTACTACTTTTAGTCTTATAGAAAAGTTGGGTTACATAAAAGAATGGTTCACTCTAGGATCTATCAAAACTCTAGCTTCCAATCCAAAAATGAGAAGAATATCATAAACCGCCACATTCAAAGTTTTTGCACCTTGGAAGTAAGGGTAAACACATTAGGCTGAGCACAACTTGCAAAGGACTATCCCTAATTGCAGCCTCCGATTCTACCTCCTAAATGCCTCCCTCTAAAACCCCAATCATGTTAGGTACCAAATTGTGGTCCCCTTTGTGGTTGTTGAAATAGAGACTAAGCCACATTAGAAGAGGTCTACTGCTATCTCACTATTGGACAATCCCAGATCAAATGCCCATTCTAGCCACATCTGTAACAACTCCCTAGTGGTATGTAGCATGTGCCTTAGTTTCCCCTACCATACTATTGGTAAATGGATGATGTTGAGTCTGAAATACTATGTTTAAAGCTCTGTCTACTACTGCTGTTACCTGTTATAGGCGTAAACCTGAATCCTACCAAATGGCTACGACTAGATCTCGCCTTGCTAAATGCTCCAACAACTCTCTATTGAGAGTTCTTACTCTAACTATACCCCGATGAAAAGTTTTATTATTACTATTGTTGTTGTAATATGCTATGATGTATAATGTGTTGTATATGAATTTTATAGAGTATGCTCTATTTATGATATACTAGAGTAATTTAAGCATTTAAATGTATTCATAAGGTTATAACAGAGATCATGGATAAACCAAAGATGGTTCTGGACTCAACTAGAAATTTTTCAAAATTTTTTTGAAAACTCCAAAAAGTTACCAATTGAGTTCGAATAAGATTTAAAAGTTCGAAATGTGCTTTGGAGATTTGTGACACTCTTAAATGAAATCTAGATGACTTTGGTGACATTTAGTGATTTTCAAATTCAATCCAAAAGTTCTTCTAGGTGACCGAAAAAGTTAACGAACAATTTTAAAATACGATGAAAAGCTACAAAATTAGGATTGGAGTCTGTAGGAACTGAAACAGATCAAAAAGAAGGTTGATTGAATAGAATTCGGATAATCCGAAGGTTTAAGACTAAAATTTCCATTTTGGAAAATAATGGATATTAACAATTTTAAACCTATTCAAAAAATTTTTAAAGCATCCAATCAATAATAATTGACCCTAATTAGAGTATTTTATGGTAAATTTGACAATAAGATGATTGTGGAATATTTTTGAATTGTAATTCGATTAGTTGGTGAATTAATTCATTGAAGGGCAAAATGATCTTTTTGTCAAACCAAATGCATCCAAATTCCATATGTGCATTACATGGGAATATTCCATGAGAAAAGCATGCATTAATGGGCTTAGAAAGTAACCATTCAAAAGGTGACAAATGGCATGGGTGAAAGTTTAAATACGAGAAGTTTTGCTTAAAGATGTGAATATGAGAAGTTATTAATGAAAATGGTGGGCAAAAGTGCAAATAAGCAAAACGTTATCTCTTTAAAGAAGGTTTGGTCGAACATTGTTGGAGAAAAGGAAAAAAGAGAGAGAAGAAAGAAAAGAAAGAAAAAGGCGAAGAGGGAGCTTCGGCTATGCCATGGAGAAGTGATTCAAAGAGTTTTTCATGCTCTTCTACCTCCAGTCTAACATCCAACAAGATATCATAGCCATCTAAGTGAAAAGGAAGAAGAAAATGAGTTGGAGTTTACTAGTTTTATTGAAAATCTGGATTTGTTATGTTATAGTTGAGGTTTGTTTTTGATGGTGTGAATTACACCCTTATGATGTGATATGAAGGTTTTATTGCATTAGAAGTGACTAGGGGAAGAAAATCACTAAAACTATTATGTAGAACCTTGGTCAAATTTGAAAAAGGTAATATCCATTGCCTAAAGTGTTTTATTTTGTCATTTGATGATTTAAGATTAATGAATGGCATTAGGAAGCTAGTTTAGTGATAAAAGAATGGAAGAAAAACCATGGAAATGATTAGAGTAAATTTTATCCATGGCTAAGGTTTTTACTATGATATGATCCAAGATTTTATTTTGATGTTGTATGATGTTCATAGCATGATTTTGATGCTAATGAAGTAAAGAAATGAAAAATAATTGATTTGGAATTAATTTGTGGAAATTCGGCCAAGGTGTATGATTATATAAAAATTTGTTAATGAAATTTTATGGCTTAAATGTGTGTATTAAAATGTCATGGAAGTGAATTTGAATTGGTTTTAAGCATTGGAAATAAAATGGAATTGAATTTGTAAAATATGTTAAGTTTAGCCTTAAGGGCATTTTTAGTATAAAAGTATGGTTATGATGTAATGACTATGTAAATGTGATTAAAGCTGGTCAATAAGTGTATTTGTGGCATTGGCATTATTAAATGAAGTGTTATGCTATTATTTGGAAAAAAAAATGGAGTGTTTTTGGAAAGTAATGAAGTTGAAATGGTTCATGGTGTATTTGGTTGAAAAATGTGTTAAGGAGTTACATGTATTTGTATTAGGTTTTCAAATCGAAAAACAAAGCCAACTGAAAGATTTTGAAGTGGTGAAAAGGAAAATAGAAATTGTGAGTGTATTTAAATTGTTTTATATGAATGAAGTCTTTGTAAAAGAATTAATGACATATGATTTTAAATTGTATGATTATAAGTTTTATGTTAATGATACATTACAAGTATATATTGCTAGTATAAGTTATGCTTTAGTAATATATGAATTGAAGTTTGAAAGTTGGATTTCATACGATGTAAAGTTATATTGAAATTATGTTATTAGTTAATAAAAAGGAAATTAGTTTTTAGCCTGTGGTACACCGTTAGGTTTTATCCATGTTATTATATTGGTGCATAGCAGTGAACCTAGTACGGGTAAGTGATGTAGAACCAGCTCCATAACTACCAGTGTATAGTGATTAACTTAGTGTAGGTAAGCGATGTAAAACTAGCTCTGTAACTAGTGATTAATCGGTTGCAAGTAAGCGATACAAAATTAGTTCCGTAACTATTGATGTATAACTATTAATCTAGTGCAGGTAAGTGATGTAGAAATAGCTCTGTAATTAGTGGTTAACCAGTCACAGATAAGCGATGCAGAATCAGCTCCATGACTTTATGCCTAAAAGTTTTTAGGAAACTTATTACCACCATTGTTTATTATTTAAGGAAAAAGGAAAATGGAAAATGGAAACTCTTATATTATGAGTTTATTTTCGAAAAGGCATTTCAAATAGTATTTCAGACAAATTAAATTGTGTTCTATGAAATATTACTTATTGCCAGATTTTATGATGCCCTATCTTTGGTGAAAGTTTGTGAAATTTTGAATATCTTTTTGAAATTTATGGTTTAAATGAACTCTATGATCTTAATTGTGTATATATAATGTGAATTGATCATGAAAAATAAGGAAGATGTACATTGGAAGGAGGCTTTCAAATTTATGCCTTTAGTTGTTTAATAAAATGCCTAAGTGAACTTGGCTTAGGATTTAAGGATTTTGATGGTGTATATTGGAAAGAGGCTTTGATGTTTACTTGGAGTAAACTTGAATAGTTGCTTAGATTGATTAGTAGTAACCTATTATGCTTGGATAAAAATGTGCACAATTATGATTTAAAATGTGTAAGTATTGGATCAAGGCATTAAATGCCTTGGAAAATGCAAAAGAAAGCTTATGTAAATAATAAGGGAAGTAACCATGTGAGAAGCTTCATGGCCAAATCTTATAGCTTAAAATTGTGATATTGTGTTTTATACACTTAAGTGATGGTGTATAAATTTAAGATAAATGTTTGAGTAGTAAATAAATTGCATTTGTATGTATAAAGGCTCGGGAGTTGTGAATCAAGGATCTCGTACTGAAGATTGTTGAAGTCAAAGGAGTGTACACATTTTAAGGTGAATTGGGGAAAATATGTCTCTCAAATGGGACTAGGACAACCTAAGACATGCATAATGACTTGTATGTGAATTTTGAATTTAAGTAATGCATAGCAAGATTGAATCTCAAATAGATACTAGTATACTTATATATTTATTAAACAACATTGTTTTGAATAACTTTGCACTTAGAGTGCAAAAGATGACTTTTACTGCAGGAAATAGTGTTTTGGAACTTACATATACATAACCGAGTAATGTATGCTAAATGTATGTATTATCTTTTAGCTTAGAGTTATGGCAAGGTTTCATTTTATCAATTGGACCGATAAATAATGGCATGGTAACTTACTTTATTTTGGTATCAAATATTTTTATATGTTTTTTATGATTGGTGAGATAACGATTAACCAATCGTGTACTAGGCATAACAGACTTAGCAACCCCTATACCTTTGACGCTAGTACATAAAAGTCGAGTCCTTGTAACAACACCATTCTACAGGACTTATGGGTGATTGCACATCTAAAGGTCTGGTCACCGAAGAGGTCATCACCTAGGGTCATGACGTTTTTGTCGACCGTAGTCTGGACTCACCACAGATGAAAGTCGAGCCAACACGAGGATTCGATAGGTATGTATACTAGTTTAGCCAACTAGTGGTGACACATATTACTATTTTGTCTTCCTGACAAGACTTGATTTTTTGCATGTGATGTTTTTCTACTCCTGTGTACTAGAAATAAAACCTATATTCATGAAATAAGTGATTAATAGGCTAAGACTATATGGTTCCTAACCAGTATGCGATGAGTCATAGACTAGGTCTATGTGTTTCTATGTCATACATATTCACTTCATAAATGGTTATATGCATGTCAGATGTGTAAAACTGTCCTTAGGTTATTTAGACCGTTTTGGTGTGTACTAGGTTCTATTTGCGATATATGTCTTTTTCCTGCTCACTAAGTACATAGTGTACCCAACCCTCTCTGCTTTCTAACCATATAGGTTAATTTGGTGAGCTTGAAGCTCTGAGTGGTTCGTGTGGTCTTTTGGCATATTTGAGGCATTACAACACGTGGTAGTCTCTATTTTGTACTTTTGTTATGTAGTGGCTTATGATTATGTTGATATGCTTTATAATTTTGTAAATTAACTCTTGTCTGTCTTGTGGTTTGTCAATGACTTTATATATAAACATTTTGTACTGTTGTTGAGATTGCTCTCAAGTAGACTTCAAAGTCCATAAGTTATGGTAAAGTTTTAATGTGAATATAGAAGTGCGTTTGAAACTGATTTACAGGTGTTTTTCATTTTGGGATTTTCAAAATACAGCCGTTGTGCTGCCGAAATATTTTTAAAGCATATCCAGTTAGCCTTGCATAGTTGGGTTAAGGGTACCGTGAGTATCCTTAGCACGGGTATATGACAGTTGTCATATGCTCGATGTGGTTCCAGGTCGTGACACGAAAGGTACCTGTAAAGAGCCAAGGTGTCGTAAGGAGTTTCCGAGGTATCTACATTTGAAATAAAAGTGTTTCTATTAGGAATTTTATGATGATGATACAAAAGATGATGATGATGATGATGACGACTATGATGATGATGGTGATGACGATGACGAGACGACGACGACGACGATGATGATAATGATGTAATAACAACAGTAACAAGTCCCACCACCAGCTGTAAACCCAAAGTAAGAGAGGTCAGATATGCAGTTATCAATGACATATTCAAAGTTCTACCCCTAAAGTTTGATCAGACTAGGGGTAGATATTGACTGTTGAAGTGGAGATACCTGTGGTGGTATCTATGGTGCTCCAGCCTCAGGCTGTTGTTACGCAGTGTACTGTGCCCACCATGTCATCACCTACTGCATAGCCTCTCTCGGCACCGTGGCAAACCCGGTTGTGCTATCTCTAACGATACTTCAGTGAGAGGCTGCCTATGAGCTGAAGAGCTAGCAACGACTACTTCAATGTAGTGCTCCTTTAACTTGAGTCGTAAAGGTCCAGCCTTGCAATGTCTTTCCCTTCCTTGTCCAACTATGCTATGACTATAAAATCAAATAAAAAGAAATGTTATTTAATAAAATAGATCGAACTAAGCCTAGCTTATCTGATGTCCCTTACACCCCAAGAAATGTCGACAAGTATTCTCACCGAGGTCGAAATCATCTGACCATTAAGGACGTCAACTTAACGATCTGAGACTTAACTTCTCGACTAAAGACTATCGACACCTAGACTCAACTCCCAAGGCTCATAAATCTTTTGAAAACGATAATAACACTTTTGAAAACATAAAAACCTTGCTTTGATACTAATTTAATTGTCACAACCTGGAACCACATTAAGTATATGACAACTGCTGCATACCTAGGCTAAGGATACTCATGGTACCTTTAACCTAACTATGAAAAGCTAACTGGATATCTTTTAAAAACATTTCAGCAACATAACGACTGTATTTTGAAAATCCCAAAATGAAAAACACCTATAAATCAGTTTCAAACGCACTTCTATATTCTCATTAAAACTTTACCACAACTTCTGGACTTTAAAGTCCTCTCAAAAGCAATCTCAACAACAGTACAAAATGTTCATACATGAAGTCATTCATAAACCACAAGACAGACAAGAGTTAATTTACAAACTTATAAAGCATATCAATATAATCATAAGCCACTATACAACAAAAGTATAAAACAAAGACTACCATGTGCGACAATGCCCTGAATATGTCAAAAGACCGCACGAACCACTCAGAGCTTCAAACTCACGCAATTAAACTTCATGGTTGGAAAGCGGAAGGGGTGAGTAGACTATGTACTTAGTAAGTGGGAAAAAAACATATATTGCAAATAGAACCCGGTATACACCAAAATGGTCTGAATAATCTAAGGACGATTTTACACACCTAACATGCATATGAATGAAACGTATCCACTCACAAACCAAATATCAATCACACAATTTCTCAAAAAATCACTTAGTCATATGATGATCATCATAAATACATGCAGAAAGCTATAGATACACAAACCTGTATCTATATACTTAGATATCATATTATTGCTTACATAGGCATCATAATAACGACTACTCAAATTACTTGTGTATGTTTATATACTTACAGGTACTTATTTATATGTACGTATGTGTGTCTATATATATATACATACATATATATGTATATATGATCTTGAAGCTATTTTCCTTAATCAAGAAAAAGAATTTAGAGAGGATTATGCAGGATCAAACATGAAAAAAGATAGAAAGCAAAACAATACAAAAGTAATATGAAAATAGAGCTTTATTCATTCCTAAAAGATATTTAGTTTTTCAATTAAGATGGGATGATTTTTTAAATAAAAATAATCAATAATATCAAAGTATTTTGGCTCTTATTTAGACTCGTAATTCCACGAGAAATATTTTTATAATATTCCATTTATAATAATATATTTATAATAAATATATGTTCTGTAAAATTGTTAAATGGAATAACTCTTTGTTTTGTTATTCTATCCAAGACTCTCTCAGTCATAAGTCTAAGTTAAGTGGAATTTCTGAATTCCTTTTCAGTTGTATCTATTGCAAATTCAAATTTAAGTATAAAAATATCTTTATTCTGCCATTCATACCTATTTTTTATACATTCCATATTCACTTATGAAGTTCAATACAATTTTATGTGATTATGTAACTTGTAAATAGAATATAAAAAATTCCATCATTGTTAGATCAATCCATATAATTGGATGAATAACAATCCAATAATGTAAATAACGGGGAAACTCTAAATAATGGGGGATGGAAATTCAGGAATGTCTACAATACCTAGATTTAATCAGGTATAGTTTGAAGGATTTTGTAGGTTCATTGATCAAGGTTTAACTAAGAGCTTTATAAGTTTCCAAAAATTGAAGATACAGATTAAGAAATTGAATTTCAATTATTTTTGGAAACATATCAATTAGTAGAACCGTTAATAAAAGAAAGGGATGTTGTATAATCAAAGTAAACATAATAGTAACAGAACCTTCTTCAAAAAGGTTTAAGGGGTAAGCTACATAAGCAATATATTGATTTTCTTCTCGAGCAACTGGCTCGATGTGGTTGCATCCTCCTTTTAAAATTTATATTTATAGGAGTTTCTTTGTATAAGAGTTTAAACTACGAAAAAACATCCTTAGAATTATGGGTGTATTCAATACTTTCCAATAAAAATGGAATTGATTTATGGTCGAGTCAGTAACAAATAAATAGAAATTTCTACTTATACCTTGTGAAAACAGACTTCTTTTCCTGGTTGTCCCGGTCGACATTTTGTTCGTGCTTCACAAATCGGCCCAGCCTCCCTTTTTGGATAAGAAGTTCTATCT
>JANZXR010000008.1:15990564-16007207 GCA_027575705.1 Erythroxylum echinodendron
GCATGAGATGGGGTACTTTACCACATCTGGACCCGTTTCTTTGGTCCGACCCGTTCTCTGGAAACGGGATGTTACACATAATGTAGGCAAAGGTAAGGTGAGATGTATTTGATAGTGTAGTGTAAAAGTCATCAAAGCTGGTAAAACAAGAAAAACACTCAATATAGCATCAAGTGTAAAAATCAACATTCATTTAAAATTGTGTACATCAACTATGATGAATGCAAAAACTATGTTTCCTAGCTCAAATTCAAGCTCTCACACCGCAAACCATATGAGCATATACCACTCACAAAAGTTGATCATAAACAAGACTTTGTAACCATAAGGAATGACCTTTAAGAACCACATCTCCATTATTCACATTATACTTAAGTAACCCTTTCATTAAAAATAATGAGTAACTTAGCAAAACACATGCATTTCCTCCTTGATAATTTTATTTAAACATTTTTTTCTTTTTTTTACTTTCCTTTTTCTCTTTAGTTCTTTTTCTTTTTATTTTTATTTAAAAATTTAAAGAAGCTACGTTAACCTTAGAACCATTGACAAGACATAAAAAGAGAGACAAGCCATATATATGTACACGTCTACACTTATACTTTTTGGCATCCGCAATTATCAATAATTAACAAATGGGTTTAAGGTTGTAAGGTTGTAACATCGTCGAATTGCATGTGTAAGAATTAAGTAAATGCAATGGAGTAGTCAAGGGGGTAACAAGTTAAGTCACCCTTATCAGGGCATTTGTCACAATGGTTCTATACTCATGCTATAAAAGGGAAAGGAATGAGAAGCTGGGGGGTGAATAGAAAAGGTTAGAGACACACTCATTCGGGAGGCACAAAAAGATAGGGACAAAGAAGTCGGAGAAAAGAAAAAGGAAACAAAGACCAGTCGACTGAGGGGAAGAAGAGAGAAACATAGCAGAGAGGGAAAGGCAATGCGAGCATCTGGGTGAGAAGAAGCTGAAGCATAAGGTGAAAGCAAATGCGGGAAGCTTAAGAGGGGCAGGAGAACATCACCTTCACGCTCACTCGATCCTTGTCTATTTATTATATTCATTTATTGCTCTGTTTCTTGATGCATGAAGCTTAAGAGGGCAGGAGAACATCGCCTTCACACTCACTCGATCCTTGTCTATTTTATTCTATTCATTTATTGCTCTGTTTCTTGTTTATTTACTGAACTTATTACTTTGTTAGCTTAACCGACTATTACTTTGTTATCTTTTCATAGTTCATCTTTAGTATTCTTTCTGTTTATCACTTTTGCATTTTTCAGTTAACAGTAACATGTAATTGAAGTGTATAGAGATGATGTTGGTGCTCGAAATTTTTTTATTTATTTTATTAAACATGATTTGAATAAATTTTGTGATCTTGCTAGATAAATCATTTTATTTGGAGTTTAATTAACATATCAATGTTAGGAGGATTTATTGCTTGGATTGATGGAATTAGAAATATTAAATGGGGAAATTAAGATTAAGTTAGAGTATAGCATGGTGTAAGTTGAATTGAAGAAGTAAGAATGTATAAGAGCAAAATTGGAAGATCACTTAAGGTTAAAAGACATAAGGCTTATATTGGATGGAAAAAGGGACATTTTATGATTTTTTAAGAGTACAAGTTATAAGAAATAAAATTTTTGTGTTTCTTGAGAAGAGAGAAGCACGAAAATTGGAGGGAGAAAAAGAGAGAGAGAGAGGAGAAAGAAGAAAAAAACTAGGGTTTGTGAAGATCTTGAAGATTTGAAGCTTCAACAAGTAAGTTATACTTTAAATTTCATTGGTTTGTGAATGATATTGGGTTGAAAATGAAGTAGAAGAGATGGTGTAGGTTTAATATGGGATTTATTTGAAAGGTGGGAAGCTAAAGTCTAGCAAATGAAACATGTTCTGCATATGCTTCTGTCAAAGTGCAAACTTTTCCTCTCTGGAAAAGTTCGCCACGGCCAACTTTCCAGCGCAGAACATGCTTCGGTATTTTGAGCATATATTTTTCTGTAGTTATCCAAATGGAATGATTTTTTAATTGATAGTAAACTAGAGACATAGGGCTACAAATTGTATGAAGGAATCAAGTATAAATTCAGTCTCTAAGCATTTCAATTTAGGGATGGAAGCTGAATATAGAATTTTGTTTCAGCATAAGGAATAGTTTAGATTGTTGAGGCATGACTTTTCGATTTCTAAACAAAATTGAATGGAATTTTGGTTGTTGCTTAAGGAAATCAAGTGAGGCAAGAGAGGTAAGAGTAGAAAGATCAAAGACATCCCTAACCAAGTCTATAAGCAAGAAATTCAAGGTGGGTACATTTTTATAATAGAGTAAATAAGCCACTTATTGTTTTCTTTGAATCAAGGAAGCTTAACGGTTTCAATCGCATCATAGATGTTGCATTTATTTGCACTTGGTTGGACTGTGAAATTGTTATATGTTTGCTACATGAATTGTGTTAATGATTTATGAAAAGATTTTGAAAATGTTTCTTTTTGAATAGATGCAAGTTTGTGAAATCATGTTTTCGAAATACTTCATGTCTATGAAAAGCAAGTTTTCAAGAATTGCCATTTTAGGTAATAAGTTTACAAGTCATGAATTATATGTTATATGGGTTTGTGGTGGTCCCCTAAGTTCTATCATGTGTACGTTGTTCAAGTAAAGGCTTCTCTCGCCTGCCTGTTAGTGGCATGGAGCTCCTTCATGGACTCCCCTAAGTTCATGGCTACACAAGAACCTTTTGGGAATTGTATAGTACATTCTGTTTTGGATCCACTCGAACTATTCTAATGTGCTTTTGAGCTTTTGAAATGTTAGCAAGTTTGATGCATACATGATTTACAGTTGCTTATGAACTGTTTGATAAAGTGAGAATTTTGAGAAATAAGTGTTGGGTGATTTTTCATACGAAATTATTATGGTTTCCAAAAAGGTATAATGGCAATGAGTTTTGAAAATGATTTTTTCTTATTTCTCGATTATAAAATTGTTACCCACGAGCTTCAAGCTCACCCTACCCCCTTTTTATCCATCCCATCTTCAGGTAAAGAACATGAGAGTGAAAGAGGGTCAAGGCATCACTTCAAGTTGCATATTTTTGTATTTTAAGCTAGATTTTGTAACAATGAGGCTTTTAGTAACATTTCAAGTATTATTAGTTCAAGTATCTTATGTATTTTAGGATTATGTTTGAAATGCCATTACGGCTATGTAAAAACTCTTATCTTTTGGTGTTAATGAATTATGAATTATATATGGATGCCATTGAGTGGAAATGTGAATTTGCGTATGGATAAGGTTAAGTTGAAATTAGGGATACTTGAGGAAGTAATTAATTTGAGATGAAGAATTTTTGAGCAAGTATTGTGGTTACATATAAGTAAGATGCGTTATGGTATAAAACCATAAAGATTAATCAATAATGGTTAAAGTGTTTTTTTATTGGATTAAGCTCACGTTTTATGATATTATAGATAGTTGGACTCTGAAAACATGGTCTAATAGTTATGGTATCAGAGTGCCAACATTAGGATCTTATATGGGCATTTTTCGAGGTATATGCCAAGTTACATGCATTCTAGGGCGATTGTTAAGAGTTTAAGTTGATAGAATTAGTGAGAAAATGATGATACTCTTTCATGATATGAGAAAATGAAAATTGAGGATAATTAGAAAAGAGAAATAGTATATGGGTAAATATGACAAATAATGATTCAATGCAATTGTATTAGAGGTTGTATTTTTGAATATGACACCAATATTATACTATAGTGATATTTTTTGAAAGTTATATATATCCAAATGTATTCTCATGGATTTTTTGAGGAATATATGGATATAAGTATAAATGATGAGATTAGAGTGTATAAGCAGAATGCAAAGAAAACATACCCTTGTTATGATCTTAAGAAGGGGAAATTGGAGCCGAAGTGATTGTTCGACTAATGCTATAAGAGTTATGATCCACAGTAAGAAGATATTAGTGGAATTAAGATTAGAATTCCATAATGATTATACATCAATAATTCTTAATCGATTGAGGATATACATATGGAAGATGAAAAAGAGACAATAGGAAAACGAGACAGAAATGAGGAAAGAGTAAAGAGAGAAAATGTTTATTGAGGAGTATTTTTTAAAGAGGCTTCATTGTCTATTAAAAATGTTTGAACTATTCCTTTGGTTTTATAAGTAATAAAATTTCATAAATGATTTTTATTTATTGTTTCTCCAAATGTTTTGTTAATTTTTAATAATAATTGAATCTTATTTGACCATTTTAATATTACTTGTTCAGGATTTAAGATACAATCAATATCAAGTACTCCATCCGGTCCTAAAGATGTATGTTTTGGGGTATATTCCGTTCGATATTTTTGAATTTTTGAACCTTTTTAATAATATCCTTGTTTATTTAGAAATACTTGGGTTGTATAAGGTGTCCAATTATAAGTACTTTGTTGTTCTTTTTTCCGTTTTTCTCGTCTTGATTCTTTAAACTCTTTTTCTTTATCTTTAGTGCCACTTGTACTAGCTTGGTTAGTTTCACCAAAAATATCTTGATCTAATTCATACCCATAAATTACTTCATCTTTTTCTGTAATTTGGTAATGATGTTCATTATTATTCTTTAAAGTTAGCCGATTTACTAATTGTATTATTTCATTTAATTGAACTTAAATCATTTTTTCTACTTCTTCTATATTTTCTTCTGAGCCTATTAATTCTGTAGGAATATCATCTAAGTGATCTATATTTTCCATGGTTTAAGAATAATGGTCATTAATTATAGAAAATTAAATGAAGCCACTATTAGCGATGCATATAAATTACCTCCAAAAGATTATATCATCAATAGATTAAAAGGCCATAAATGGTTTTCAACATTAGGCTTTATTTTAAACTAAAAACTATAATTGAACAAAAAATTATTGTTTATATATTTTACATTTTGAGACTGTGTATATATTGTTTTTTATATTTAGGTATATTATTAATTATTGTTAGTATATACACGAATGATTATATGAATTTTAATAGAAATTATCTTTTACAAGGACATTACTATTGGCCCATTAAGATATATCACATTATAAATGATATTAAGTTTTGAACTAATTTTTTGATATATACAACTGCTACGATCCTCTCTGGTTTTAGCTTAATTATGATTAATGTTGTGAATGGAAAACAAACAGAAGTTTAGGCTTATTATATGCATAGTTTGTTATATTGTTAAACTATAATTATATTACATAGGCAAAGTGAGATTATTAAATGTTTTCATTTTTTGGTTTAATTATTTAAATGTTCAAATTCTATTGATAACTTAAATAAGGTAATTATTCAATAAAATAATTATTTTTAATTTTTAGGTTTAAATAAAAAATTTATAAGTTATAGTTTGAGTTTAATTACTCTTCTATTTATTAAAGATTTAATTTTATTCTATTTTAAAAATGTATGAAAGAAGAAGAACGACAGATAAAATCATAATTCTACTTAAATAGAGTAGGAATTTAGTTATTTATTTTTTATTCTAAAAATTTGTTTAATTGATAAATTTATTTCAAGTAGATAAATATTGCTTTTACAATCCTCCCCAACTTATTTTTGAGGGGGAATTTGGTGAAAATAGACCGGGAACTGAAAATAAAAAGGAAACCAGTCGGCCTGGCCAGCCATAAGCTAACAGGTTTTTAGTATCGTCCCCAAACCATCTCTGCTCTGCCATCAGTTGCCCAACATTTATCTGACCTCGTTTTGTCTTTGTGAGGATTCTTCAACGTCTTTTACATGATAATTTCCATTTTAGACTTCCAACTTCTTTTCTTTAGATATGCGTCTTTGAAGATTCTTGATCTATTTTCTTGCAGTGGAACTTTGTTCGATGACTAGAACTAAAGCATCGAACTTATGGTAGTGATTGTGAAATTTCATCCAAAGTTACTTGTTTAATCAAATATTATCCCTTTCTAGGAATGCCCATTTGCATCTTGTTTATATGAACCTGTGTTAAATAAATGCTCAAAACCTTGAACTTTGTGTAGGTTCAAGTTTCACTTGTTTATTTTTTTTTATTTTTTGGCAGGATAGAGGAATTTTTATCAAAGATAATAGTAGAGAAGATTGCAATGGAAGAAGACTCGGCGAAGCCTTTGACATATATACCAGAGGTGGTACTAAAGAAAAGGAAGCACAAGGAAGAATCAATAGTACTTACAAGAAAAACCCAGCTGGAGTTAGGTAAATATGGAAGAGGCAAGAAGAGGAAAGTTGAGGATATCAAAAGGCCTGAAGAGTTTGTAATGGAGTACAGGAACCAGGTCCTTAAAAAAGTCTTTGTTTTAAATAGTTACTCTTGATGGTTTCACTCCTATGGAATTTTAATAGTTATTCTTTTGCCCTGTTTGAATGCTGTTTGTGGATCTCAAACGTGAGAAATCTAAATATTGTCATATTATATTTTACTTCAACATAGACTGTAGACGTGTGATTCAATTTTGTTATTGCCATTGGGTAGGAAGATATATAATTGAGAATGGAACTGTATAGCAAGTTCTGAAGCTGTCATGTTATGAAATGTTGGATGAAACATTCTTGGATTTGTGAATTTGAGCATACCCTGTATGTATCCAAAATAAATGCCAATGTTTTGAATTTAAACCATGACAGGATTGTTGGTGAACTGTTATGTTCTGATCTTTAACCATGTATCTTATAGTCTATGTAAATCCTGATTCACTTGAATATTTTCCAACTTGTTGGCTTTCTCCTAGGAATTAGATCTAATCAGAATGAAACAAAGGGCAAAAAGGTTAAAGTCGACATATCTGAGGCCAAAGTCAAATCTTTTGTTTGTAATTCGCATTCATGGGTGGGTTATTATCACTTTATATGATTTTCTTGATACTTATTTTTACGTTTTGTCAAGTCCTCTATTTCTATTTGTTTTCAGCAAAAATGACATGCACTCAAAAACTAGGAAGATCCTGCACAATTTGAAGTTGAGAAAATTATACCATGATGTCTTCATGAAAGCAAGCCCAGGGACTTTCGAGGTGCTGCAAAGGGTTGAACCATACATTACTTATGGGTAAATTGTTCAAAACCTTGTGGAATTTCCATATATCCTATTACTATATAGAGATTATGATGCAAAAACAAAATCTCTTTAATTGATAATTTCAAAAGTAGACAAAGGAGTTGGGCTTTGATTTTGTAACTTAATGGATGCATTCGAATGATTTTTTATGGGATCTTGTAGATTGAGACATTGCATGCTAAATGAAATACTCTGTGATGTAGACCACAAATATTGCATAAAGCATCACTTTTTTGTATTGTCAATCATTTTGCTAGGATAGGTTTTCCATCTCAGATACTCTGCCACAAATGATGTAGAAGGTTCAATTTGAATTTTTTCCCTTGCACATGGCTTGACATTGCATTAATAGATTCCTATTTTACTTTTTAAGACAATCTTGTTCACTTCGGGCTAAATATCAACATTTTACTCAAAACTCAAAAGATATTCGCATGTTATTATTCCTGATGGCTGATAAATAAAAAATATGCTTATTGCCTTTCGTCTGTGTATCTTTTATTGCAATTACGTAATTACCCTAAAAGAGTACTTGTCCTTTGCTGCAGATATCCAAATCCTAAGAATGTGAGCGAGCTGATATATAGGAAAGGTCAGGGAAAGATAAATGGTACCAGAGTTCCTCTAATTGATAATAATATTATAGAACAGGTATTTTCAACATCCACAAAACTTTTTTTCCCCTTTTTAGTACATCTGGAAGCACTAACTTTAATTATGCATTTGGCAGTCGTTAGAGATGCACAAGATTGTGTGCTTGGAAGGATTGTATGGAAAAAAATCACTGTACAAGGATGGTGGAGACACTGGCAATCATGAGGATCAAATTAATGATTTAATTGGTAAGATGAATTAGCTTCTGCATCAAGTTGTAACTTGCCTCACCTTAGGCATCAAATCATAATGATTTGGACGCATGTACTTTTGAGTTGTTGTTTTGTTACCGTTATGATTAATTCCAGGTTTCTGGTCCTGTCAATCGCTTCCAATTCAAATCCGTTACCATTACCTTATCTAAGTTTTTCAATCTATTGCTAAAGACTTCTCTTATCTAAAAGTTGTTTTTAAGAAATGTATTTAGTGGTACTGCATGAAAAAATACAGGAGACTTGAGAAAAGATCAGTTTGGAACCAACAAGGAGTGGAAAGGGATGGAATTGGTTATTCCAACTTGGCATCACAAATGAGAAGTCTATTCACTCACTCCTCGTCGAGAATGATCAAAAGATGTTCGAAACTATAGTGGTTTTAAGTGAACTATACAATTGCAAGTGCCTGAGAGTTCCCTCTGAAAGGCCATTTGATGTGATTTCGCAAGTTCACGGGTCTCAAGTAGTATAGTATAATATCATCCCACAGGGAGTAATTGTGTAAGTACTAGGTTTGGATTACTCAATTAATTGGACTAAACAGTTGAGTAAGAATGGGGAATTAAATTAAGGAATTTAACTATCAAAAATAATAAAACTAATATTAAACGAAGATGTTAATGTCTCTAGGGATTAATCCGAATGGAATGTGATAAGCTTTAAGGAGGGTTCCACTTTTAGCGTTTTCTATGGACTTTACTTGGATCAATTTATTAGGCGACTTTTTGGTTAATAGACGGTTAAGCCTAGAGTTTCTTAGATCCTCTTTCAAGGTATCAAAGGAGTATTAAGCTATAATTCTAATCTACTGTCGTAGTCTAGCAATCAAGCATAACCCATTAAATTCATTGCTAACCGGGGTCTCCTCTCATAAATACAGTCTATGTCTAAATCTGAAATTTATGATTTCACTGTTTTGGAGTTCCATTATCAATCTTCACCTATCGGTTCTTTAATTAACAACTAATGTCAAGTAATGGTTGTCCAAACACAATACCAGTAAAATTAATTCTAAAACAGAGAAATCAAAACCAAGAAATTCGGACTTATAAATCAACCAAGATTTAATCCACAAAAAACTAGCTAAAACTTTCAGCCCCAACCTTGAAGCTTCGGGAAAACTACTCACTCATAGTGGAATGAAGAACATATAAATCAATCAGCAACATCATAGAGGAAAAAAAACATATATAAAAATGAATGGGTTTGGAATCCTTAGCTGTGTCCCTCTCTGCGTTGCCTCTTGGAGCTGCCCAGTGTGCGTGCGTCCCTAGCTCTACGTGCGTCAGCCTGGTCTGCCCTGAGTGTGTCCCTAGTGCTGTGTTGGCATGGAGCGTCGTTTTTGCATCACTGAGGCTTGCGTTCTACTAGTGCTACCGCCTACCACTGTAGCTCTCCTCAGTCCATGCTATTTTCCTCCAGTCCATGTCCTCTTCTCAGCCAACGTTTTTTTTCTTTGATTTTTCTGCTTCTTCAGTTCACACACCCCACTGGCAAAACCACATAGCCCCTGCTATTATAGGAAACTTTCTTCTCTTTTTGTAGACAACACCTCATCTCCTTTTTTTCTTTCTAACTATCCTCTTCTGCTTTGGCATGGATCGTCTGCTTTTGGTGGGTCTCTCCTCATATGTTGCATCTCCAGTTTGCATTTAATTCCTCCAGCTGATGTGCGTCTCTACAGTGCTCCAACTAGTGGGTCTCTCCTCTGTTTGTGCTTCACGTGGTGTCTCCTACGTGTTGTTCTCCTCCCCACACCAACGACGGCGTTTTTTTTTCAACTCCTTATTGTTTTCTGTGGCAACGTTTTGGTCTCTCCCTTGTGCCTCCCAGCAGCTGCAGTTTTCTCCTTAATGGCTAGCGTTTTGATGCAAAATGCAAGGTCTGCTCTCCATATGCTAAGTGTTGGTACCTTGTATTTACTGAATTAATTGTTGGTCCATGGACAGTGTCATTTGCTTCTTTTCTTTTGTGTTTCCACTGCACTGTCGTATAGCTTCATTTTACTGTTGGTTTGGACTTCTTTCATTTAATTCAACTAAATTTAATTATATTTCCTACAAATTAAACATGAACCACTATAAATGCAGATTCAGATAAACTCAACAAGTTAGCAAGAAAAATATGTATAAAACCTAATGATTGTATGCAAAAATCAAGAGAAAATGTCACTAATTCTAACGAGAAAATGTATTCAACAAATACCCCTAAACTCAAACCTTTGCTTGTCCCTAAGCAAAATTAAAAAAACTGTTCAAAATAGTTTAAGGAGCACTCAACAGCTGGAATTTTCAGAATTGCAGTAACCAATTAAAATTTACCTTTAGCCACTTATCAAACCATACCCACCTTCATAGTGCAAGGATACCAATGCTCGCTCAAACACACACTCCTTAATTCAAGTCTAATTAAAAACCAACCAACTCACAAGAGTGGAGAAAAGCCAAATAAATCCAAAGGCAATTTACAACCCAAGAGACCCTAAAGGTGTTATCAAATTAACCAATCCGATAGGCAAAAATTCTCCATCCCGTCTCCACTAATTTTTAGCATTCATTTTTAAAAGATCAAAAGGTCTTATTAGGGTTGTAATTTAGGGTTAAACTCAGCTTAGACCAAGGAAAAGGGTAATAAAAGCTCAAATGAAATGAAAACAATTATTCAAGAAATAGGAAAGTGTAAGGGATCTCTTTTTTTCTTTTTTCTCTATTTTTTTCTTTTTCTCTTTCTTTTTAGAGCAAGTAAAAACTGTGGAAACAAGGAAGAAAGATTTTTTTGTGTGTAGGGAATTAACATCATTTACTGAAATACAAGTTACAAGAAGGAATATGCGTGGTGATGTTGATATGGGATGACAAAACCTCTCATGACAACATCTTATCAAAAACGGTAACAATCACAAGACGTAACTCAATATCAATAAATTCCCAAGTCCTAAATAATCGAATCTCTCCCAAACTCAGTCTCTTATGCACTAGGGGCTATCACTTTATACCCTTATTTCTTGAAGAAACTGAAAACACATAATACCTGCACAATCCTCGCTTGCTTGTTCCTCCTTTTTTTCTGGTTTTTTTTTTCTGTTTTTTCTTTTCTTCTTTTTTTTAAAACCCCCCACATATCCTACTCCTAAATAATCATTTTCACATGAAAGGTAGGGAATGCTTGGCATATGGCTTGGTTAAATGAGTGTGCTAAAGAGATAGGGATTTTACTTAGGCTCAACTTGGCTCCAAAAGGAATAAAATGTTATTTTAAGCCAAAATTGGATTATGGTTCATAATTCAAAGAAAATTGCCTTGATCACTTCCTTATTAAATTTGTGCTCACATTTCACCTCGATAGGCCTAGAGAACTTGTTCTAGGATTGGAGAGATCTCACTAGGCTCCAACTTGCCCAAGAATTTAATGGATAATCAAAACTCAATAAAATGGATGGAAAGACTCAAATCAAAGAATATGAGTAAGATTAAACAATTGGAAACCGAGCTCTAATCTGGAGCAATCTATCCACATACCTTCTAAAGGTAAACCCAATTAGGTCCCAAGCAATTCTCAATTTCCCAAAAATGAGGCTGGTTTCCTTGTGTAAAGCTCTTATTAACGAAGAGAAAAGAAAAAAATGGAAAAATGTTTTTTTGAAAAATTATGCTAAAATGAAAAAATGTGTTAAAATGTTTTTTTTTGTGTTTTTTTTGTGAAAGGTTTGCAAACATTATGCTCACGTGCTCACCCCCAAACTTAGATAGGACATTGTCCTCAATGTCAAGAAGCGCATGCACAATGTGAAGTAGGTAAGTATACATGTATATGCACAGTTAAGGACAAAAAGAATGTCAACAGGCAGTTGCATGCATAGGCTATGCAGGATGATGCATGCCTAAAATTTAGAAATGCTGCAGATCAAACTCAAACACAAACAACCGCAAAGTTCAAAAATATGCTACATCATAGGAAAGAGGAACAAATAACTTCCCTGTAATGAACCGTAATCATTTTCTTTAGAAATGTAATTCTCCTCATCAAAATTCGCTTGTAAAGTCCAATTTCCTGCAATTAAAACAAAGAGGAATGTTAATTTTGGGTAAGTAAAATAAATAATAAAAATAATAAAAACAACTAAGGTGTGAAACTTGGGTTGCCTCCCAAGAAGCGCTAATTTAAAGTCCTTAGCTTGACTTGGCCAAATGGTTGCTCAAGGGCCGGGATTGGAGAGGGATTGAGTGACCCCTGTTTCTATTGGAAATCCAGCCGCATAAGGCTTTAACCTCTTCCCATTAACCTTAAATACTCCAATTTTGGGATCCTCAACTTCTACCGCACCGTGAGTATAAAACTTAACAATCTTGAATGATCCCGACCACCTCGACTTCAACTTCCCGAGAAATAGCTTGAGTCGTGAATTAAATAGCAAGACCAAATCTCCTTCCTTGAACTCTCTTTGGATAATATGTTGATCATGCCATCTCTTCGTTATTTCCTTGTAGATTCGGGCATTTTCATAAGCATCCAGGTGAAGCTCCTCCAACTCATTTAACTGAAGCAAACGCCTTTCTCCAGCTGCCTTGAAGTCTAAATTAAGCTTCTGAACAGCCCAGTATGTTTTGTGTTCTAGCTCGACTGGAAGGTGGCATGACTTCCTATATACTAGTCTGAATGGAGTAGTCCCAATTGGAGTCTTGTACGCTGTTCTATAGGCCCAGAGAGCATCATCTAATCTCAAAAACCAATCTGTTCTTGAGGTGTTTACTGTTTTTTCCAAGATGCTCTTTATCTCCCTATTTGAAATTTCGGCTTGCTCATTAGACTGAGGGTGGTAGGCCAATGCTAACTTGTAGTATACCCCATATTTCTTCCAAAGGTTGGCAAAGGAGCTGTTAACAAAATGACTGCCCTTATCACTGATAATTGCCCGAGGAGTGCCAAATCTGGTGAAAATATTTCTCTTAATGAATCAAATGACCACCTTGGCATCACAAGTTGTTGCAGCGATTGCTTCCACCCATTTAGAGAGATAATCGACCCCTACAAGAATATATTTGTTGCCACGAGAACACGGTAATGGCCCTCGAAAATCTATCCCCCAAACATCAAAAAGTTCGACCTCCAAAATTCCTTTAAAGGGCATCTTATGTTTCCGAGAAATATTTCCAGCTCTCTGACATTTATCACATGCTTGCAAAAAATTTCTTGCATCCTTGAAAAGTGTAGGCCAATGGAACCCGGCTTGAAGGACCTTTGCGGCCGTCTTTTCAGAACTGAAATGGCCTCCATAGGGGGATGCATGGTAGTGATTGAGGATAGCTCCTACTTCTTCACTTAGTAAACATCTTCGGATCACCCCATCACCACATTGCTTAAAAAGAAAGAGCTCCTTCCATATATAATGCTTGAGCTCCGAAAAGAACTTCTTCTTCTGGTGGAAAGTAAATTCAAGTGGCAAGACTCCTGAAACAAGATAATTCACGTAGTCAGCATACCATGGAACTTGTAATGTTACTGTAGCAATTTTTTGTAATGAATAACACAGTTCTGGTAAATCTGCATGACAGAACAAATGCTCATCACTGAAGGAGTCATTAATCGATGGTTCTTCTTGAAGGGGTTCCTTCTGATCTGCAGTGAGCCTTGAGAGGTGATCTCTAACTCAATTCTCAGCTTCCTTTTTGTCACGAATCTCGAGGTCAAATTCTTGAAAGAGAAGGACCCATCTTATAAGCCTTGGTTTAGCCTCCTTTTTCGCAAGTAGATAGCGGATGGCTGCATGATCTGAGTAGACGATCACTTTCGAACCCACGATATATGACCTGAATTTATCCACTGCAAAGACTACAGCTAGCAACTCCTTTTCAGTCGTGGCATAATTGATTTGAGCATCATCCAATGTCTTGCTCGCATAATATATCACATGGACCACCTTGTTCCTTATTTGGTGTAAAATAGCTCCCACAGCATAATCCGAAGCATCACACATAATTTCAAAAGGGAGGGACCAATCTGGGGGTTGAAGAATAGGTGGCGAGGTCAAGGCGTGCTTAATCCTGCAAAAAGCATCAAGACAAGATTGGTTAAAATTCAATGGCACATCATTACTCAATAAATTAGTCAAAGGCTTTGCTATATGGGAAAAATCTTTAATGAAACGCCTATAAAAGCCTGCATGTCCCAAGAAACTTCTGATCTCCTTGACTGAAGTTAGTGGAGATAGATTCACTATCACTTCAGTTTTAGCCTTATCCATATTCCACAATTTGAGACTAAGTGGCATAGAACTATTCCTTCTTGTACCATGAAATGGCACTTCTCCCAATTCAGCACTAGCTCAACCTCTTCGCACCTGCTTAAAACTTTTTCAAGATTAGCTAAACAAGATTCAAACGTTAGTCCATAAACAGAAAAGTCATCCATAAAGACTTCCATAATTTCCTCAATAAAATCTGAAAAGATTGCTGTCACGCATCGCTGAAACGTAGCTGGCGCATTACACAACCCGAATGGCATCCTTCGATATGCGAAAGTACCATAGGGGCATGTGAAAGTAGTTTTCTCTTGGTCATTAGGGTGAATGGGAATTTGAAAGAAACCAGAGAAACCATCCAAATAGAAAAAATAATCATGGTTAGCAAGTCTTTCCAAAATTTGGTCAATAAATGGCAAAAGGAAATGGTCTTTACGGGTGGCTTTGTTCAATTTTCTATAATCTACACACATCCGCCATCCCGTAACTGTCCTAGTTGGTATTAATTCATTACCTTCATTTTTCACAACTATTAGACCACCCTTCTTAGGCACACAATGGACATGGCTTACCCAATTACTATCGGAAATGGGGTATATAATACCCATAGCTAATAGCTTTAAAACCTCTTGCTTGACCACATCCTTCATGTTTGGATTTAGCTTCCTTTGATGTTCAATTATAGGTTTTGCATCATCCTCTAAGTGAATTCTATGTGTGCAGAAAGATGGGCTGATTCCCTTCAAGTTTGAAATTTTGCACCCAATTGCTTGCTTGTGTTCTCTAAGCACCCTTAAAAGTTTATCAACCTGCACAGGGCTTAAAAGAGCATTAACAATGACTGGATAGGTTGAATTAGGGCCTAAAAATTCATACCTGAGGTTAGGAGGCAACGGTTTCAATTCCACATTTGGAGGTTCTTCTTTGTTTAATTCAGGTGATGGTTTTAGCTCAGGTTGCACAGGTTGTGTAGATCTTTGCATAAGTTGTGCATCGAGCATCTGCGCGGATTAAAAAATTTCTAATTCCTTCTCTGTAAATTCTGTATTACCCCCTGTTGTTACAACCTTCACTAAGCAATGTTCCAATGAATCCTTTGGATGAGATTTTCTGAATTCAGCACTAACCAGCTTGTCAATAAGGTCCACCCGCAAACAAGAATCCTTGTCATCCATAGCCTTCATTGCCTTTCCCAAATTAAACTCGATTTCTTCCTCCCCCACTCTCAGAGTCATTTTTCCATTCTTAACATCTATGATTGCTCCAGCTGTGGCTAAAAAGGGTCTCCCAAGTATAATAGGTATGTTCGTATCCTCCTCCATTTCTAGCACAACGAAGTCTACCAGGATAAAAAGACTTCCAACCTTGAGGGGCACATTTTCCAATATCCCAATGGGAAATTTTATGGACTTGTCAACTAGCTGCAATGATATGGTGGTTGGTTTAAGCTCTCCGATGTCCAATTTCTGACAGATAGATAACGGTAATAAGATCACACTTGCCACCAAATCACATAATGCTCTCCTAATTGTTGTAGTTCCTATTTGGCAAGGTATCGAGAAACTTCCCAGATCTTGAAGCTGGGGAGGGAGTTTGTTTTGAAGAATGGCACTTGATTCCTCTGTAAGAGCCATAGTCGCATATTCCTCCAGCCTTCTCTTGTTGGATAAGATTTCTTTCAGGAACTTGGCAAAAGTAGGCATTTGGGTAAGGGCTTCCATGAAGGGGATGTTAACATAGAGCTTCTTCAGAATGTCAATAAATTTCCTAAACTACTGGTCTAGCTTAGCTCTATGAAGTCTCTGCGGGAATGAAATTGGTGGCTTATATGGTGGTGGTGGTATATATTTTTCTGGCTCAGGTGATTGTTGCACAGGTTGTGCATCCTGGTCTGTTCCTTTGGATTCCTTTTCAGCCCTATTCTTCTGTACCATAGGTTCCAAAACCTTTTCACTCTTTAGTACCATTGCCTTGCTTTCCTTAGGAGCCTCTGGTTGTGCTGGTAGCTTACCCTTGTCAAATCTTAATGATGCGGCTTGCTGTGCAATCTGAGTCTCAAGCATCTTATTATGGACTGACAGTTGGTCCATTCAGGTGGTAAGTTGCTGGATCAAGTCTCCTTGCTTCTGCACAAAGGTTTCGATCATTGATTTAAGGTTGGACTTAGGTTTAAGCAGCTGGGGTTGAGCTTATTGTCTCAAATTTGGGAAACCTGGAGGGCCACGGTTTTATTGTTGCTAAGTTTATTAGTAATGCGGTTGATTTTGTGGGTAATGGGTCTAGTTAGGGAAACTTTGGGGTGGCTTGGGTTGTTGAGACCAGGAGAAATTTGGGTGGTTTTGCCATTCTGGGTTATAAGTGTTTGAGAAAGCTCCACCTTGGTTCTTCTACCCATAATTTCCTACAAAATTCATATGTTCAGCCCC
>JANZXR010000008.1:16019460-16035838 GCA_027575705.1 Erythroxylum echinodendron
ATCATTTACTTACACATTGCAAAATACTTGTGAATACATATTTTGATACAAAAATTAAGGAAATACTAATGCAGACGCGAACTGATCTCGACCTCTATCTCTTACTTGGGTGTAGTGGCTATACTCCCGTCAGCCTAAAAGGGTAACTCTTTGGAACTTGAAAAATATTGCAAATTTTGGGTGAGTTTTGCGAACGCAATGAGTGACCATCCTCGATGGCTCACTCAATCACATGACATATGCAGTGCACATATTTTCACATAATTTACATCACTTCATTTAACATATAGGATCACATTCAGGACATTCAAATTAACCATTTCAATCATTTAAAATACACATATCACTTATAATGCAATGCACATAAGACTCACTTTCACTTATTTCTTTGTTGTGACCAAGTGCCTATAACTGTCCCGTATCTATTGTGGATGTCGGACTCATTGATAACTGTCCCGTATCGGTTGAAGATGCCGAGCTCATTTTACATAGTGAGCCTTTAGCTCTTATACACTTTCTGAGCTTTAAGCTCTTTTTAGAATCTGAGCTTTAAGCTCTATGCGGTGGCTACTTCGGTCACAACTTCCTTTTATGTTTCATGCATTCATGTAATTGAATGCATCACATTCACATAATTTCAGTCTATCACATGCGTTTGGATTCACATTCATCATTGGACCGTGGTCCGGCATTCAACACAAAGTTGAGAAACACTTTTTCAATTATATGCATATTCACATGTTTCTTCAGAACTAGATCCGACATTTAACAATCAAATTAGATATCACATATTTCATCAAATTCACATACAAGGAGCATTTCAATATTCTCACATTTATCAAACTCCTAGGACATTCAATTTCCGGAATTTAGAACAATCACATTCTCATTGCAAAATCATTCAATATATAATACAAACAGAGCAATCAGTAAGTAAGACCATCTAGGTCAACTTACAGTACGCTCTAGATTAGCATTTGATTCCATGATCTAAAAATGTCTGGATGCAAATGTAGAATCCTGTACAATTTCATGCAACACATATAGTGCACACACATTATTAATTGCACAATCACATAAACATTTCATTATACACATATATGTAAGTGTAAGGTATATAATACATGCTCATATTGACAAATCCCAGGTATATTTTCTTTATTCACTTCTCATAATTAATTAACATCATCTTTCCATCATCCCTTAATACCCAATACACTTTCCTTACTTTAATCGCATCATTCATCATCTACTAGGCTCATTCAAGATCTCATTCAAGCCTAATTACATTATAGGAAATCATTGACAAGTTAATAAGTTATCTATGTAAATGATTTGGGACAACAAGCATAACTTTTGCTATGGATGTTAAATTAAGGTCATTTTGGTATGGTTTCGAAGAGAACTTTGAGTTCTACAACTTCCATGAAGACGCCAAAGTGAGATTTTGCAATTAAAAGGGTCAAAATTGCAAGTTACTGTAGCTATCCCGAGAATGTCTGCTGAGCGGACATTTTTGTCCCTCCAAACGGACATGAACAAAGTTGGAACACTGGAACTCCCAAGAAGATCCGCCTAGCGGACACGTATGTCCCTCCAAACGGACATTTACTGGAAAATTCCATATTTTTAGTTCCTACAATCACATCTAACAAATCCTATGCATATTCTCTCATTCCTACTTTAACTTCTCTTCATTATCACCTCTATTCCAATTCAAAACATCCACAAAACATCTCATCCACAAAACACATCATACAAGATTATTGATCACAATCAATAAAACAAACGTTCATCCTTAATTTTCTGCACATGTTCAACTTAGATATCATCTTCCTTTCAATTCTAATTGATCAACTTAACTTAATTTCATCATTCATGAAATACTATCTCTTCCCGTAGTATATCTCAATTTCAATTCAATATCATCCATACTCAATCAACATCCATGCTTAATCATAAACACCAAAAACAAGACATATTTCTATACACTTCCAAACATCAAATTTTCTACACATCTTTCTACTTCATTTACACTTTCTTTTCATTCATAACTACAATTCTAATTTACCTCATTTCAAGACATCATAATACTCTTTCTTATAAGCTCTAAACTTATGTTAATTCATCTCTAAACAATCAAAGCAATCCATATTAATATAAGGAAAACAAAGCAGAAAAACGTTCATCCACCAATCAATTTTCTGCATTTTTTATGCACCATTTTGATAATTAATTTAACCCAAAAGCATCACTACATCAATTTATGAGTCATTACTCATTATTTATGTAAAAACAAGAATTTTACATGATCATTTCACCACTCACGTTTTCCACAAATAATTTTGTGATCATGATCATCAAATCTCAAATTACTCATCAAATTAGTTACATTTAACAATACCCATGATGATCAAAGCATAACTTACTTAATTTAGCTCCAAAATCTCAAGATTTCACTTACCCCTAGCTTTCCACATAACCCACGTTCATCATCATTTCAAGGGAGGAAAGGTTAGGCTTTCATCAACAAAGTGAAGACACAAATATATGGAGTGGTAAGGTGAAGAAAAATAACAAAGCTTAACATTGATGAGTAAAGAGAAGAGAGTGTCGTGTAGAGAAGAAAGAAGGCATGAAGAAAGTGAGAGCATTTCGTGAGAGTGAAAGACAATGGAGAGATAAGGATGGTCTTTCAAAATGAAAATATCTTAGTTAAAGGTGTGGCAAGGCAAGTGACACATGTCACTTGTTACATGTCACCATCTCAAGGTTTCTAATGGGTCATCTTTTTTAATTAGTCTATTAGTCTCCAATTTTTACTCCAATTGTGTCCCAATTTTCAATGACATATGTCATTAAATTCCAATGTCATTCATAAAAATTTCTACTGCTATCTGACACTTATTTCTACCACTATTAATTAATTGTCTCGTCACTTGGCATTTTTCTTAGTTCAAAATATCCTTAATTTCAGAAAATTCTCAAATTTCACCAAAAATTCTAAACCAATAATTTAATACACCAACTCAATTTTTCAGAAAAAAATATTCACTATCCACATCATCATTACATTAAATCAATCATTTAGACCCAAAAATGTCAAACGAGTGCATGTACAAATCATTGCAATGTGTGTAATAATCAATATCACGTACATGATGCTATTTTATGCATGAGTATGAAATGCATTTTTTCTAATCTTTGTTATTTCTCATGTACGGTATTCCTGGGCTCTAACCCTTAATACGGGAATGGTATGTTACAGTTGAAGCTTACATCAGCAGCCAAGGAAGGGACGAAGGACATATGTCCAGGTTATGAAAGGAAATTTCAAACAGTTGCCTTTACCATACCTGTAGGCCTAGAGACACCTTAAATAATATAACCACACTCTTTTCGGCTAGATCCTTGGTGGGGAGATTAGGGTTCTCTTGTTTCGATAACCATCTTCCAAATTCTGACACATTTATTATATGTCGTAGTAGCTGATTTCGTGGAAAAGAGTGGGACTTGTAAATGGAACCTTTTCCAACAGTATCTGCCCTCTACCGTTTATTTGGATATTGCGGCTTCTCGGACACCATCAAATAGTATGGGAGAGGATAGACTAGTATGGGGACCAGCTCCTTATGGTGAATTCACCATAACTTGATTGAAGACAATAGTCCAGAAGATCGAAATAGACTCTGAGATATGATATAGAAATGGCCAGGACCACAGAGGATATGATCGTTTCTGTGGCTTCTCCCGCAACGAAAGTTATTGACTAACCAATAGAGAGTTGCTAGTCGGTTCACAGCGGATGACAGATGTCGTTTTTGTGTCCAAAAAGAGACAACATTGCATGCCTTTAGGGATTGTCCTAGGGTCAAATCTTTTTTGTTTCAATTTCCCTCCGAAGCGATCGATACTGAATTCTTTCAACAGGACGAGATGACGTGGTGGAAATCAAATATTGCTAAATAGCTTCACCTACAGATGAAGTAATGGACTATAATTTTTGGGGTTGCTTGTTGGTATATATGGAAATGGCGAAACAAGAGTATTTTTGAGGATGAGTTTGTTTGACCGGAAGTTAGATCCAAAGTAGTTTTAGACTATGTGGCTTAGATAGTTATGGGTCACGATATAACCGGCAGGGTGCTTACCTCACAAGGGCTACCAATGAGTATGGCAGTTAGATGAACTCCCACACAGAGGGTTGGATTAAAATCAACACAGATGGAGCAGTGAAACTAGTATCACACCTTGCTACGGCTGGTGGATTACTTCGAGACTGCAATGGCATATGGTGTGGTAGTTTCATGCAAAACATTAGAGGGTGCTTAGCAACTACTGTTGAACTATAGGGGATCCATTCGGGCCTTATATTGGTTTGGGACCTCAGCTTTCGTCGGGTTGTCCTAGAAGTGGACTCTCTAGAGGTAATCAACATTCTTTCTTCATCCACATTAATGCTAATTGAGGATTTTTCTTTGGTGCAGGATATCAGGGCATTAATGTGTCGTGCTTGGGATATCCAGATTCAACATGTCCATCGAAAAGTGAATCAAAGTGCCGACAATCTGGCAAATTTGGCATCACTATCACGGCCAGGACTTTATATTCTCCAGGAACCACTGCTTGTTACCAGAGAGCTCGTCCGAAAGGACCTGGCTAGCATATTATATCGTAGATCACTGCGATAGGATAGTACTAGATCTATCTCCTTTATAATCAAATAAAAATAAAATATATATATATATATATATATATATATATAACCACACTCTTTGAGGCACCTCAAATAATATAGCAACCTGTGCTACTTTCTTCAAAACTTATTAAAGGAAAGGACATGTTACAGCAAATGTTAACTACCAAAATTTACATTTTGTTTTCTTTTTTATTAATTACTTTTAATTAATTTTTTATTATATTTATTAATTATTTTAATTTTAATAAAGTAATGATTATGAGTGATTTAAAAGTAAATGAATAAATATAATATACATTTTTCATTTGTAAATTATAATTATCCTATAAACTTTATCTTGCGAATTAATTAATTAGATACATATATATAATAAATTTGCAATTAATATATTATAAATATATAACTAACCGATTAATTATAAAGTATATATATAATATCTATTGCCTATGTATCAATTTAAAAATATATAGAATCATAAATATATGTAACCTTTGACTACTTATTAATAAAATGAAACAACAATTACTTACTTGATCGAGATCTTTGACTGTTTAATATACAATTACATTTCCTGGATAAAGAGTTGAAACAAAGGGCAAAAGAAGGTTGTAGCTGGACTTCAAACGGGTTGAGAGAGGAATGAACTAGGTATGCTCCCTAAAGGTTTCCTTTAAAGCTACGAAGTTGCCTGCTCCTTCCAAGGTTGGAAGAGTAAATCTCCAAATATTTGACTGTAGCAGCACCTAAGTCCATTAAGTTGAGACCGTCGAAGACCACATAAACTTGCTCATTTACTTTGACTCGTAGGCATTAGTTGCGTGATGCCACAAACTTTGAGAAAAACAAGGGTGATCACTGGACACAAGTCAACACAAATGTTTTTATTTAAGGAAGAAAAGAACAATCTTGCACTTGTCTCGGAGGTTTTCAACTCATGAAATCCGAAAACAATGTTAAGAAAATGTCAGATGGCCACGCTTCTTCCATGATATTTGGTCCACGTATGGTTTCCACGCTATTCATGATCATCTATACACGTAGGTGAGACTCCACTTCAAACCAACCTTACCCCAAGCCATGGGGCTCTGCCACTTGCTTTCGATATTGGATGCTTTCAGTCAGTCCCAAGCTCTGTGACTCTGCCACTTTCCATATTGGATGTTTTCAATCAGCATCTGGGGGTGAAATGTTAAATGTTTTATTATTGATTGTAAATTAGTGAAAATTATTTAAATATATATTATATTATATATAATAAAGTTCATAAATAAATGTATATTAAAAATAAAATTATGATATGATCACAATTATAAGATTCATATTATATTTATATTTTATTCTTAAATTATTTTTAATTATTATCTATTAAGATTAGATATTAATATAATATAAAAAGAATAGCACATATTATTTTTCTTCGTTATAAAGGAAGTAATCAATCTCGTATATTAAAGTACGGAGATACTTAAATAAAATATAAATGCTTATAAGAGAATAAGTTCACTTAGTTGACCTTATATAAGAAATCTATTTGAAACATTACTTATATATTTATAAAAATTCTTATTATAATAATTGTATAAGTGATTTTTTAACTTGAACTTTTTAAAATATCTTGTATAAATGTTACTAAGTTTTGATCTTAATTACGATATATTCTAATCAAAGGTAGCTCAATAGATAATCATCAGATATATCATGAACTATAAAGAAATAAGAGTAGTCAATATAAGATTTATCACCTTAAAGTAATTAGAGAGAATATTTCATTATTTTCAATTAGTATTGATTTGAAAAATCTTTGATCAAAATAGAATGACAATTTGTAAAATGATTTACAAATGTCAGTAATAGAACCAATTACGAATGATGAAAAATTAACATGATTTGTCTCAACTATAGTAGATATTAATTCTATGATATTATTTAAGAATGTTAAGACAAGTCCAAACAATCCAAAATCCAATCAAAGTCCATACAACCTAAAATTTGATTAGGTTAAGTCAGTTTGAAAGCCCGACTCTTATTATTTTTAAGTTTATTATCGATAGATACATGCCAGAGAATCTCATATTGGAATTCACAATTTGAGATTTTCTAGAAATGTAGGAAATTAACCTATCAGACAACTTCTTAAGCCAGAAACTCAAAGGGAACTTAATATGTGTGAACCCAAAACTTAATATTTCTTAGAAATAGTCCACTTTACCATAAAAACAATTAACTCAAAATGGAAAAGAAACATGAAGAAAAATATCAGCTACGTAGAAAAATTAATAAAAATTGAGAGGCAATGAGAGAAGTTGAGGGTTTGAAAGAACTGGCAAAATGATAAAATTATCTAAAAGAGATAAAAATGAAAAACAAACTAATAAAAGTTGCAAAATGAAAATTCAAATTGAGAATCTGAGAGAGAAGTTGAGGGGCGAAATAAAGATTAGTAAGAGAGGGACTGAGTGGTGATACAACAAACCAAATAAATGAATAACAAATAAAAGGGTTAATTGTAAAAAAATCTCAAATTTTGCCCAATTTTATAATTATAGTCTGAATTTTAAGAAGCGACAATTAAATGTTTAAACTTTTAAACTTATAATTATCTTTCGTGAATTGTTAATTTTGATTCTCTAAAATAATCTAAATTGTAATTTACAATTTTCATTTCTAATAACCATACATCTATTGATATACAATTGATAAATCACATTGAAATTTTACTACAAATAGTTTGACTTTTAGTGTAAAATTACAAAAAAAAAAAGTTCAAACCAGAATTAGCTAGAATAAGGCTAGTAGGTCACTAAATATATAAATGATGATCATGTGAGAAAAAATTATATAACTAGCAGTACATAGATTAAACAATTTTATTAGTTAATTTAATTTAGTCTGACATGTATAAGTATTTAAGATTTCTAAAATATATGACAAGTTACATTAGCAAAACGCAATTGAGATACTAACGTGAGGCTCAAATTTTAAAAAATTAAAAGCTTAAATATTTAATTGTTACTTTTCAAAGTTTAGCTATAATTATAAAATTAAGTAAAGTTTGAATTTTGTAATAATTAATCTCAAATTAAACACAAAATACTTAAGTTTTGTTTACACTAACATAACACAAGAAAAAAAAACCTTGTTTTGCTTACATATACAAAATAATATTATTTTATGTATATAAAAGTTTGAGCTTTAGGACAGGGTCAACTCATAAAGATAAAACTCGAGTTCGACTTAAAATTTAAATTGAAAAAAAGCATAAACTCACTTGAATCTTAATGTCAACTTCAAACTAGAGATCCAGCTGATCGAACGTAGACTTAATTGCCATATCTAGACAAGATCATTTTCATGTACTTACATGCTTTTCTTAATCAATTGGAATCATGCTAGTATTCCTCCAGACAAAGTAGAAGATATCATGCACTCACTGATATAATGATCTGAATCAGACTTTTGTGAGGTTTCAGAAAACGATTGAGAGCAAAATTGTGGTTAAGTTTTCTTTCGATAATTTCAATTTATTTTGTAAGAGGTTACATGCCATAGGTAATTCATTGGGTTAAAAAATATTACTTATTTTATAGTTTCTTCTTTTTCACTAAAAATTTTGTATTTTAAAAATGTTGTAAAATTTTTTTATATTCTTAAAAAGTCTAGGATTAATTCTTTCATTAATTTTTTTATTAACTCCATAAAAAAATTTATATTTTGAGAAGAATCTAAAATTAATCATTCTTTTAAGTTTAACTTTTGTTTACCTATTAATTTTAAAATATTTAACATAAGAGAGCGATTAAAAATTAATAAATCACAAAAGCGTTATCTATCAAATATATTGATTTATCATATTGATATATTTTTACATATATTACAATGTATTAATATTAAATATCAATTTAACTTATTAAAAACTTAAAATATGTTATTCTTATCGATTGTTAGCAATATATTTATTAGTTTAATATGATAGTAAATTATGCCTTTTACTAAATTATATTTAGAAAAAACAATATTCATTCAATAATTTTAAGAACTTTATTTGACAACGAGGAGTTGGCCTAATGGCTTTAACTTCTCACTTAAGGCTCTCCTTTACAGGAGGTCTTGAGTTCGAGTCACGCTAAAGGAGGAGAAATAGGAAATTTGTCCTATTGATGATCCTCTAGCCCCCTGGGTACAGCTCCTTGATCGGATCAATTACGGACGCCTCGCTTCCAGCGGCAGTGTGGGAGTTGAAGCTACTTGGGAACCTGAGGCTGTTGGGAACCTGATGCTGAGTGGGGCCAGCGATCAATCAACAGTTGACCAATTAAGTATGTGACGGCTCCTTGTGCGCAGAAGTGTACAGGCTACGTAAGAACCTGAGGGATCTTGGGGTTCCAGATTTACATCCTCTAGGATTCTTGGGGTGGGGTCTTAGAGGCTTAGGATTAGTCCGGCTAAGTCGGGATACCTAATGTATTCAAAAAAAAAAAAACACTGCTTTGCTTGAATGATTACAAACTGAACTTTAACTTTGTAATTCGAGATAAAGGAAAAAGAAGTATTCAAGTTTCGAATTGGCTGCTATTTTCATAAAATAATACGCTACGTTATTAACGATAATAAAAAGCTAGTCACCGGGCCAATGGCGGTTGGTCGAGTTGATATAATTTCACTTTCACAACTAAAGCCGGCGTTTTTAGACATGCAAATGGTTTCGCATTTGAAATCTTAGCTAATGAGTCTCAGGGTATGTTCTTTTCAACAAGGGAAAAAAGGTACATATCAAAGTCCAGTTAACACTCGTACTTGCGTGTTGGGTTTTTTTGTTAAAGAAAGTTTGTGATAACATGATTGCTTACCCTTGTAGAACGGATCAAGGCAAGAGTGAATGCTTGGCAAAATGGATTGCCATCCAATGCTACTTGGATAACTCTTATCATCTCGGTATTGAGCAGCTTATATTTACACTAGTCAACACATATTGCACTACCAAAAAAAGCACTTAAAGAGGTGGATCGAATCATTAAAGCATTTCTTTGTCATAACTAAGCATTCCAAGAATGCTAAAGTTAAGTGGTGTGAGGTGGAGTGAAGTGGTGAATCCAAAAAAACATAGAGGCCTTAGGATTCTTTCTACTTCTATGAAAAAGGTGCTAATATGCAAAAGATTACGGAGGCTGTACACTAATGGATTCATGAATATTGCATTAAAGGTGTTAATTTTTGGCAAGCTTCTTGTACTCCGGAGTTTTCTTGAATTCTTATTTTGCTGATAAAGTTGTAAGCGTTTTATTTATCCTTTTATTAAACACAAGATTGGAAATGGAGAAAACACTTGATTCTGGTATGACAATTGGCTAGACTTGAGTCCTATTATTCTCAATCCGAGGCTACAACATTTAAGAAACAAACTTTTGCTTAATGATAAGGTCTCTTCTCTTATATTTAATTGTTAGTGTCTGAGAGAATAGTAGAGATTTGACACGTTGGCTCATCATCTCCCTTGCTTAAACAATGCAGACATGGAGGACTTCATCATCTGGACTGCTGATCCAAAGTGGAAAATTATCTAATTACTCATGTCATAAGATCCTTGCAAGAGGGTTACATGAAGTACCTTGGTCCTCTCTTTTATGGTCTAATCCTATTCATCCAAAAGCTTCATTTATCTCATAGTTTGCCAATAAAAATAGACTCAAGACTAAGAGTCAATGGCACAGACATATGGACTCAACTTGTTTGTTATGCAAAATAGTAATTGAAGATAGAGACCATCTTTTTTTCTCATGTAGCTTATCGAGAGTAGTCTAGAGCATGATCTTACACATTTTACTGGGTATTGATTACAATTATACTTGGGAGCTTACTTTGGCTTGGGCAATTAATACTTCTACAAAAGTGAGGCCTAATGCGATTCTTTATAAAGCTACATTCATTACTACCGTCTACTTTGGAAAGAACGAAATTCTAGGTATTTTTCCAACCTTGAAGAGGATCTATATCAATTTGCAGATAATATCATTTAATTAATATCTAACTCCCTCTTGTAATATAGTAGTTTGTATAGTGACTATATATAATTAATGTAATGTTGTAATAGTTTTATCTATAAAAAAATCATATTTATTTTTTTAAAAAAAGTTTGTGATAACAAAGTGGACAATAAAGAGAGCATTATCTCTGCTTTATTTTTCTTTATCTTTGAGTTGATTTCACTTTAGCCCATCCCCTCTGGAGCCAAATGATTGATCCGAATTATGCTTAACCCACAAGGCAGGTAATCAACTAAATAGCTCCCGCTACCCTCAAGTGACTGACATAGTAACAAAAATGTATGTTACAAGGCCTCTATCCTTGTACAGGAAGTCCCCTAGTGCTCTTTCAGCAGAGCCACCAGAGGGTCCGTACACTGGAGTTTTAGTGGTTTCAGACGAACTAGCTGAAGCACAAGAGACATGCTGCTGGGGGTTATGTAAGACCAGGAGAATAAAAAAGCTTCCGTTTCCACAGGACAAGGTACTGACAGTAGTTCATTCATTAGAGCGTGAAGAGACCTTAGTTCAGAAAGTCTGGTTCATCCCAGTTCTTGACCGGCCATTGTCATACAATTGCTACTATGTTATTAAAGCTAAAGGCAAGCACAAAGGGTAAGCTCTCCACTTTCGTATTGATATAATTAAGCACGTAAAATACACCAATCTCTGAGAAATCAATTACTCGTTTTTGGTACTGCCGTAAACTTGCAGGCTGGCTTGCACATGTTCGAGAGAGACGGACATGCGCTTATGTTGCATGAAGAGTGTCATAAACGATGTAAAGCCCAGAGCTTTTGATCTCAGAAACATATACCAGCAATTCAAGATTCATCGCTATTTCAGAAGCAGCTTTTTCGCCAAGTCTGTTGCTCCTGATGGTTTTGCTCCAAACTTTCTGAGAAGAAAGGGATGGGAAGTTAGAAGTTCGAAGTTACACAACCCTCAACTAAGTGATGCTCTAGGCCTTGATTCCTCTCTCAGGACCCATCTTCCAAGTTTCGACTTTCCTATATCTAGCAAGACTTCATCTTCTGTTGTTGTTGGGACATGGTATTGCCCGTTTGTTTTTATAAGGGAGGAAACCAACCTCAAGGAACAGATGAAAGGATCCATTTTGTACAAAATGACTCTTGAACAGCACTGGGAAGAGATTTATTCATGCGAAAGTGTAAACAGTGAGGGGAACACGGTGGTTCTTAATGTGAATGTGAATGTGCAGAGAGAAGTAGACTTAGTCTGTGGCGCAGAAGCTTTGAAGGAAGACAGAACTAACCATTGTGGGTTTATCTGGTATAATGTTAGAAATATTACAAATGGTAGGAGAAGGTGTAGCGTGGGTCTGAGTTTTTGCATTGTAGAAAAGATGAAATTGGTGCAAGAGGAAGGAGGCTGGGTTGATGGAGAAGAAAGGACTGCAGGAGTTGAAAAAGTAGTGGAAATCAGAAGTGAAAATGGATGGAGAAGGTTTGCTTGTTATATGTTGGTGGAGAGCTTTGTACTAAGAAGAATGGATGGATGTTTGGTGCTAAAATGTGATTTTAGGCATACCCACAGAATCAAGTGCAAGTGTGAATGAGACAGTAAGAAGAATGGATGGATGTTTGGTGCTAAAATGTGATTTGATTGTTTCTATGGTCGTAATATCTTCTTCTTCATCATATTTGGCCCTTCTCTTTGGTGAAAAGTCAAGCTCATGCAATCATCATAGATTTCCGAATTCCCAGCGACTCTCTAGTAAAGTATAAACAAATTGCGTAGTTATCTTTTTCTTTTCGAGGAAACCATATTAGTTTATAAGAAACTGTACTATGCACGGTTGTTGTTCATATGTCCTGTACTGTACTTGGATCACAAATTCGAAAACTCTAGAATCACGTAAGTTTTATTTTGACCTGTAGTTTTTCAATTTTAATTGAAAATTGCAAAATCAGTAAAGCTACGTTTGATCTATTTGTCCGAAAAGTCCTTTCCTAGGCATGTCAATTGTACGTCTTCGTAGAGTTTAGATACTCTCGCCACAAAAAAAATAATACAATTTGTGACGTTTAAAACAAATCACATAGTTTCGAAAAATTCACATAATATAATTTACAATATTTTAAAAAACATCACAAAAAAAATCGCAAAATGTAATATAAGGAAAGATTTTTGCAATGTTTTCCGAAAAATACCATATAAAATACTAGTATTTTGTGACGTTTCAAAAAATGCCATTAAAAAATTGATCTTTTCACAGCGTTTTTTTGAAAAATAATTTTAATTTACGAAAACATGGAATAGAATTATTTTCTTTTAATTATTATTTTTGCATTTTTCCAAAAATAATTTTAATTTAATAAATTTTTAATTTAATAATTATTTTTTAAATAAATTTTTTTAAAAACCTTATTTGTTTAATAATTATTCACTATTATTTATGAATTTTATTTATTTAATTCTTCAATTTTTTAATATATCATTAATTTTAATAATTATTCATGAATCACAAATTTTATACATGCAAACAATTTATTATTTAATTACAATTTGCAAACATATCATAATACAATAATTAATATAAAAAGTACATTATAAGTGTATAATATATCAATATAAATACATATATCAATGATGACTCAATCAGTGCATGCTTTTCGTATCCTATCCTAGGAGCAACATCTCGTGTCATTTTGAACTATGAATCTTGCATGAAACAGAAAACAGAAGAATTGATAAGTAATGAAGTGCAAGTGTGTAAGCAGGCACCCAGGCACACTTCCAAGCATGCACAACATTATGCACAACATATGCAAGCACACGGACATGGACACAGACTAAAGTGTGGGGTAATGCAATTAAAAAATCAGTTTTAATATGTCAGTTTGAAGATGCCGCATGGTGCGAATTGCATTATATTTATCCTAAACTTTAATGCCATAAACTTTACTTGCTTATACGACGTATGTTTAAATTTAAGATATTCCCTTATTGCATTCATCATATTCCCAAAGCATCGGGCAATTTCTTATGAAAATTTTATCATGCATTTCAATCAAAGTTGATGAATTTAAGATAAATTACTCAGTTGTCCATTTCACACCAAATCAGTCAAAGAGTATGTGTTACAGTACGAATGCATGCTTCCAAGTCATATTCCCTGGAAATCTCATTATGAGTGTTCCTATATGATAGTTATACTGTACCAGTAAGGTAGTTTAACTTATTAGCATTTGGAGTAAATTACATTCAGATTGAACAGATCTTCAACACTAAAAGGGCATGACCTGGCCGATAGCATATGGAATTAAGCAGCGGAGGTCATCTTTGCCAGAGAACAGGTGAGGGAATGAACTAAGAAATGATGGAACTACCTGCAAAAATAGGAATGGAGCATTTTATATCCTTTCCAGGGGTGCAAGTTGATTATGATCATACAAGCAGAGCCATAAAAAAAATGCTAGTTCTAGCCTTCCAATAGTTCAGAGATGGCATATCTGTCAATATGCATGAACAAAGAACTAACCTATCACAGATGAAAAGATCATATGAGAATTTTCTGCCAAGTTAGATACAAGATGCACCGCTAAACACACAGCCAGATGCAAATAGAAGGTTAAACAACTACTTACGACTAAAACCCCTTCAAACGGTAATGACTTGATCAGGCAAACTTCGTCACAGACAGCGGAATTGAGTGATCCATTTCCTCTAGAATCTTCGATGAGAAACCTTCCTAGTTGTCGAGAAGAAGGATAACTGATTGATTGAAAGGGATCTGAAATATAGAGCACTAAATATTTTGCATGGGACATCTCCACAGAATTGATAAGCTTAAAGAAAACTTCACCTACAAATTTAGTGCAAGAAATATCATCATGAATCTCCTAAACAAAGAAGCTAGGAAAAAAAAAAGAAGATTTTTTATACAAAACAACAAATAACTTTAACACATGTTCACTCTGTTTCTGATCCTCCGTGGCAGAAGACAATGAGATCAGTTAGACCATTTAACATCTTTCTCCTCCTAGAAGTCAGATAGTCCTGTTTTTATAGATAAAAGATTGTAAGATAGTTGACACGACAAAATTCCAGCAATCGTTTATTAATATGTAAAGTTTTTTAACTTACATGAACTGCATCCAGGTCCACAAGTTTTTTTTAAAGTTTTCACTATCTACAGAGCATGAATCTTAGAAAGCAATGTTACCAACCAGAGCACAAAAACCATCTATAAGAATGCAAATTAGGATGTAATTACTATCTGAACACGTGTATGAAAGCCCAATAATAGCACATACTCTAGTTACCTTGAGCAAGTTAACAAGAGAGGGTTCCGCATTCTTGTTTGCAGAAAGGTCTAATGAATGCAGCTATAAATAAGAAATGTCAAGCAATTAATTCAAAAAACAGAATATATCTGCCCATGTTTTATTCCCTCTCATGTATTAACTACACCAATGCAAAAGTGAAGGTTAAAACAAAAGGGGTCAGAAATTATACCATTCATTCATGCTGATCTAAATGAAAAACTATAGCAGTTATGAGACAAAATATTCTGATAACATTTATACCCCGATTATCTATTCATAACCATCACTTGACTAGCTGTAGTAAGAAAACTATAGCTAAGACAAGTGCCACTATGGTAGCAGTGGTCAAGCCCATTGAAGACTTAACAGTATTCTTCTACGCAGGAAATAAGAGGATGGGGGTGGATACATCCTGATGATTTTTGGCCGATAGATCCTACTCATTAAACAATGCAATAATTTAAATCCAAATGAAATTTACCAGATATTGCTGGTACTGAAGTCAAGGCAGCATCATCATAATATGTTTTGACATTGAAGTTATATTATCCCACAATCTTCTTCCTTCTTATGGTAAATGCAAGCCCAATAATGGTTTTAGTTTTGACAAACAAATATGTTTCATTGGTGTATTAGATTTAAAATTTTATCATGGCATTAGCTTTGAACATGATAATATCAAAGATTACCACAAGAATTAGAAAAGGGAAGCAAAATAGCAAATAAAAGAGAATAAAATTAAGAATGCGTGTAGTGTAGCGTACTGATTTCAGGGGAGATGCATGCAGTGTAGCGTACTGATTTCGGGGGAGATGAGTGTTACTATTTGGCACAATCCCATATTGAAAGTTTATATGTTTGTGGGGGAGGATGGAAGTTATAAAAAAACTCCTCCCCCTCTCATTGTATATCATTCAAAAACAATTTGCTCTTCTCCCACATAAGTAAAACGAGCTGCTTTAGTGGTGCTCCGGAGACGTAGACATATTTGGCCGAACTCCGTTATCAAATTTCCGGGTGTGTTCTTTTCTTATCTCTTTTATTTATTCCATATTTATAGTATTCAATATTATTTGTCGGGTATATTTTGTAGTGTTGTGTTCAATTTGTTTGGGTGTATTTATTATTCGTGTGTGTACACGGGTTAGGTTGTGATAAATACACCGTGCACGTAATTTCTATCTAGGAGATCGGGTTTTAAGTGGGACCAATTGTGACCCCTCCGACCTTTCCTGGGATTTTACTTGGAATGATAATACTGTCTAGGAGGTCATTGTGATCTTTCCTAGATATTATCGAATCGGTTCACTTCACTAGTTGTTTACCTTAGAGGGAAAAATTACCCGATTTTCCCAACAAGTGGTATC
>JANZXR010000008.1:16035938-16086619 GCA_027575705.1 Erythroxylum echinodendron
TACTTATACTCTTAAATCCTCCTTGCCTCTGTGTTATGACGTCATCACAGAGGATACTTATACTTCTAAATCCTCACATCCTCTGTGTTGTGACGTCAGCACAGAGGATACTTATAAGCTTCTAAGCTTTCCTAGCCTTTGTGTGTGACGTCATCACAGAGGATACTTAACCTCTATATTTTTCCTTAGCATCATTCTTCTTCGATGCAATCTATTAATCCTTTTCAACGTCTCTCATTTATTCCAAACTTAAATCAGAATCACCTAGACGTGATTATTAATCTCTCTTACTCCTCAATTAATTGGATCACAACCAGAATTTGTAATCATATACGAATTCATATGAGTTAGTATCTTATTTATTCATTTCCAAATGTATCTGTTTTACAAAGCTTTAAAATCCTTACAAGTCATAACTACATCAGAACTTATAGACGATACAATTTGTAAGGAGGCTAAAGCCTTAGCTATCAGAGATCAGTTCTAACTATTACAAAAGACATTTGCAGATGTGAGCTGCCTTGCATCCTGACTTATTCACTCTCTTGAGCTTCACCTGAGTTTGACAGAAATTGGAGGGGTTAAGCTTAAAGCTCGTGGGAAACAGGCTTATAACTCAAAACAAGTTGAAAACCCTTTTTACAGTTAAAATATACTTGGTTTCAAATCATGCATGTATTCATCATGTCAGACAATTCATGAGCACTTAAGCACATCAGAATAGTTCGGGTGGATCCAAAACAGAACATACTACACATTTCCCTTAAAGGTCCTGTGTAGTCGTGAACAAAACGTACTAGGCAATTCTATTTTTTGGTCTTGCGTAGCCGTGAACTTATAGGAGTCCTTGAAGGAGCTCCATGCCACTAGCGGGCAAGTAGGAGAAGCCTTTAGACAAATGCACTGTCTTAACAGAGGGGACCACCACAAACCCACATAATACAGAATTTTCATGTTCTTGAAAGCTTAATGCCCAAAATGGCAGTTCTTGAAATTCTTGCTTTTCGGATCAGAAACTTGGTTTCATAAAATATGCAACTTTTTGCAGAAATCAGTCTTGTTTGCAAAACATGCAGAAACTTGGTTTCATAAAGTATGCAACTTTGAAGAAAACATCTTTGTATGAAAGCATGCAGCAATAATTGACATTTTGTGCCATACCAGAACAGAACAAAATATGCAGCACATTTATGCAGAAATCGAATTCATTGAAAGCAAACATTTTTGGCTCATTTCTTCATTATAAAACTATAACCCACCTTAAGATCCTTGCTTACTTCTGTATCCGACTTATGAATGCCTATCCTCTTGATTTCCTTGCCTCTCTTGAACCTCTCCTTGATTTCCTTCATAGAAGAACAGAACTCCTATTTAACCAAGATATCAAGATTCAGCTAAACCATAATGCACATTCACCAAAATGACTTAATGTATATCTTCACCAAGTGATGAGATTCTTAACTCCAGAGAAAGCTCCTTCCTCTTTCTTTCTTTTTCCCCTCTTGCATGCACTCGGATCCTCTCTTTAAGCCTTATAAAAATGACAACTTAGCTTTCAACTCTCTTCTTTCCACTCTCATCCGAAGCCTCTCTTCTTCTGTGTTTTCTTCCATTCACGCTACCAACTCTTCCAATAAGACAAGTCCACCATGCCTTTCCCAAAAGTCCACTTTACCCTTGGCACTTAAGCTATATACCGAAAATACCCTCAATTTCTTCTCATGCATCCATTCTATAACCTATTATGCTTAAGTTAATGGAAAAATTTTCAGGGGGCCGACATAATTCATGCACAACCGTGCATGATAACTTGTACGACCATGCATGTTTAATCACTGCCGTGCATATACACGGCCGTGACTAATCATTTCGCAGAAATTCAAACCTTTGAAATTCCAAAATTCCAAATTTCAAACCCATAAATACTTAACATTTTCCCACATAATGAATTACATTACATTAACATATTACTTAAACATTTTTACAGTTAATGAATTACATTGCATTAACGTATAAGTAACATATAGGAATTGATTTCTAAACAAATTGCAGTAAATGTTAAATTTCTTTACATCAGCAACCAACAATCAGTTTTCACCTAAATTTACATCAAAATCATCTTTTACAGATACATAACTTTTCAGCATGAACATAACAACCACATTTATCCTTGAAAATACCAACTCCTAAATTGTTAGCTTCTCCCAAACTTTCAAAACCAAATGTGTATTGTGCCTGTAAATCAACATGCATGTTAATTAATTAATGCAATTATAAATATGTAATGCAATTATTAATAAAAATTGAAATTAAGACAAAAGCTTTCTTCAAATTACCATAAGTAAATCAGTCATGCACATTGAAGGTAAGATAACAGCACTAATACTTTGTTTACCTGTTTCAGCATCAATGACCTAACATGATAAATCATTCAAAGATTAATAACAGACAAAAATAAAATATTGCAAATAATATAAACAAAAAATTTAACAAATAATACCAGAGATTTTGTTCCATAATGATGATGAGTGTATAGTATAATTGAGTTATCCGTACGAACACCAATTAGCCGCATTTCGTAATTGTCATAATCAATTGGTTCATATATACAAATTTAAATTCAGTAAAAGATTATATCCAAAAGACAATATTACAAATAAAACCTAAGAATGTGGTATACGGTCTTCATGATTGTAAACCATACTTGTAAAATCCTTCGAAATACAAAATGACTGCATTTCCTATTTCTCATAAAAATAAAAGGAAAAATTGTTGAAAACAAATATCACAACACATGCAGACATTATTAATTATAAAATGCTAACCTGATCTTGATGTAATATAGGATCTTGTATGTTGGAGATAATCTATGTTGTCTTCAGAGTCCTAAATAGAGTAGTTTAAGCAAAAATTACTTAAAATTATCAGTATATAAATTATATAAATTCTTTGAAAACAATTTCACCAAAAATATAACCTTAGTATTGGAAAGTAGGATGAGTGTTGAATATGCCATATTTGTTGAAGTCTTGCATTTTTTTACATTTGTTCTCTTTCCTAAACTTTTCTCTAGTCTACCCCTCAATTTCTTACTTGATGTAGGTTTTGTCTTCATTTTCACACCTCTTATGTGATTCATTTGACTAAAATTAATGTCAGCTTGATTCATCACATTCATTTCAGTATTTGACCATTGGCTTAACTCTTTATATTGTGATATTAGGTTTTCTTCATCAAGTATTTCTTCACCTTGCAATATCTCATCAACCATGTGCAACATGTTCAAAAGATGGTCTTTCACAATTTTTGAAGTATCTTTCCTCTCTGCTACTCTTGTAACCAATCGCATGGTTAATGTACACAATTCTTTATACCTTATACTTGACAACATTTTAGGATCCATTTCACTATCATTGATAGTGGAGCTTTTACCATCAAGGTACCACGATTTTGCTTTCCGTGTCCATCTTTTCAAAATATACTTACTTGGGATTCTCTAAATATTTTTCAAGTTAAAAAACTTTAACACATGAGAACATAAAATGCCAAAAAACTCAAACTTTCGACAACTACAATGAATTTCATCATTTGATGAATCATAAATGACCATATTAGAGTAGCTCTTCCCTACAAGATTGATCTCATATTTTGCAACCGTACCATCTTCACCGCAAATATGAAAACTAGAATTATGAGAATGATTCCATTGATCTTGAAAACATTTAAACACTTCTGGTATGTAGACAGAAGCCACATGCTTTCAAATTTGAACAGATGCTGACAATATTGGAATGCTTACATTACTTCTAAAATCAATTTTTAACTCATAAAATCGACAATCATCAATAAGCCTCTGGAATTGATTAAAAAATTGTAAAAAGTTATGCTGATAACTCACTTACCTTTTACAATGCTATTCATGCTCTTACTTCGTTAGGTGGTGATCATGTTTGCATAAAATATTTGGCGTCCATAAACCAAAGCCCATTTTTCCTTTATATGAAACATACGTTTCAACCATTCATTATCTTCAGGTTCATATTTTTGCAACATCTTATTCCATGCGTTGAAAAAATCTTCTTCTTCTTTATAGTCATATATGCATGAGCTGAAATCCCATGAAAATTATTTAAACTAAGAAAAAATACCACTCAAATGGATTGCATCCTTTTGATAAATATGCAAAATACAAAATCGATGATGAGTTTTAGGCCATCTTGAAGCTAATGCCTTTGCGATCACCGCATCTTGATCAGTAAGAATAGTTATGGGCTTTTTCCCAGGCATGGCTCTATCAAATGTGTCAAACAACCACTCAAATGTAAGAGACATCTCATTATATAGGAGTACAACACCAAAAATTGTCGTTTTCTTATGGTGGTTCACACCGACAAACAAAGCAAGTAGATGACACTCACCATTTTTCTTGTAAGTAGTATCGAAGTAAACAACATCACCAAAGCAACACCAAAAACTGTTGTTTGCTTATGATGGTTCACACCGACAAACAAAGCAAGTGGATGACACTCACCATTCTTCTTGTAAGTAGTATCGAAGCAAACAACATCACCAAATTCTAAGTAGTCATTCCTCATCTTTGTGTCAGAACAAAATACGTTAGTTATTAAATCATCTTCATCCACTTGAATGGCATAAAAGAAATTAGGATCTTCAACCTGCATTTTATACAAATATTCTAACACACCAGCTGTATCTCCTTTTTTCATGTCTTTTGTTATTTTAGATCTTAAATAATTCTTGTAATCTTCCAGAATAAAGCCAACATTATTTCTCCCACTTGCTTGTCTCACCATAAGATCATAGGATGCTTTGGTGAAATTCTCACATCATTAGCCATTTCAATTTGCATTGCTACAACTGAAGATATCTTTCTATGACTTTTATGCAAATGTGCTTTGTTAGGACTTGAAAGGTAGTGATTATGATCCTCCACAAATTGAATCATTTAAAATTTTCCAGTTTGCACACTATTAACTTTCATTCTTTCCTGACAACCTAATCTTGTTTCTAAGTGTGGAGCTCTTACATATAAATCTCTTTTATCTGGAATCCTTTTACCTTCAATATTATAACAAAAAGCTTACAAATCAATTTACCATATTTATCTTTGTGACTTTTGCTTCTAATTCCAAAGCCCATATGTTTGGCATAAATTAAATAAAATTGATAAGCTTCTTCTTTTGTCTCGAACTGCATGCCAATTTTTGGTACTAATTGTCTTGCAACCAAATCTCTTGAATTCATATTACTACTCTCATTCCTAATGCCAACATTATTGTTATGCTGCTCCTCAATTTTATAATCTAAATGATGGTATGGAGTTGATCTATCTTCCATTTTTACACTTGTCAAATTCACAAATGAGTACCATTATTTTCAAATAAAATTATTAACAAAAACGAATATTAAGAAAAACCTAGGGTGTTTTTTCCTATGCATATCTTATTTCATTCCTGTAATAGAAAAAGCTATCAGAGATTTGATAGTAAATTTTTCCCATATTACAAATAATATGTTTTAGACGTTCTTAACTATAAATTAATATTAAGCAACTCAACCTTTACACATTAATTATCATCGACATGTATACAAAAACAAAAACTATAAACACTCCCAAAAAGTTTGATACCAACAAAATCAAATATCTTCAACACTTACTAAAAACATAAATAACAACTAACTCAACCTTTACACATTAATTATCACTTACATATATGTAAAAGCAAAAATTATAAACAAAAACATAAACGTTAGATAACAAAAAATACAAAAACGTTAAATAGAAACATAAAAGCTAGATAACAATGAATTCTAAATATCTTCAATAATTACTGTAATGAAAACATAAATAACAAATTATCTTTAACAACCATCAAGTAAATAAACAAAGGCGCAAGACAACCATTCCTCAATAATTGATTGACATTGAGAAATGGTAAAAAAATAAACATAAAGAGGGAGATACAGACTAACAAAATAGAGGTAGAAATTCATATTTTTGGGAGAGGATTGTAAGTTAATTTTCTTGAAAAAAATAAAGTTCATAAAAATTGGATAAACAAATTAGTTAAATGGTGGGAAATGTTACTAATAATTGCTTTGGAAATGACAAACATTATAATCATCATCATTATCCTAAATTTATTTGTAAAGAATTTATTAATATTGTATTTTTGTAACATGTTAATTTTCATTTTAATTACTTAATATAATTAATCAATTATGAAGCAAAGCATGCATGGGTATGCGACATAACGCATAGCCATGCAGTGTGGAAGTTACATGACCGTGTGTTATACCGCACAGCCGTGCATGTTCCATTTTCTCAGATAACCTTATACGAAGAAAAAGAGAGGTAAATGCTTTCTAAAGTTACGAAGAAGAGAGGTAAATGTCTTATTCATCATAGTTCATTAATTTCTGAAGAAGAGAAGAGAGCAGAGAGCACAGAGCAGAGAGCAGACACGAAGGTCGGCTAGATAGCGGCTTGGCTAATAGGACAGAATAGTTTGAGTTAGACAAAAGAGTAAGTGCTTTTAAGTGAATTAGAACAAGTTTTAGTTAATTAGAACAAGTCTGAGTGACACCCCCTGTCATGATCGTGAACTAGCACGATCATGACAGAAGCTTTCACATAGCAGGGGTATATGACGGCACGATCGTGATAGAAGCTTTTGTTCGTTAGAGATGCACGATCTTGCACTATCAAAATCATGACAGAACCTTTCCTTCACCAAAATGCACAATCGTCCAATTGGGTGAATGAAATGTTAAAACAACCCTAAAAACACACCCCCGTTTATTACTCTACCTTACACACCCCTCTCTCTAGTTTCAATACCGACAATTCATTCTCTTCCAAGTTCTCACCAAATCTTGTAAGTTTACTTAGGTTTTTCATCAAAACTTTTAGTTTTTTGCTTTTCTTTTCCCCTACTTCCCTCCATTTTCGTAGGTTTTTCTCTCTAGGGGTTAAGTGTGTTCCTTCTCCAAACTTACCATGTTTCTTTTGTGATTTTTGTAGGTTTTCATGTCATTGTGCCTCTAAGAACCAATACTACAGGTGGAAAATCTATCAAAATTGTCCAAGCTAAGGTGGAAGGCCAAAATTCTGTAGACATTGCAGTTGATTATGATGCCCCTTTTCCTATTTATTCCAACGAAAAAGGTGGCAGGTATGCTCTTCTCAAGACTAGGATCATTCATACACCAAGATATTTTAATTTTGATCTGCTAGAAGAAATAAGGTTGAAAGACAAGTTGGTGAAATTGTGTAAGAAAGGTCATTAGGAACAATTTGTGCATATGGATTACCCTGCTTTCCATGAACTGACACTTGAGTCTTTCACTTCTTTGAGGTTAGAGTCTTGCAAATCTAATAAATTCTGGTTTATACTACAAGGCCAGGCTCGTAGCTTGGATGACAAGTTATTACAACTCGTTGGTTAAGATCACTATCAAGACTTCCAATTTACCATTTATTGGAAGTATTTAACTAACTTACCTGATTTTAATGCTCACATTACATCGAATGCACATATTCTTAATCTTGAACGGTTGCTTTTGAACAGATTTATGTGTTATGCTGTGTTTTTCCAAAACTCAAAGCAACAAATGCTCCACTAGGGAGTTGTTTTATTATAGTGCATAGATGAAAAGATTAAGCATAACATATTCTCTTATTTTTCTCAATCTTTGATCCAATCCGTGGTAAGAAAGGGAACATCCATATGAATGGGGTATTTAGCCACTGCTTTGGCTCAGCATTTTCAGTTTGATCTTACTATACTAACCCTTATTCCTTATGAGTATTTTGATGCACTGTACTTAAGACATATGGAGATCCTATTGCAGCAATAATATGGAGCTCTGAGATCATCAAGCACGCACTGCAATCAAGCACAGGTTTTCAAGTGGAGCTTCAAGTTTCAGACTTGATTCTCTGGACTCATATTCATCAAGTGAGGAGGAACAATAGGGTTGGGAAAGAGTATACACACTCCTGGCCGAAAGCAACATAAAGACATAGCAGTAGCTCAATAAAATGAATGAGCAAATGCAACTGATAGCCCACCAACAACAGTAACTCAATAAGAAAATTCACAAGTCTTGGGTAATGTAAGGACTACATGTGCCATCTCCAACCCCATCGCCTCCGCCCTCTCTATAAGCTTTCTAAAGTCCCTCTGTTATTGTTTTTGTATTTATTTGTTTGTTTATTGTTTGTTTATTTCTAGTTCTTTTGTGACCATTGCATTGGTACTTGTTTTGTGTTGTAGTTTTTGGCCTTAGTATTTGTGTTCTTATTATCTCATCTCACATTAAGGACAATGTGTCCTTCAAGTCTCAGGAGGTAGGTACCAAAATACGTAGCTAATTATTTGATGTTTGTGTTTGCATTATATTATGGTATGTCTTGTAGGTTGCATATTAGGTTGCTAGTTCTAAGTTTATCATTTTCCTTGCACTTGAATCTTTGAGATAGAAGTTATTGCCTTGAAATTCCATCATACTATTCAAAATTAAGATTGAGTCACATGCTTGAAGATTGAATTAGGCCACTTGGACAGAAGGTGAAACATGTGGATTGGCTTGAGTAGTTGGTTACATAAGCTTACTCAGAAATTGATATTTGAGTGATTAGGTGATGTATAAAAACATGATGGATTTTCATTAGAGCCTAAGTGACGAGTTGAGCCTATATGACTCTATTCCATAGTCATATCATTTCTTTGATTGTATGACACTCTTCTAGGTAGTACCCTTAGAACTTGCCCTAAACCAATTTAAATCTACTAGATGCATGCTAAATAAAAGTGATTAAGGCCCTCGTTCTTTTAGCCCTTGACTTAAATGACTAACCTATGTCATTGTCCCTTGCAAATCCCTTTGAGCTTTGGACCTTTTTTTTTGTTTCTAAAAAACACCTCATTTTAAATTTTCAAACCGCATTAGCCTACCCTATCATAAGTTTAATAGAGTGCTAAGTTTAGATTAGCTTGGGATTTTTGACAATTTTTTTAATGAGACGCTTCAAGCAACTTTCTTTATACTTCTACTTTTACAGCACATTACATCTAACTGCTAATGTTAACCTGTATTTCTTTATTTTGGTGAACAAAAAAAAAGTGAAAAGAAAAAACAAAAGAGAAAAAAAGGAAAAGAATAAGATATAGTAGCAACAATAAGTGCAAAGTAGTTAGTTATATCCATTTGCATGTCTCGGAAATAATTTTGTGTCCCTTTGCATACTTAGCATTCTATGAGTGCTTGTGATGAGCCCTCAAACTCCTTTTTACATACCTTAAACCCTAGCCCTATTATTGTTCACAAGGTTACACAATAATTTAAATCTAATTACTAAACGTGCTAATTTATAGTCATTAGCTTGACCTTCATCCTTTAAGACTCAGCCAGGATCAATTATGAGCGGCTTGCTTCTACCCTTCTTATTTAACAATAGTTTTATAGCCTGTGAGTAAGCTACAAATTGTAAAATGAGTAGAAGGACAATTTAACAATGTTGAGAAAACCAATTAATTTCATCAATATCCTTCTCATTAACAAACTGTCAATAAAATAGGGAATAATGAAACTCCCCAAATCTTCCATCGAATCTAACAGTTTGTCCTCTACAAAGGTGAATTACTCTCCTTCTTCCTTAATCACCTTCATATCCTCTACTTCTTCTGCTTCCCAAACAGAGACTCCTATGCTTTCTTTAAACTCGATGTTTGTTGTCATCTGTTCTTCATCCTCTTGTTCTTCAAAAGATTCGAACACATCAATTATCTTGAATGAGCTACTAATCTTCGGATTCTTAAATACATTGTTCATGTTGAATGTCTCATCATCATCATCAATCCAAAGGGTAGCGTTCTTTGCATGGAATTCTACCCGAGATTTTTCGATTTCATATATGCTATATCCAAGACTGGTGAATAGAAGGGAGGTTTGGCACTCTTTTCTTTATACACTTTTGTCGGCTTTTAGTCGTCAATGAGTTGGTGTTCTAGCATAGTCTTCCTCTAGTTCTGTTAACTCTTCCCCATTCTTAAGTGTGATAGCCCCATATTGTTCTCGTTGATGTAATTCCTTATTTCTCAAAAAGTCTTCCACACTTCTCTTGCAAAATTCACAGGAAAACTATCTTACTTGAATCTCTAGGCTATGAATAAAAGTGACATGATTTTTTGTCACTTGATCAATTTGCTCTTCTAGTCTCTTCTGCCCTTCTGCTATGTCTGTGAGCTTATCTAAGATCTTGTCCAATTTAGAATCCCATGAGCTGGATTCATCATGTTGAACTTCAAATAGACCTTGATGTCCCATATAAGTACTTGCATTGTTTGACCAATAGAAATCTAGGTTGTTCTGCCACCCCGAAGTATACATGGTCCAATAAAGGTCGTTATTTCTCTAACCATACTGCGACTTATTGTAATTCTCAAATTTTCCTTGCTACATATAATATCTATTTTTCATCATTGTTCATCCTATTTCTCCTTGGTATCTAGCTCTTTAAATGTCTCAATTCTCATTCTAAAATATCTTAGTCTGTCTCTTCGTTATGCCCTAAATTTTTTTCTAAAAAACAAACTAAAATGAAAGTCTTACACTAAAGAACTAAACTAATCGCCTCCCCGGCAACAGTGCCAAAAACTTGTTCGCAACGTTAAACGCGCTAAGTTTTAATATTTATAACCTTGGTAAATTTCACAAGTGCAGTGGTCATTTGCGTAGTACCTAAGGTATCGATCTTACGAGGAAGCATAATCTAGTCATAAAATCTAAGGTCATCCTAAACTACAATAATTCAACAGAAATAAAATACTGCAGAAAATAAATCAATCAAATAACTAATTTCAAGAATTGAGTTGAAGAAATCTAAATATGATAACAAACGACAGAAACCAATCCCAAAACTAGCCTAGAAACTATTAAATGAGAGAAAGGGGGATTCAGTTTGAAATTAACGAAAAGCTAATCAATTATACCATTCTTGACTTAGTGGGTCTAGATGGTCCTAGGGTGAATTACTCTCTCTCTCGAGTTATAATTCTTAACCCTAATTGATGATCCCTAATTTAAATTATGGAATCGCGATCTCTCGATTTGTAATTAACCTAAAACCTAAATTAATTCTAAGTTGTCTATTAACCTACTGAGAATCTAGAATCGATCTCTCGTTATATGACTCTACCGATTTGATCAAATCCTTTACCAATCAATTCATCTAACTCTCGTTAGCCCAAATTGATTATTTTCACTTAGCTCACCCTCTCAATTTATTGCTGAATTATTACGACCAAGAATTGAACAACAATTAAGTCAAAAGAAAACACAGCCAATTAAACTTTATTAATCTCAAGAATTAAAAACTCGAAGGTGAGTATAAATAATAATCAACACTCAACAATAACAAATTCAATAATTATCCCAATTTCATACATAAACAAAATTGAAATAAAAATAGAAACTACTGTTGGAACGAATCATGGAGGCAGTGACAGCGGGAAACCACATGTTCCAGGAAGTACGTCGCATCAAACTTCATCTCTTTGTCTCTCTTCCTTCGTCTCCTTCCTCAATCTCTCAAAACTCTCTAGGAATTTTTTGGGATGTGGCTAACATGAAAGCTCTCTATTCAGACTCTCCAAGGCTCCTACCTCTGACTTGTAATGTTCTATTTATACTTTGGAGGCTCTAGGTCAAAGTAGGGGTTGAAATGGTCCAAAAAAATCTTGCAAAACTTGAGTTTTTCTGTTAGCCCAACGCAGGTCACAATCGTGGTACTATCTGCCACGATCATGGACAGCACCTTAACCTTTCTGTCATGATCGTGGCTCAATGTACACTATCATGGCCTGACTTGAAGGTTTTCTATCACGACCATCCCCAAAATGCACAATCGTGGCCTGGCTGCCCTAGCTGGTTCTTTTCTGTCACGATAATGGCCTATGTTTTTGGCCTGAAACTCTTCGAATCTTCTCTATTCTTCACTGTTTACCCTAAAACACTAACAAATATATCACAGTACCTTAAAAATATAACATTTAAGTTTAAAGACTTAATCTAACCCATAAAAACACTAAAACATTAAAACTAACATAACTAAAACCTAAATGCATACTCAACACTCAAATTCTCACTAAATACATAACAAATTAAACCCTAAAACATTATGCAATTGACAACTATCAACATCCCTATACTTAAACATTTGCTTGTCCTCAAGCAAACAAAGCAACAGCATATAGCAAAGACAAAACACGTAATGCAATAATGAGACAATGACTTTCATCTTCATGAAATGAATTTAATCTTGAATGCAATCATTCAGTTATGTCAAATCATTAACATGCAAAATATATGTCTATGGGCTTTGAACTAAATATATAACTTAATCGAGACCTAAGTGTTAAATTATTTACCCATTTCAATTGTACACACACATTAATAATTTTTCGGTCCCTCAAATTTTGTAACTGTTCCTAAATACATTTTCATGAAAATTCAAGCTTATTACAATTCCGGTAGGTTATTAAGAAAACACACACTTTTTTCATTTATTTATTTAAACCCGAACTTAGTCTTTTACTTGGAGGCAAATATTTGTGATGAATGTCGATCCAGCTACTCAACTAAGTCATTTTACTAAACAGCTTAGTTGAAACGTCATTATAGTCTTTTTATGCGAAGGCACACATTTATGATGCGTGTCAATATGGTTACTCAACTATTATTACGTTTTCAACTCACTACTAGCTCTATTCGTAACCCGAAGGTCAACGGAGTAGTAATTTATTAACAAAACAATTTTTTTATTGCCTACCTTGTTGCTTTTAGCTATTCTTTTTTATGAAAAAGACTAGTTAAGTTACTTAAGTTAAATGACCTCAAATTATGAATGAATGTGACAATCTAGAGGGTGTTAAATTTACATTAAGTCTTAATTAGGCTGTATATTTATATAAAGGCCCCCTAATTGACTAATTTCGCAGGCTATTGATCATTCATAACCTAATAGACTATGTCCAAAACTAAATAAATTTCACTCAATCTAAGCTATTGACACATTAGCACACTTTACATAATGTAACCTAATAACTATCATACAGTATGCAAAATCATCTTCAAAAGCAAAACACACAATCCCTCCCCACACTTGAGCAATACATTGTCCTCAATATGAGAAGAAAGCACATATAAACACATGAACAAAGGGTAAAGACAAAAATTAAAATAACAAAGAACAGAAAAAAATAAAAATAAAAAAAGAAATAAAATATAAACAAAATAGAACTGAAAGCTAATTTGGAAAAGAAAAATTGGGTTAGACAGAAATCTTAGAGAGATGGAGGGGTGATGGCGATAGTGTTGAGACCAAATCCGCTTGACATCGAGAATCTTTTCTTATCTTATAAATGATTCGAGAGAGCAAAAGAATTAGCACTCCAAACCATTCCAAATCACTTAAAACTTATTTAAGAATTTAAAACAAACCTAAATACACAACAATTTAAATCTTCCTATCTTATAAGTGATTCAAAAGAGTACAAGAATTAGCACTCCAAACCATTCCAAATCATTCAAATTTTATTTAAGAATTTAAAACAAACCTAACTACACAACAATTTAAATCTAACTAGTAAACGTGCTAATTTATGGTCATTAGCTGACTTTCATCTTTTGAGACTCGACCAGGATCAATTATGAGCGGTTTGCTTCCACCATTCTCGTTCAACATCAGTTTTATAGTCTATGAGTAAGCTACAAATTGCAAAATGAGTAGAAGGACAATATTAATAATGATGAGAAAAAGAATTAATTTCAACAATGTCCTTCTTATTAACAAACTGTCAATAAAATAGGGAATAATGAAACTCCTTGAATCTTCCATCAAATCCAACAGCTTGTCTTGTACGAAGGTGAATTGCTCTCCTTCTTCCTTAATCACCTTCGTTTCCTCTGCGTCTTCTGCTTCCCAAATAGAGACTTCCATGCTTTCTTCAAATTCGATGCCTGTTGTCATTTGTTCTTTGTCCTCTTGTTCTTCAAAAGATTTGAACACATCAATTATCTTAAATAAGCTACTAACCTTTGGATTCTTAAATACATCGTTCATGTTGAATGTCTCATCATCATCATCAATCCAAAGGGTAGGGTTCTTTGCATGGACTTCCACTCTAGATTTTTCGATTTTCACATGTGGTATATCCAGAACTAGTGAATAGAAGGGAGGTTTGACATTCTTTTCTTCATACAGTTTTGTCATCTCTTGGTCATCAATGAGTTAGGGTTCAGTATGGTCTTCCTCTGGTTCTACTAGCTCTTCCCTATTCCTAAGTGTGATAGCCCCATATTGCTCTCATTGATGTAATTCCATATTTCTCAAAAAGTCTTCCACACTTCTCTTATAAAATTCACGAGAAAGTTGTCTTACTTGAATCTTCAGGTTATGAATAGAAACGGTATGATTTTTCGTTACTTGATCAATTTGCTCTTCAAATCTCTTCTGCCATTCTTCTATGGCTATGAGCTTATCTAAGATCTTGTCTAATTTAGAATCCCATAAACTGGATTCGTCATGTTGAACTTCAAATAGACCTTGGTGTCCCATGTGAGTACTTGCATTGTTTGACCAATAGAAATCTGGGTTGTTCTGCCAATCCAAAGTGTACATGGTCCAATAAGGGTCGTTATTTCTCCAACCATACTGCGATTTATTGTAAAGAACTAAACTAATCACCTATCCGATAACAGTGCCAAAAACTTGTTCGCAAGATTACATACGCTAGTTTCAATATTTATAACCTTGGTAAATTTCGCAAGCGCAAGATTCAATCGCATAATACCTAAGTATCGATCCCACGAGGAAGCCTAATCTAGTCCTAAAATCTAAGGTCGTACTAAACTACAATAGTTCAAAAGAAATAAAATATTGCAGAAAATAAATCAATCAAATAACTAATTTCAAGAATTGAGTTGAAGAAATCTAAATATGATAACAAACTACACAAAACAATCCCAAAACTAACCTAGAAACTATCAAGTGATAGAAAGGAGGATTCAATTCGAAATTAACGAAAAGCTAATCAGTTATACAATTCTCGACTTAATGGGTCTAGATGGTCCTACGTTGAATTACTCTCTCTTGAGTAATAATTCTTAACCCTAATTGATGATCCCTAATTTAAATTATGGAATCGAGATCTCTCTATTCACAATTGACCCAAAACTTAAATTAGTTCTAAGTTGTCTATTAACCTACCTGGAATCTATGCTCAATCTCTCGTTACACGACTCTACCGGTTTGATCCAATCATTTACTTATCAATTCACCTAACTGTCGTTAGCCCAAATTGATTATTTTTACTTGGCTCACTCTCTCAGTTTATTACCGAATTATTACAAATAGGAATTAAATCACAATTAAATCAAAAGAAAACACAACCAATTAAACTTTATTAATCTCAAAAATTAAAAACTTGAAGGTAAGTATAGACAATAATTAACACTCAACAATAGCAAATTAAATAATTATCCTAATTTTATACATAAACAAAATTGAAATAAAAATAGAAACTACTGTCGGAACGAATCATGGAGGCAGTGACAACGGGAAGCCGCCTATTCCAGGAAGTACGTCGCTTCAAGCTTCGTCTACTTGTCTTTCTTCCTTCATCTCCTTCCTCAATCTCTCAAAACTCTTTAGGATTTTTCTAGGATATGGCTGACGTGAAAGCTCTCTATTCAGGCTCTCCAAGGCTTTTACCTCTGACTTATAATATTCTATTTATACTTTGGAGGCTCTAAGTCAAAGTCGGGATCGAAATGGTCCAAAAAATCTTGTGAAACTTGAGGTTTTCTTCAGCCCGACTTAGACCACGATCGTGGCCTTTCCTGCCATGATTGTGGCCAGTTTCTTAAACTTTCTGTCATGATCGTGGCCCAATGTGCACGATCGTGGCCTGACTTGGAGGCTTTCTGTCACAATTATACCTAAAATGCACGATCGTGGCTTGGCTGCCCTAGCTCGTCCTTCTCTGTCATGATCATAACCTGTTGTGCCACGAACATGACATATATTTTTGATCCGAAACTCTTCGAATCTTCTCCTTGCTTCACCGTTTATCCTGAAACACTAACAAATGCATCACAGTACCTCAAAAATATAACATTTAAGCTCAAAGACATAATCTAACCCATAAAAACACTTAAACACTTAAACTAACATAATTAAAACCTAAATGCATACTCAACACTCAAATTCCCACTAAATACATAACAAATTAAACCCTAAAATATCATGCAATTGACAACTATCAATTACAAACCTCAGCAAAGTCCTTTTGATCCATTTGTGCATGTAATCACTATGAAGAAGAATTGGTGTATTTGCAAGCCTATGGTGGTGTACTTTTCTATAGGGAGTCTTGAGCGAAACACTAACGTTAAACACTTGAGTGAAATGAGTAAATTATGTGAGGAAGATACATTTTGAGTCTATCCTTACCTATGATTGATAGTGTCATAACTTGAGTCTGTTTGTGTATGCCGATGAAAATTAGTTATGATGTATGTAGTAATTAGACATTCGAATGACCGAAGTTTGGAAGATTGCATGCTCTTAATCCTTGTGATGATGAATTGATAGAGTGGATTGGTTGTGTTTGATTTTGCTCGAGGAGAACCGAAAATTTAAGTATGGGGAAGTTGATAATTATGTTTTTAGTTTATGTTTCTAGTGTGTTTTCATATGTTTTAAGTGCTTCTTTGTATGTTTTAGTTCCAGTTTATTTGATCTTTAGCATCTTTTCTTGATCATTAAAGTATTTAGTTGTTTCTTTACATAATCTAGTATTTGAGGGTAGTGTTGGAGCTTCTTTTTTTTTGGATGGATTGATGCACCTTGTTGATGAATTATTCAGGTATCAAATTTGCAGTTGTCGATGTGGTACATATGATTTAATGGCACCACTGGGTAGAATTAGCAAATTCAGATAACAATGAAATCTGATGAAGAGGAAGGAAAATGTGTGAGGAGGTTACAGTTTAAATTTTAAGTCAAACGGAGGTCTAGAGACTGAAGTTATGGCTAACAAGTGTAGAACGCTGTCAGAGCACAATCGTGCAACTACAAGAAGAATACCTCTCTGTACTGTTTCTAGCATTCTATGTTTTGACCTTTTCTATGCTTTTTCCAGCATTCTATGCATTTAATTCAGATTAGAGCAGGAAAGGCCTCTATTAACTGCAAATAATTTGTTGGAACTTCCAACTTTATAAAGCCAGCCCTCCTTTTTTTTGTTTTGGTGTAAAGAGCCGACTAAATTGTAGCAAAGTTTCAATCTGTCATTTTCAACTATTTCACATAGCAAGGCAAGAAAGGAGAACAAAAATTTTTATATACAAAAAATTGTCAATGACAGATGTTCTGCTTTCATGATAAAAGAAACAGAGCATGCACAGCCGTGCGGCTCAGAATAGCAGAGGTCGACTGGTTCGTGATAGAATATAGTAGTTTGAGTGAAACAGAAGAGTGAGTAAGTGCGTCTTTAAAATTTAAAGAATAACGACGTCGTTTTTCTTAGATAGAATAGAACAGAGTTAAGTTGGACCGAAGATTTGGACTAGTCTTTGTGGTCCTGCAGAGCTGTCTCCGTACCTCCTAATTTAACATTACATGCGGAGGAAGATACGGTCACATATTTATGTGAATGAATAAGATCGGAATAAGTCTATGAGAGCAAATGTTTGTTCTAAAAGATATACGTCACAACGCCTACATTAAGGAATTTTTAAAAAAGTTAATTAAAAAATCATAAAATCACAACTTATTTCAATTCTTAAAAATAATTAATCAAAGGAAGATATTAAATTTTATAAATATTGTTTGTTTAATAATTAGCAAGTACATATTTTCGTAGAGGAAAAGGCTTTTAAGGTACTCTATAAATAGTTGTCAATCAGCATTTTATCTTTTAATTTTTAATATCATTTAATCACGGTAAACGTAAATATATTTTCCAAAGCTAAGAATAGTATATAACTAAATAAATCATGCTTATGTATCGCATGTGTAAAGCCAGCTTCAGCCTTGAAGTCCTTTGGAAGTATCTCCTTCTCTTTCCCTTCATCAAATTCTGAGTCACCGAAGTTGACTTCCCAACCTCCAAGACCAACTTCTAAGCTCTCTCACTCTGCTCCGCTCTCAAACTGTATCCATGATTAAATGACCCACCATTGTCCTGCTAAGGCGGTACAATAAATTTCATGCCTCATAACCATCTTCCCTGATTATGGAAAACAAAAGCAAAGTGTCCTTTCGCAGTATAAACTAGAAAGGATCGAACCCTCCACTACATGCAAGTTCAAAGAATCCAGAAAAAAAATGGCAGCTAAGTGTTCCTTCCCGGCAAAGCCAGTTCATGTTTCCACTCCTTCAAGCATCCACATCAGAGGTAGAGATCCTTACTGTTCCTTTCATTTGTTGATTGGGCTTTATCTGTCTTAGCTATGGGCGAGCAGTGGTGTGGTTTATCTTTGCCTTGTAGAGTTGCCGCTGTTATGGCATCCTTGAGGGACACGGTAAAGTCAGACGATGTGCTTAAGTGTCATAGACTTGTTTTCAAAAATAAAATGTCTGACAGTAAAATGAACGTGCTCGTAACAAGCTTGAACTTTAGGATCGAATATTGAGGATATAAGTTTCAGGAGGGTCGAGTCATCTACACTATCAAAATAACTTGGTAAAGAATAATTTATAGGATTTACCTCAAGCTCAAGCTTGCCCCCTGTGCAAATGTTTTCGTTTTCGTTTATCTTAGTAGCGATGAATCCCGGGTATGATCTGATTTTCCATTATAGTAAATTTGCTTGCTCATGCTTATCATGTAAAATGGGATTTACTGCATATATTAAGCATAAATGATATATTAAGAGGTCTTTAGGAGAAATCAGATCAACCAATCTGACATATGAATTATTTCCTGCTAAGTGTTTCCGATACACCAATGACCTTCTTGGTCTTCCCGCGACTATGTTGAAGAAGAAGCAAAAACACATGATACTTTAAGCTAGTAACCAGCTTAACTAAAGAGGGAAATCCCCAGCTTATTCTGATAACCACTTGCACTTCATTGACGCGACAAGAACAGCTATTTATAAATTACTCCTTTTGATTCAATTACTTGCCAACTCGACATCTCATTCCACTTCATGGTTGTTAGGCTTGTTTTCTCCAATAACCGTCTTGTGTTCATTCAATTTTAAGTCAAAAGAACTGCTAGCAGGTGAATTCTGTGGGGATGGCACTCTGGTATTAATCTGCTGATCATATTAGTATACTCTAGGTCTATTTGCTAGAATCATATTCAACATATCCTAGTGAAAATGTGTATAATCTGCAGTCATTTTTAAGGTTTTTGTTTTTCCTAATACCATTTTGATTGATCTCTATACTCATGTTTTGTTGAGTTCTTGTCAACTGCAGAACGTGTTGGATGGTTTGCATTGAAAGCAAAGCCAGCGCATTTAAGGCTTTCAAATGGATTTAGAGCAAGAGCAGGTTTGAATGCTAGGTTGAATGAAATTGAAATTCCACGTCAATGGTACAATCTTATTGCAGATCTTTCAGTGAAACCTCCTCCCCTGCTGCATCCCAAAACTTTTGAACCAGTGAAACCTGAAGATTTATCTCCTCTTTTTCCGTACGAATTGATCAAGCAGGAAGCCACCAACGACAAGTTCATTGATATTCCACCAGAGGTACTAGACATCTACAGCCTCTGGCGCCCTACACCTTTGATCAGGTTTGTTCTGATAATGAAAAGAAAAAAATAATTGTGATCGAGGATTTTGCTTCTCTTCCTAAAAGTTTCTCATACCTTTCCTATAACTCAGAGCCAAAAGATTGGAGAAGCTTCTTAATACACCCGCCAGAATTTACTACAAGTATGAAGGTGTCAGCCCAGCTGGATCACACAAACCCAACACTGCAGTTCCCCAAGTTTTTTATAATGCTCAGGAAGGAGTCAAGAATGTTGTGACAGAAACTGGTGCTGGTCAATGGGGAAGTTCACTCGCCTTTGCTTGCAGCTTATTTGATCTTGGCTGTGAGGTAGGGAACTTTTAAGTCCGTCATTAGCCTAGCGATTGAATTGGGTTTGGGATTTGTTTAATTTGGTTGTTGATTTACTTGCTTCATAGTAGACAATATCACAAATTGGTAATCTTTTTCGAAGTGATCTGAAATCTGAATACATCTGTTTCTCTGGTAGGATAAAATCCTATTCGTCTTCAATCGGTGATAATAGTCTCTTATTATTTGTATATATTGCAAACATGTTCTAATTAAGATGAATGTTTTTCTTAAGGGTGCTACAAAAGTAAAATGTCTTCACAATCATGTCATTTGACTTCTACAACATAGGCATCAAATTCAATTAGTTTCACATAGCTACTGCTGATTGTTTAGTTTCAGTGTTTTCTGGTACCTTGTTACTAGCTTCCTGCATTTCGTTCACTGTTTTGAAGGGCTGATCCTAAACTGCTCTTTTTCTAACTGTACAGGTATGGCAGGTTCGTGCTTCATATGACCAGAAACCATACCGTAGGTTAATGATGGAAACATGGGGTGCTAAGGTGCACCCATCCCCATCAAACATTACTGAGGCTGGCAGTAAGATTCTTCAAATCAATCCATCTAGTCCAGGAAGTTTAGGAATAGCTATTTCAGAAGCTGTGGAGATTGCAGCTGCAAATTCTGATACCAAGTATTGCTTAGGGAGTGTACTCAATCATGTTTTGATGCACCAGACAGTTATAGGCGAGGAGTGCCTGAGACAAATGGAAGCTATTGGTGAAACCCCTGATGTTATCATAGGATGTACCGGGGGTGGATCAAATTTTGCAGGACTAAGTTTCCCATTCATTAGAGAGAAGCTCAATGGGAAGATTAGCCCTGTCATAAGAGCTGTTGAACCTGCAGCATGTCCTTCTCTAACAAAAGGAGTGTATGCATATGATTATGGTGATACAGCAGGGATGACTCCATTGATGAAGATGCACACACTTGGGCATGACTTCATTCCTGATCCTATTCATGCTGGTAAGGTGTTATTGCATTTAGCTTTTAGCTTCGGTCATTTCAGCTTTTTCTTCTTCAGCAATATATTTTTGTTTACTTAGGAGGACTGCGTTACCATGGTATGGCACCATTGATTTCACATGTTTATGAGCTGGGTTTCATGGAAGCAATTGCAATCCCACAGACCGAATGTTTTCAAGGTAACAATCTCCTTCTCTAAACTTAACATGAGTTTGATTTTAGTATGGTTTGCAAAGTCACTTTTGAAGAGGGAATCTGCAGCCACAAGCAAGTGCAGATAAGTAAATACACCATGCACAAATAGTATTATGAGTGGCAGTAAAGATTAACGATATTATGGTATTGCAGGTGCAATACAATTTGCTAGATCGGAAGGATTAATTCCTGCACCAGAGCCAACTCATGCAATTGCTGCTACCATCAGGGAAGCCCTGCATTGTAGAGAGATAGGAGAAGAAAAGGTCATTCTCATGGCAATGTGTGGACATGGTCATTTTGATCTAGCATCTTATGAGAATTTCTTGCATGGGAAGATGATTGACTTGTCATTTGAAGAGCAAAAAGTACAAGCATCACTAGCCAAGGTTCCTCAAGTCATGACATAAGTTGAACACGTCGATTTTATTTTGCGGAAGGCCGAGAGTTGGGATATTAGTTTGTTCAGCTGGTAATAAGACTCATCACTGGGTGTCTGTGTTCTGACAATGGCATGGATTATGTCCTTGAGTTCCTAGGCTACGGGATGTCCTTAACTCTTATAACCTCCGTCCCGTAAACTAGTTGTCGACTATTTTTCTTTGCTTTTCCCTTCTATCAAAATCATTATAACAGAATAAAGATTTCATAGGCACTTCTGGGAAATTTCAAATCTATTAATCAATTAATGTAGCTTTTTTGCTATTTGTGAACATAGAACACTAAACAGTATGGCATAATAGCACTCTAACTCTGTGAGCATCCATAGGATCTATAATGAGTGATATTATAAGTAGTTTAACAAAGTTATAAATTCTAATTTTTCAATTATATCAGCGGGATCATTATAAATTAATAATGATGTGACTACTTAATTAATCGTCAATGGTGCTCTAATCAAAAGAAAGTAGGCTCTTACTAGCTCCTTTACAAGTACAGGACTATTTTGTTAGTCGTTGAAAGCATCAGTGAAGGATTAGTACGATTATAACATAAAATGTTTATTAAATGAATTAGGATAAGTACATCATGTGAGATTAAAATCTTAGTTAATTATGATTATTGATGTGTGGATCAATTTAATTTTGTATAGATAGACTAATTAGGAGTGTGTTTGGATAGACCAAACACTAAATATACTTAAAAGAGCAGACCAGGTGTTGAATTAAATTTTGTCATGCAGAAGTTAGATCATGTACAAACTAGCTCAAGATCTGACTAACTTTTTTTTTGTTTTTGAAGATCATGATGATGTGATAAAGATAGTGGTTTGATACAAATAAAATATAAGAGGACATGACAAAGAACATAAATGAAGGGTAATGTGTCAAATCTCCATTTTTATGCTATTTCCTTACTTAGTAATAGAGTTAGTGGTTGGATGAGCCACCAATTAAAGTAGTGCTTAAGTATTTAAGAATATCAACCACCAACTAAATTATTATATTTAGTGATTTTGCCCACTTTCTTGTATTCTTGACTATAAAGCCTCCAAATACTTATAAACATCTCATTCATGATATTTTTAACATAGAGAGCTAGAGTCATTATTTATAACTATTGTGAGAGTTAGTAAAGATTGATAATTTTATCATATCTTAGGTAAATTCTTTTTTGTTTCATAGTTTATTTTTAAAATAAACATACTTATTTCCTTAATCTTTTACAAGAAACACTTCTAAACATAAGAGATTCTATAACTATGAGTTAAGTTGTATTAACTCAATTGTCATGTAGAGACTTTACCGCAGCTTTTTGCAAAATTTACATGACAACTAGTATTAGAGTCATTGTTGGTATTCTGGTGACAAGAGGCAATATCCTAAATGAACATATTACTTAAGTGGAAATGCTCATCAAACATATGCCAACGAGTGAATAGGAAATTCTTACCCATCTCAATTTAAAATTTTGGAGAGGCAAATCCAAGCCTTAAAAAATCAAGTGGTGAACTTGATGAAAAAATAAGAGGACGTCAACTTTGAGATTATATTCCTCAAATGAATTGTTATAAATCAAGATATTGGGTAAGATGAAAACACTTTTCTTAACCTAAAAGAACTTAATATTTTAATGAGAATTTGAAATGCTATAGAGATGGAGCATTTTTTGTGGGATATGATGCAATACTTTTTTTTACGACCAAGGTACCTCAAGCAGAGAAAGTTAACATAAATATAATGTACCTAGATAATGATCCTAAATTTTGGTGGAAAACAAGAACCTTTATCGAGATCAGTGTTTAACTTTCTCCTATAAACGTATAGGAGAACATGAAGAAGGGGTTAAATAATCAATTCTGTCCAAACTATACTTCTTAGCTTGCTAAAGGTGCTTTGAAGCGGATGAAATACAAGTTGACGAGGAAACATGTGAAGCAATTTATTTCATTGATATTGGATATTGGGAACAAGTTTGAGAAAGACAAACTCTTCAACATGTCTAGGTTATAATCATGAGTTCAAACGGAGTTACAACTATAAAAATGTCAATGATGGTGTCAAAGAATTATGATAGTTGATGCTTCGGTAGGATTATGAGTACCTAAAGAGACCAAAGTCTTTTCCCTTTCTCAAAAATTGAAAGGCAGTGATTATTAAGAAAAAACTTATGTAAGAAGAAGAAAGATTACATATTTATTCAAAAGCAGCAAGATTACAAAAGGAATTCTAAGTAACATGGATAACCTAAGCAAGGTTGATAAAGTTTCAAAGAAGAGCCAATGATGCTTTATGTTCAACGGGCTCCATCTTTTCAAGATTTTCCAAAGAAGGAGAAGGTGATAGTGGAAGGTGAAGGTGAGAATGATCCTTTAAAAGTTAACCTTCATTTGATCTCATTATTTAACACGGTGAATACTCAAACTAGTCCTTTTGATTGATTATATACGTAGGGTTATAAGTCAATATGAAGGAACTCATACTTAATACTAGTGCCACTCTTTCCTTCTTCACAAAATGAATGGTGTAAAAGTTGGAGTTAAAGTTGAGCAAAGTGAGAGCAAAGATGAAAAAAAAAATCAGGTAATGATAGGAGCTACCTACAATGTTCTCATGAGTATGAGAAGTTAGAGAAATTCAATATAATAGTGATACTCTTAACAATTTTAGTCTTGTTCTTAGCATCAACTCTCTCCGAGTAGTGAAAAGTGATGTTATTCCTATATCTAGAAGGTATGATGATAATGCATGAACAAAATTATTACTTTGTCAATTATTATTGGTCTCAAGGATTGAAGGACAACAACAAAAGCTACACATGTTTCATCTAGGAATATTTAAAAAGGCTTTAAGAAAATAACAAACACATACATTCGATAAATGGGAGATAGCTAAAAACTTTATGGTTGAAGTTTTGAATGCTGTAGCGAAAGCATTAAGGGAATTCAATGTTGTGAATCCTAAAGAGCTACCAAAAACTCTTCCCCCTAATTAACAAATTGATCACAAGATCAAACTTACTTTAGGTGCAACTACTCCTTATTTCCTATATCAAATGTCTCCATTAAAGATAGTGGAGTGGAGAAAGAAACTTAGTAAACTACTAGAAATGAGTACATTCGATCATCCAAACCTTTATGACGTTCTTATTTTCCCCCCAAAAGAAGTAAGATAGAGGAGTGTATTTGTGTACGAAATATTGATCCCTTAACAAGGTAACCATTAGGAATAAATATCATATGCCTTTATTTCAAGACTTAATGGGCATATTACTAATGCTTATAGTGTTTACAAAGTCAGACTTGCGGAGCAAGTATTGGTAAGTGTGTATTGTTGAGACAAATGAACATAAAAAAAAATGTATGACTTGATATGGTTCTTATAAATTCCTAGTCATACTATTTAGTTTGATGGGGTATTAATCAAGGTAAATATCAAAAATAAATATCACGTGCCTTTAATTCAAGATTTTATGGCCATATTATCAAGGTTTACGATGTTTACAAGCCATACTTGAGAAGTAAGTATTAGGAAGAGCATATTGTTAAGGGAGATGAGTATTAAAAAAAATATGTAACTTAATGTGGTTTATGAGTTCTTATATATACTATTCAGTTTGATTGATGCTCCTACTACTTTTTACAACTTGATGAATGATATGACGCATTACTTATGATGATATCATGATATACAATACTAATATGATTAAAAAATGTATAATATTTGAGGTCAGTGTATAAATAGTTTTTAGCTCTTTATTTACGTAAAAAATACGAGTTGTTTTTAAAATAAATAATATTTTTAGGACACTTGGTAAGCAAAGGCCATATATAAATGGATTCAATGAATGTACAAGACAATGTTGATTTACAAATTCCTATAATAGTATGGAAACTTTAGAGGTTTCTTAGTTTAGTGAACTACCATCATTGATTCATTATGAAATACTTAAATAAAGTGAAACCCTTGATTGACTTATTAAAAAGAGCAAGTGTGATGCTATCAAAATTGAATTAAGAAGCTCTTAAAAAGCTGAAGGCTGACCTTTTCATTGATTTTGTCCTAAGTTTTTCAAAATTTGATCTCTTATTTGAGTTATATATTGATACTTCTGACAAAGTTATTAAGGGTGTCTTAGTGTAATAAGGCTATCATATAACTTTTGAGGTTCGAAAGTTAAATGGTATCAAGAATTGGTACTTAACATACGAAAAGGAAATGTCGGCCATAATGAATTGCTTTGATACTTGACAAGTTACATTTTGGGGACCAAATTTATACTATATGCAAATAATTTTTCTAAAATAGTTTTAAACATCTAAAAGAAATTGTTTCAAAAGAAGCTCGGTGGAAAGAGTTTCCTACTAAATAAGACATGTCAGAAGTATATGTTATAACACACAACAATATGGTTAACACGTTAAGTAAAAAGGATTTTTTTGTAATTTTGTATGTCATCATTAGAGTTGAATATGATTTATTGGAAGAAATCAAAGTAGCAGAACCCCTAAATATCACCTATAACAAGATAGTTTATTAGGTGAAAGATGTTATATATTGAGATTTTGGCTCAACGATGATTGGTTAGTCACTTAAGAGCTAAATGAATGTTAATTCTCCTTCCTTTTTCTTATTATTGGTTATAGATGGAATTAAATAAATATAAGAGAAGGAAAGAAATAGGAGTGTTATAGCTCTTACCCATTCCTAAAAGAATGAGGATACTAATTTCAATAGATTTCATTGGTAGATTTCTAGAAGTTTACAATATGGCTTCGATTAAAGTAGTGGTCGATTAGTTTTCCATGCATGATATCTTAATAGTGAAGCACTTCAAAGTTTTAGGTAATATAGTTAGTGATTGTAATGCCTAATTTATTGGTCAATTTTGAACATCTTTTAATATGATAGGATCTGATCTCAATTTTTTCATAATAAATTACTCAAAAATTGATGACCAAAGGAAGTATTTGTGGTACTGTTTAAGTGCAAATTAAAGAAATTGGGTTAATTTACTTGGTAATGATCAATTTTGCTATAACATACGTAGATCTTTAGAAATGATGAAAAGTATTTTTTAAATTGTATTGGAACAATTTCTTACTCCCCTCAAGATGGCTCAACAAAATTCAAGTAAAAAAATAATCGACAACTTATCAAATTGGGAGGAAAAATATGAATTGCTTGGTAAGGAGATGGATAGTCTTTAAAAAGCTTCCAAGCTAATAATAAGTATGTAAATTAGATACAAATGCCATTAGAGTTTAACATTGGAAATTAAGTCTTCTTAAAACTTACTTCTCAAATATGGAAGAATAATAATATAAGCAAATGCATAGAGCATTGGTGTCAATGTATAGGTCGTTCGAAGTATTCAATAAAGTTGTGATATGACATATAAACTGAACTTGTCTCAAAAGTATACCCAAATTTACATATTGGTTTCCCTAAACCTTATCGTGAGGATGAAACAAATCTTAATAAGAGCAAAGTGAAAAGAGCTCCACAGTTTATGGGAAAATAGCTCAACAAATAAGTAGAGAAGATCCTTGTTCATTGAAAAATGAGTTACTGTATGAGAAATCATAGAATTAAGTTATTGATTAAATGGAAGAACAAACTCATCTTAAAACTAAGAAGAAATATATAACCTTGTGGAATTCTAGTATTAAGTTGATAACTGCCTTCAATTTATTTCGATAAAGGCACCAAATTCATATGGAGGGTAAGAACAAGTCAAACTGCTCCAACATATAGATGAGTATGATTCTGCTCTCTCTAAAGAGAGATGAGCTCCTTTGCAATCTCTAATTTTACATACTACTTTATAGAAGTAGCTTGTAAACCATATTGTTCAAGACGAGAACTCTGGATGATTTTTTTATTTTGGTACGATGGGTAAGCAATGTCAAAAAGAGATATCCTGGCTATAGTAGGTATTCCCTTTTTTCATGGAGGGTAAGAATAAGTAGAACTACTCCAACATGTAGATGAGTATGGTAGGGAATAGCTGCTACAGTCAGGATATCTCTTCTTAACACTACCTACACAACGTAGGAATTATTAATTCTTTAATGCATGTAAAACTATTTTGTTAGCCATTGGTGAGCCTTAACTAAGGACTAACATAACTAAGTCATGAGAAAGATATGTTAAAAAATCAAAGACAACTATACCAAATGAGATCAAGTAAGATTAAGAGAGTTTAAACTTTGGTTAACTATGATGTAACATTAGTGCATTGATTTACTTAGCTTTGGAGGATAGACTAACTAAGGACGTGTTTGGATAGATCAAACCCCAAAATATTCACGGAGTATATGGTATATTAATATACTAAATTATAGGCATAAATTGGAATATGTATAAACTAATTTAGAATTTGACTAAACATCATCTTTGAATGAAAATAATGGGTGATGTAACAAAGATAATAGCTTGAAACAAAAAAGAAGAGGAGCATATATCAAAGATTATAAAAGAATAGGGAAAATAAATTATTATTTAGTGGTGGAATTCGTTATTAGATATGTTAATCACTCATTAAAATAGTGTTTATATAGTTAGAGATATTAATCACCAAGTAACTTAGTGCACTTAATAATCTTTATCTCTTTTTAATCTCCAAATATTTATAAATAGATCATTTGAGTGTGAATCTACATAGTTAAAACTATTGTTCCTTTATAATTATAGTGGGTATTAGTAAACATTGATATATTTTTTTTAATTTTGGATGCATTCATTATCCTTTTTTATTAAGTTAAATACATTTATTTCCTTTTTCTTTTATGTCAACGACTTTGAATATAAAAGATTTATTAAAATTATATTGATTTATGCATACGTAATGATTGTAAAAATTTTTCATACAACTTAATATGAATTCGATATTTTATCAAAATCTCTAGAAAAGTTTTAAATAAAGGTAAAATGGTTAAAGACAAAAAAATATTATATTTAAATCATTCCTGCAATTAAGCTTTAGAGTCTACAATAAACTTTATTTTGTTAGTTTGATCAATTAATAAATATTAAAGACCCAAAAATATTATATTTAAATAATTCCTGCAATTAAGCTTTAGAGCCTACAATAAACTTTAATTTTTTAGTTTGATCAATTAATAAATATTCATATTCTAATTATTATAAATCATAAGCTTACTAAAAATATCGTACATCTTTCACGTATTAGACACAAATTTAGAAATTTATTTAATTTGTTACTTATGAAAATGCTATTTTGTTAACTTTTATGTGTTTATATACTAAATTTCTTTAAAATTTCTGGGAAGTCTTATAATTGCAACTGAAATTTGACCTTCTTTTTCTCTGTTACAATTAAAATCACGATATAATATTTTCTATTAGATTTTATTTCGGTATGATTATATATATATATATATATATATATTTGAAAGAAGTTATGATTATATTATATGTTAAAAAAAACACTATAAAGATTTAAACTTTACCACTAAATAAAAAAGAAAACCGCAAGTAAAGAAACATGAACAGAAAACGTCGACGTAGGGTCTCCTATTGTGATCTAATCTAAGCTAAGGGAAGCAGCTAACTCTCTGACGATTATCCCGAGCATCCACTTTCTTCCGATTTCTTTCTGTCCTCATCTGCCCGTTCGCCGTTCTTTGCTGTCAGCTCCGTCGCCGCCTTCGTTGAGGTTAGCACCAAAACCGCCGGCTCCTGCCTTCCTCCTCTTTGGCATTCATCCCTTAATTGATTTACATTTAGTTCAGCTCTAGGTTTAATGGGCCGAACATATAAAGTTGCTGACTTTCCCAATCCACAATTTTCAAAAAGGAATTTGTTTCAGTTTTACTTTTCTTCATTATTTTTTCAGTCTGCCTTTGATGATACCTATTTTTGCTCACAAGATTTAGGTTCTTTTTAATATGGGAATCGCATGCGACAGTCCGTGGATATATGCGGGGCCTCTGTTCTTAATGTTCTCTTACGATTTTATTTATTTATTTATTTTGAAAATTTTGACGCTAGTAAACTTGCTTGTGTGATGAGTTCACCGTGATTACCTGTATATTAGTAATTTACATTCTTGTCAGCTAAATGTAATGAACATGGAAAGTAATTGCCTTGATTATTCTTGAGGTTTTCCTTTTTCATTTTTTTGGGTTTTTCTTGGTTGGGTTGGCGTTTTGCTTGAAGATATTAGAACTATTGGAGCAGAAATTAGAGTTGTTATTGGCTTGACTTGTCTTGTCTCAATTAGGTGAACATAGTTGAGGATTTATGTTGTTCCAATTTGTAGTTTTGTTCTGAGGTTTATTTATTTATATATCTTATACTGATCAATTTGTTCTTCTCTACAGGTAGCTACCATTAAAATGGGAAGTAAAGGTCGTATGCTGCCTCCGCATTTGAGACGTCCACCTCCAGGAACTGGTATAGTACATCCCGATACTTACGGTCCAGGAGTACACCCTCCACCTGGTCCCTTTCCTCCTTTTGAGATGTTATCTCACCCAGAGGTTATGGAACAGAAGTTGGCTGCACAACATGTGGAGATGCAAAGAATTGCAACAGAGAACCAGAGACTCGCTGCTACTCACGGAACATTGAGACAGGAATTAGCTGCAGCAAAGCATGAGTTGCAGATATTACATGCTCATATAGGACTTATAAAGTCTGAAAGAGAACAACAAATGAGGGGCCTTATGGATAAGATTGCCAAGATGGAAGCTGAATTGAAAGATGCTGAACCTGTAAGGTTGGAATTGCAGCAAGCACGGACAGATGCTGACAACTTGGTTGCGGCAAGACAGGAACTTATGACTAAAATGCATCAGTTGACTCAAGATCTTCATCGAGCCCATGCAGATGTGCAGCAGATTCCTGCTCTGATGTCAGAGCTTGATGGTCTCAGACAAGAATATCAGCAATGCAGGTACCTTTTCTAATTGTTGCTTTTGGATAATTTCTTTTCTACCCAATGTTTTACAGATTTTCTCACTGTAACTATTAACCTGAACAATGTTCTTGAAAATGGATTTTGGAATCCTTCTACTAAATTCTTTCGTGCTTATTTCTTCACATAAGTTTATTTCTACAATGTATATATATATCTATATATGTATGTATTTATATAGTTTGCTTCATCAACAATGCGTCTGTACATGCTATTCCTATCAAAATATTTTCTTTATTTGCTTTTCTTTATGCATTTTTGTTATACATTTTCACATGTCTGCCGCCTTTTTATTCATTTAAAAATGCAGGATTTCGTATGACTACGAGAAGAAGTTATTTAATGACCATCTTGAGCAGCTTCAGGCAATGGAGAAGAACTATATGACGATGGCTAGGGAAGTGGAAAAGCTTCGTTCAGAATTGACTAATACTCCTAATGTTGATATTAGAACTGGTAATTTCTTACGCCTTTACTTCTTTTCCTCCATCAGATTTTGAGGTCCATCTTCTACTTTCATTTGCAGGTGGACCTTATGGTGCTGCCTCTGGCAATAATGAGAATGAGGTTACTGGGCGTCCTGTGGGACAAAATCTGTATGAGGATAGTTATGGTACTTCTCAAAGCCAGGTGGGCCAAACTTCCAAATATTGATTTGTTTTACTTTCATCTTTGATATCCTAGCCCCATTGGTTTTACTCATCAAAAGTGAACATGGCTAACCTCATTAAATATTTGATATGCATGCTCGTAGAAAATTCTTCCATTGATATTTTTTGTTTGCATTTGATAAGATACTTTACACTATTACTGCATGCTGTATTACGAATGAAAATAATTGGCTCCTTGACTCTGATCTTTGTTCTCCCATTTCATAAGACACTAAGCGAACTTCAGGGGCTCATGTATATCTCTCTTTTTGTCCTTTTGAGTTTGGGCAAGAAAAGGAAAACGTCTTCTACAAACCTAGAATAGTTGTGCTTTCAGAATTTTGATTTCATCTGGAGAGCTATTGGCATGTATTTTCTCTGAGACTCGCTTAATTGTCTTAATTGTGCAATGATCCTGAATCTACTTTTAAGTCCTGTTTTTAAGATTGAAAGATAGGGGGGACATATGCATATTGGTCGTCAAATGGATGTCCACATTTCTAATAATTGCTTAAAAGTCATCTTAAATTTTATTGGATGTTAATCACCAGCCTGGGTTGGTTTTGCCCTGGATGGATTTTAGGAAAGGAGAGACTACAAAATGTCAAAGTTGGGAAGTATCCTGATGTGTTATCTTGATTATGCTTTTCTTGGGAATGGAGGTTCCGTTTTAAGTAAGCTTAGTTCTAGGTAGATAGTGCACTCTTTTCGGAAGAGAAATAAGGAGCCCAAGTATGGTCATGCACTTCCTACTGTGAATTTGGTCAAATGGAGTTGTACATGGGACATATTCTATTTTGTTGATTAGTGGTTCCCAATTTTAAACTTACTATGTTATGTTTAAACTTACTATGTTATGTTAGGCATTCATGTTTCATCTGGTAATCTTCCTCGTGCATTGAAATCATTCTACATTATGTATTGTAGCTCCAGTTTGTTGGTCTCATTCAGGAAGTATTGTAAGCATGTGATGTGCGTTAAAGAATCACATTTCTTGATGCTTTTGCAATTGAAAGAGACTCATCAGAAGTTTTGGAGTCTTGTGTAACAGGTGCATGCCACCATTCCTGCAAACCATGCTGCTGCTTCTAGAAATGTTTCAGCAGCTACTAGTGTCAGTGCTGTTAACAGCACTTCAGCTTATGTTGGAGCTCAATCGAGTACTGCACCCACAAAAGGCCCAGTTTATGACGCACCAAAAGGATCTGGTTATAATGCACCAAGAGGACTTAGTCAAGATGCTCAAAGAGGACCCAGCTATGGAGGACCTGTCTATGATGCGCAGAGAATGCCTGGCTATGATCCACAGAGAATGCATGCTTATGACATTCACAGAGGGCAGAACTACCTCGCTCAAAGAGGACCAGGTTATGAGGTGCAAAGAGCGCCCAGTCATGATGCAATGTCAAGGGGGGCTACTGGATCGCATGGCCAAGTGGCCCCTGCAAACAGTGTGCCGTATGGGTCTGCAACACCGCCTAAACGTGCTGGAACTGGAAGTGGGTACGAGATACCAACTCGTAGTGGAAACCCTGTGAGGAGATGAACCCAGATAATACATCTGAAGTAAAACATTGTCAAACATAACCCTGTATGAAGACGTCGTCTTTGTACATCTCTCATTTGCTTTCAGATCAGCAAGTCTTTTACAGCGGCCACCTTCTGTTGGTATGCTATTAATGATTGATAACCCCCTTTGTTCAAGTTTTCTTTGTGTCTTGTCTTCGTAATCATACTGTGGTTCACCTACATCCAACATCTTCCTTTTGAAACATAAACAACGTGGTCGCATCCTCTACCAGTAAATTTCATGTGGATCATCTTGTTAATTGTTTCAAAGGGCCCATGTTTACGAAGGCATTATCGAATTCACCGTGGAACGAAGTTTTACTCTTTTACCCAACAATGATGAACTATTAAGACCAAAAGAGAATGTATCAAGTTTTGAGTTGAACTGATCCTATTTTCATTAATTATTCATTTCAAATTTTACTTGATCAGAGTGGTTGTCGCTCATGGTTTTTCTTCTTTACATCCTAAAAGTTTTATCAAAAATAATGAATTTTATATTTTAATGTTTTTACATAATGATACAAGTAGAAACAGATCAGCTATAGAACAAGGGGGAAAAAAAACAAGAAGAGAAAAACCCATGTATTGAACTAATTTGCATTGTGGTACTATTGAAAATTTCTGGTTTCCGCTCAACTTGGAAAAGGTAGTAGTATTTATGCAATCAATGGTATGGTACCATGGGCCCGATCAATCTCATCACAGATTCATTTGGTAGCTCCCAAAAACTGCCACTTACCTTTGGCGGAGAAACTGGAGACTCTGGTTGGACTCTGATGACGAATGCCTGTCAATTTCCACTTGTTAACAAGAACACTGAGACTCGCAGTTCTAATAAAGGCTATTCCATAGTGAAGGAACGTCAGGGCCTGTGCTGGATGAGGATGGTTTGTCAAAACATTTGTGCATTATTCGCTCAAATGCTCGCTGCAATTGCAAAGATGAGGATGAGTAAGGAAGAGCAGAATTGCTTCTTACTTTTTCGTTGTATTCAAAAATGTATATTCAGAAGATGAGGTCTAAGATAAGTTAAATACATGTCATAATGTGAAAACATTCCAAAAATTATAAATAAAAAGATATGAAAATTTGAAGCAGAATAAGATAAACTAATTATTACAATATAAGAAACTCAATTAACGTCATATTTGAAATTACGAACACAGTCGTGTATTAAGACGTGCTCTTCTCTGAAAGCATGAAGTTCTGCGAAGGCTTGCTACACTAGCATTAAATCTTGGACATGTTTAGCAAATACGACTTGACGCATGGTTATGTTATAAAGAGTATTTTTCTCTGAAAGTATGAAGTGAGTATACAATATTATACACGGTCAACTCAAAGACCATGTCATAAGATGGAGTTGTGATCTGTGCTACTGACAACATTCTTACTTTTATTATCACTTCCGGTACTGATAGGGACAATTATGACAATTATCATGTCATCAACCAATCGAAACTTTAATATAACTTTTTATGGCCCCGCTGAAGGGGTAGATCTTATATTATACCAGCATCTCTTTTGATTCTTCAGTCATCCAAAGGTGTATATTTCTATATTGCCTAGATCCGATATCATAAGTCATATCATTTTGACTTTTTCAAGAAAACCTATTTGTCGGTATCTAGGCATGATTTTTGCCATGATCAATATAGGCGTATCATTCAACCGACGAAGCTATTTGATAATCTAAATCTATATCTTGCAAGGATGGGAAAGAACAATAGCACTAAGACATTTCATTGCACTTTTTTCTTATTACATTGTAAGTAGGTCAATCAACTCATCTAAAGAAGCGCATATAATATGCTTTCCTAGGTGCTTAGGCAATGAGTGGATTTGGGAGACTAAGGTGGGTCAGCTCAGTTAGATGATGTGGACGAAAGGTTTTTACTGGCCTGTTAGGCGGCTCGAGGAAGAAGAACAGCAATGGTAGCATATGGTTGGCGGTTTAGAAGAAAGTATAAATAGGGTTCGCCTCCTAATGGGGAAAGTTGAAATCCCAATTCTCCCTTTGGAGCTATTGAGTTGGAATCCCTCAACAAGTCTTTTGCCCTTCCTTTCTTGTTCATCCTTAGATGCAACGCCTTACATCTTTCTTAACACGTATTTTTTTCTTCAAAGATTTATTTGGTCTATCAATGTAGACTACTTGTAGTCTAAGTAAGTAGAGATTTCCCCTTTCTTTGTTTTAATCCTTTTGGGCCGGAGGGCTGGGTCAGAAGCATCGAGATTTATGTCAGATTGGTGTTTAGTAGAGTTTCAACTCATCTATCAACTTTGTGGTCCGACGTTGCTAAATGCATGACTTATTGGTGCTATATCCACGTAGAGTATACCATACGATTTATATTGGGCAATACAAGGAAAGGAAATTTGTTTGTTCAGATAGAGATGACAACTCTACCTATTAAAGATTGTCAATATCAGGACATTTATTTATTTAATGATTAAACTATAACCCTCTCGAAGGAGTGTGAAAAGCAAGATCTTTTAGCTACCTTGCAAAACAAAAGGAGCGTAGCCTTGGAACTTCATTTTATAAAAGCGGAATCATAAGCTGATTTCACCAAGGATTCCAGATTTGGCAAAAGACTGGTATGAGTCATTTTTTTAATGAGTCAGGCATATCCAATTTGAAAAGCTTGATTCCTTTATCCCTTCTAGCTAATCGACCATAGAAGACCCGATAATCAGCTCGAAACCCAAACGACTACTTTAGAAAGACAGAAGAATGAGCAAAATGAACACTTAACATATACGTAAGAGCGATTAAAATGAGATCATCTCAGGTGAGACCAAAAAGAAAGGAACAAAAAAGACCAGTGACAATGCCAACCACCTTTCTCACTTGCTTGAGTGCCTTCGCCTATTTGAATCTTCATATTCTAGGATTGATCTTAACTAAAGGTCTAGATTTGTAGTTCCTTCTTTTACTTGATTTTAGAAAACTTGGAAGGGACAAAACCCTAAACACCTTCCTTTAGATAACGAAAAACCAATAAACAAGTTCCATTACAAAAGAGTAATCTTTTACACAAAGGCCCAAAAGAGTTGGATAGTACTAAGGACTCCAATTTGAATGGGGAAAAACTCACAGGACCGAGCCTTCGTTGAACTGTTTGCTTTCTTCCAATCATCTTGTACCATTGAGTAGAATGATTTAAAAATACGATCATTTAGTGCCAAAGAGTCTGCTACCGAGGAGTCTGATATCTCCTAATCTTCTACTATTCGAAAATCTGGTACCGTCGAATCTTTGGATGAAGCTTCAATCAATGACTAACACGGTTTAGGACACAAGTGTGTCTGTGCCCGTGTTCTTATTTGGACATTATCAAAAAACAAGTTGAATTGAACTTAATGTAACGACGACTTTCATGTTTCACATAAATGCATCAGTAATACACTTTCTTGATGTATTTCTTAAAAATGCTAAGTTTGTACTTCATATAAATGAATTTACCTTTAGCTCAACGTCTAATCATTATGACCCACTTGCTCCTTTTAAGAACAATGCTTAAGTTTCAGTTCACTTGCTTTTCAACTTCTCTAATAACATGAAACTTAACCATAATATATCTGGTTCTCCCATGTTGGACATAATTTTTTGCAATGTTTATATTTAACCTATTTTCAATGTTAATAGAAGTACCACCCTCTTGTTTCATTCCAAGATCAGTTAACAACTTCCTTAATCATATGCATTGATTTGAAACTAATAGCTACTATATACTTAACTTTAGGAGAGGATTGAGCAATAACTTCTTGGTTATTTGAATGCCAAGTAAATAACTATTTAAAAAGGCAAAAAGTACTTCTTTCATCATCAATATAACTAACCTAATCACTATCAACATTCCTCATCAAACTAATGCTTTTTCTTCTTATAGATTAATTCATAGTATGATATTCCTCTCGTGTATCTTAAAACTATCTTGGCTACACCAAAGTGAAAATTAGTTAGCTCTTTCATGAATCTTAATAACGAACTAGTTACATTATCAAGTGTAGTCTTATAGCTGTCAGATATAATATATTCCTAATCAAATTTCTATACCAAGTTACATCAACTTTTCTTCACCATTTTCCTTTGATAATTTCAAGTTCATAGTAAAAGGATAGACTACTAGTTTAGCCTTTGGTACATTAAACTTCTTAAGATAAATTATGCATATTTACACTGAACAATTAAGATATAATCTTTAACTTACTCAATTTCCATAACAAAAATATAATACATCTGTCTAAGATCATAAATCTTTAATCCAAATTTAATTTTTATAATGATGCTACATAATCATCATCACCACTATTAATCAGCAAATCATCTACATATAAGGACACAATCAACTTCATAGATCTATCTTCAAGTAACATTTAAAGAGTAGCTTTATTTTCAATTTTATTAAGCCATATCTAATCAAATATTCATAAATTCTATTATACTAAGCTCTAAGGGCTTGTTTTAAGCTATAAAGAGCTTTGTATAATAAGTAAACATATTTTTCTTGTCATTAGTATTGAAACAATCATGTTTCTCAATATATATGTTCTCTTTGATAAAGGAATTTGAGAATGTTGATTTGCATCAAGATGGAGCAATTTATAACCAAATTAGGCATTTAATGCATCCAATAATGTTATAATATCATGCCTAGTAAATGGTGCAAAGGTTTCAAAATAGTAAATTCCATGTTGAAAATACCTCTTATAATAACATTACTTTGAGCTTGTTAATTGATCCATCATGAATGTTTTAAAAAACAATTTAACTCCAAAAACTTTATAATTAGTTGGTCATTTTACTAGAGACTAGATTTCATTTTTATTTATCACAGAGATCTCTTATTCCACGAATGCAAATCATTCTTTCTTAATTGCTACTTTATTGTAAGTATTTGGCTCAACAGATACTCAATATGCTCTTCTATAAATTTTAGTAAATGGCCTTATTCTCCGAACTAAAATTTTAGTTTCTTGATCATCATTAGCCTCCTCTATAAAATATTCATTATCATAAAATGGTAAATAGTAAACTTCTAGGTCTTGAACTTCACCAACTAGTAGCTTTTATTAATTTGGTTTAGCAAATTCATCAATTAAAGTACCTGAGATCACTTAAATCTTTCTTGTTACAAGATTAAAAACTTTATAAGTTTTTCTTATACAACTATATTAAAAAAAATTGTAAGTGCACTTTAGTTGTCTACCTTTTTTCCTTTTAACTTTAGGGACATGTTTAGCATAAACTACTGAAAACCTTTAGGTTTTTTACAAATTGTAAGTTACCAAACTTTTTTTCATATGGTGTTCTACCTTCCAGTGCCTTAGTAGGTAGTACTCACTCCTTTTGTTGAAAAATTGTTCGATACTTCTTTTCTTCTATTATAATTCTTACCATCTTTATGATGCATCCTTTTTTTACCGCTCCTTTCCACTAAAGAGTGTATAGAGTTGTCAATTGGTGATCGATTCCTTTACAAAATTCTTTGAAATCCTTAAGAACATATTTTGAACCGTTATCATACCTTAGTTGCTTAAATGAGAGGCATCCATCTTTTTCAATTTTTGTTTTCAAATTTTTGAATTTTTTAAATACCTGACTTTTAAGTCTCAAGAAAGGAATTTAATTATATCTAATATAATTATCAATAAACAACCCAAAATATCTACTTTCCATTTAATGAGACCTCTCTCTATACATCATAGTGAAGTAGTTCTAACCTTTCTGTAAAACTTTATGAAGTATTTTCAAAAACATATCACGCTTGCTTCTCAAGCTAGTATTCTCAACAAATTTCATTTATTTTTATCAGCTTTGGAAGGCCTTAAACAACATCATTTTGAATTATTCTTTTCAATGCATCAAGACTTTCATGTCCTAATCTATTATGTCATAGTATAAACTTATTGATTAAGCAACTTTATCATAATTCACATAATTACTTTCAGCACTATATATGGCTTTGACATTCCAATTAATTGGAAAAAGTTTACTTTTCATGAAAATTCCCATCATTCTATCTCCTTTAGATTCAACAATCATATATTTACTTTGGTAAAGTTCCCAATATATAGTTTTTCAATCAATTGACCAACACTCAACAGATTTTGATCAAGTATGATGGGTAGTTTGTGTTCTCTATCTAGTTATAAATTTTCCTATTGCTAATATATTATTTAAAACTAAGGCAAGTGCACCTTTTTTTATGAAGTAACATATCAATTCCACAAAGAACCAATCTAGAATAGAAACTTTAAACTAGTAGTCACTAGTCTAAAATGAATAAATAAAAGAATAATTTTGATCTAAGAAATATCAAATAAAATAAAACCTAAATAGGTATCTAAAGAGAATTAATAACAAGAAAATATATCAAAAGAAAATTCAATCAAATATTAATATTTAAACAAGAACTTCCTATAGTATTAGTTTTGATTTCGTGATTCGATTAACCTATAATAGATATATTGAATTAGATCAACATGATCTCTTAGACATTAAAGCTATAGTCTCTCGAGCTATAACCATATACTCTCTAGTTGATTAACCCATAACTCTAATAGGCTAACACCCATTTGAATACACTAAGATCTATGAAATCTTTTGGAAGATTTTAACCTAATACTAGAAAGATCATGAAGATCTCTTTTAAGCACCTCGTTGAAAACACTATTACCTAAGTCATTGTTCACATGTGAATAAGCTTTCTCAAGGCATGTATAAGTGAATTATAATTAAACTTAGTCATTAATATAACAAAATCCTGCATTAAGATCAATTAATAGCAATTCGTGGAAATATATCCTCTCTACAAATTATAAAGAATCAATTCATTAAAAAAATGAAAACTTGAATAAAGAAAGATATTTAGTTAGGAATCATACTCAAAACAATAAAGCAATAGACAAAAATAAGGAGAAAATGTTATAAATAAATCTAGATGAAAATTTTGATTTATGCAATTTGATCCATCAAATTGATAAATTAATCTTGAAATTTCAATAAAAATAGCCTTATAATTGGCATCTCAAGGGTTTTTTGGACTCTTAATAGCCAATCCTAACTTTTTGAGAGAAAAAGATATGTCTAAAGTGTAAATTCTCCAAACATTTTCTAAAAATTACAGTTTCATCTCTTTATATATGTGTTTATGCCTTGAACATAATTTGAGCCTCGACCATAGTCTAGGTCGTAGATTTATCTCTTTCCTCTAAGGGAAAGAAACTATCTCTGGTATACTTATGCCACCATTTTGTGGATCTTCTTAGTTATCAGGAAATTAGTAAGCAATCTCTAATACAACTGTATTCTAAAAAAGTGAATCTTATTATTTTTCTTTTGATTGACGCACAATGTTTGGCTCCATTACAACTTAAGTTGTTTTGTTCTATAAGTTTTTTTTTACTGATGTATGATCTCTAATTAGGTTATGTCTCTTATTACATTTGATCAATATATAATAAGATTTGCATATGAGCGTGGGCCAAATTGTATTCTTATAAGAATTATTACTTGTGTATCAATTCGTGTTCCTCTAAGAACTATGATTTTTTTCCATGTTTTTGCTTGAATTAGTTTTCAATTCTTCAAAAATCTTATCTTAAGGTCAACTTATCACAATTATCTAAAAATAATTAAAAAAATAAAAACAATATAATTTGACATAAAAGTCAAGTAAAATATTTATAAAAAATATGCATTTTTTCATGCACATGCAGTAACCCCTCACTTAAGCTTTTGTTTATCCTCAAACAAATTAGTTTTAATCAATGTTAAATTAAATAGTATAATTCAAAGGAAAATCCATAAATAAATTAAAGATATCAAATCTATTTATCATCTGTTCAATTGCATTTTTCATCAATCAATTACGCACTTTGATTCTTACACTAAATTATTAAATGATATAATTTAATCTAACAATCCTTCAAACATCAAGTAATCCATATATTTGGACCTAATATATAAGTTAGATATAAATGAGTAAGAAGCTTCACTTTCAAATATTTTAATAACCTAAATTATTGGAAAAATTAAAAACACTTATTATTAAAGTATGAAATGAGATCCAGAGGCTTGTCTAAAAAATCACTTAACTCTTTGAAACAAACATAAACATCTTGTTTTAAATACTCCTAATTATTCAATTAGGTGATTGATGCAAATGACTACTAGTACTACTCTTTAACTTTAGAACTTTTTATTTAGGTTAAAGTTAGCATAGTGAATTTACTTGTTCTCACTTATTCATATAATTTTAATTTTATTTTTATTTATATATTTTTTATAGGAAGGCAAAATGCTTGAAAAAGAATCCACGTCTAACTAAAAAATATGCCTAATTTATACAAAAATGTCATTATACACATAAAAAAATCCATTTTAAATTATTAGATTAAATTAAAATTAAGTTAGTTTTTAATGTTCCTATTTATTTATCTAAACTAATTAAGTGACAAAATAATCAAATTTCTAATGAAATAATCAAATTTCTAATGAATCATCTTAATTATTCTATTTTTAGTGTAAAAATTCTGAGAGTTATTGCCTATTAAACCAATTGTACTGAAATTGATTTGCGAACTTAAAAAATATTAGGGCCCAAAATAAATATTTTCTTCTCCATACTTATACATTTTCCCTAATGTACTAAATATAAACAAAGAACAACAAAATATCAAAATAGGGAAGAAAAGAAAAGGAAAAAGAAAGGTCTTTGACTTTTTGTCACTTATTGTCCATGGTGAATATAATCAACATTTAGAATTTGATTGTAATTTATACTAGATTAACAATAAACAAACACAATAAAATACAAAGGGAACTAAATATAGAAATGAATTGAAATAAAGCACTTAACCAAATTAAATGATATAAGAAAAATAAAGAATGTGGTTTGGGAGTACAAATGAAAAATAAACTATTAATATGTATAAGCCTTAAAGAAAAAAAAATAGAAGATCAATTCATAACAAATCATCATTATAATTGTTGCCCTTCTTTGGCATCATTAAGAGTTATAGAGGCTACTCAGAGTACCCATATATTGAAATTAGCCGGAAAGTTGCCACTTCATCTAGTATAACTACTATCTTTATTTCTTCAACTTACTTTGCATTCTCTATAACACGAAGTTGTTTTGTTTTTGCTCTTTCTTAATATCAACAATGATTATATCTATCATCTCCCATAATAGTTTCTATGGTGTGGGTTAGATATCTCTCTAAGCTATCACCATATCCTCTACCTGAGGTGCCTCCACTATTAGTTAAAGCTCTACTCTCTCTTGCTCTTCTCGTGTCTCAACCTCTCACTCTCTCCATCAAAACATAAGCTTTATTGACCTTCCTAACTAACCTTATATATTTCAGCGTGCCAAAGTTGACAGTAGACATATGATAACTTATGGTCATCATCAGAAGAGTATGAATCTACCTAGGTTCTTTGTCAACCTTATTAAGTAGGTCCCTTCATAAATGACTCCTTTCTTTTTATTTTCCATATATTCCTAATATTTAGCAAAGCAATAATCTAAGTTACAAGGCCTCCACTTTATTATGCACTAAAAATTAAAAATATCATTATTTTCCCTCATTTTGGAAATTGTAAACAATATTAGCTTATATAAATACATAAAGATGGTAAATAAGAATTGGGTATGCAAATATGGGTCGTATATATTCTTTCCTTAGATATTGACATCCAAAATCCATGAGGAACATGCTTAAGTAGTTTAGTTAGGAATTTGGCTATGCTACTTATTGTTGTGAAAATCGACCATATTAGAGCAGGTTTACAACTAAATAGGATTGAAGGAATAGTAATGAACACACAGATTTTACATGGAAAACTCCTAAATTAGGGTAAAAACCATAGGTAAGGATAGAAGAATTTTACTACTAGAAAAGTGGAGAATTACAAGGAGAAAACTACACCCACAAAAATACACAGAATATTTTTTTGTGTCTCTCTCTTTTTTTCTCTCTCACCTCACCTCTCTCTAGTTTTTGGGATGCTTCCCTTTCTTTATCTCCTCCCTATTTATAGGCAGGAGAATGAAGGAAAGGTTGGCTAAATTGGCCAACATTCTTTATTGTCTTATTAGGCATGTTGACACCGAAATTCGATACCTAACATGCCAACCAAGTTTGACAATTCTCCCACTTCAAGATTTGATTGAGAGTTAATAAGATCTTCACACTATTCTTTCCACCTTGCTGCTTCATGTTGCTTATGTCTCTGTCAGGCCACACAACGATTGACACCACATAAACTTGTCAACGTTGATTGCTTTTGTTATAAAATCTGCCAGGTTATCCATTGTATGAATTTTCTGCATATCCACCATTCTTTCTTCCACTTTCTCATGAACGAAGTGGTATTGAACTCGAATGTGTTTTGTCTTTGAATAAAATGCTAGATTTCTTGTAAGATGCAAAGCATAGTTATCACAAAACAGAGTAATATTCTCTTGTTTATACCCAAGTTCTTCCAACAACATCTTCAACCACACTACTTCTTTATTAGCTTGGGTAGCTGCTACACATTCTGCTTCTGTTATTAACGTAGCCATAATTGACTGTAGTTTTAAAATCTAGCTCACAACTCCTCTAGTAATGTAAACACATATCCTGTAGTGGATCTACTTTTATCAAGATCACCTGTATAATCAACATCAACATATCCTTTGATAATAAAATCTAATCCTCCATAACATAATGCAAAATCTGAGGTTCCCTTGATATATTTGAGAATCCTCTTTACTGTTTTCCAATGCCCCCCACCAGGATTCGCCATGTATCGACTAACCACTCCTACTGCATGTGCAATGTCTAGTCTTGTACAAATTATAGTGAACATTAAACTTCCTACTGCTGATACATGTGGTACTCGAGACATCTCCATCCTCACTTCTTCAATCTAGGACTTATACTTGAGGATAACTTGAAATTAATAAGAAGAGGGGTATAAATTGACTTACATTCTTATATGTTGAATCGCCGTAAGATCTTCTTCAAATAATTCTTTTGAGAAAGCCAAATCTTCCTATTATTTCTATCTCGTTAAATTTGCATCCTTAGAATCTTGTTTGCTGGTCCCAAGTCCTTCATTTCAAATCCTCTAGCCAATTGTGCCTTCAATTCTTTGATACGATCATTGTTGGGGCCTGCTACCAACATGTCCTCTACATACAACAGCAAGACCATAAAATCATCTTTCTCAAACCTCTTGAAATATGCATAAGGGTCTGCATAAGGGTCTGCTATATCTAAGGCTTATGATGAAGGAATTAAATCTCTTATACTAACCCCTTGGTGCTTGCTTTAAACCATACAGAGATTTGTTTAACCTGCAAACCAAGTTCTCTTTCCTTTTTTCTTCAAAACCTTCTAGCTGGAGCATGTAAATTTCTTCTTCAAGATCTCTATGAAGAAAGGCAGTTTGCACATCTAACTGCTCAAGATGCAAGTCAAATATAGCACACATTGTCAGGACTACTCAAACTGTAGTGAGTTGAACCACAGGAGAAAATATTTCATTAAAATCAAGACCTTCTTTCTAAGCATATCCTTTTACTACCAATCTAGCACGATATCGCTTCACGTGATCATCACCACTTCGTTTAATCTTATAAACCCATTTATTTCCAATAGGCTTTCTTCCTTATGATTGTGATACTACCCAGGTCTTATTCATATGCAGAGCTTCAATTTCTTCCTGCATTGCTGCCATCCACTAAGATGCATCTGAACTATTTATTGCTTCTTGAAGAGTTGATGGCTTTCTGTCTTTAGTTAAAAGATAGTATGCAATATTGCTCTTCATAATATAATCTGAGTGCCATCTTAGTACTCTTCTTGTGTGAGTTATTCTTCGAGTATCTAAAACATCAGATTTGATTGGTTCTTACTCCTCGTGCTCTGGTTCAGCTTCAAAAGAATCATTTTGCTCAAATTCCCTTTCTGCCTGTACTGTTGTAGTCTCTGGATTCTCTTGTACTGTGCCAACATTTTCTACTTGCTCATGATCCTTATCTTCTATGAAGATAACATCTTTGCTGATAACAATCTTATGGGCAGTGATATCCCACATATAATACCCCTTTACTCTTTCAGCATATCCCAAAAAAATAAATCTTCTGGATTTTTGGATCCAACTTCGTAGTTTCTTGGGCATTTAACATCACATAGGTAGGACTTTGAAATATATGGAGGTTGAAATAATCTACTGGTTTACTAGTCCACATCTTCATCGGTGTCTTTAACTCAATTGTAGTTGATGGAGCTCGATTCACCATATAACAGGCAGTATTGACTGCTTCTGCCTAGAATTTCTTATCTAAGCTTGCAGTTCTCAACATTGCTCTTGTTATTTCCAACAGAGTTTTATTCATTGACTCTCCTACTCCATTTTGATAAGGAGTGTATGCTGTCGTGAACTGCCTTTTGATGCCTTCTTGCTTGCAAAATTCATCAAATTCTTTACCAGTATATTCTCCTCCATTATCTAACTGCATACACTTGACCTTCTTTTTAGATTTGAGTTCTACCCGTGCTTTGTAAAATTTGAAAGTTGGAAACATATCTGCCTTCCTCTTGATAGGAAACACCCGACATCTCTTTGAATAATCTTCAATAAATGATATAAAGAAATTTTCTCCTCCTAGGGATGTAAATGGTGCTTGCCATACATCATAGTGAATCAATTCTAGAATTTCTTTTCTTCTGAACTTTGATGTGTTGACCTTCAATCCATGCTGCTTACTCACAATGCAATACTTATAGAAAGGCAGTGATACCTTTTTGAGACTTGGAAGTAGATTCCTCTCTACAAGTATCTTCATTCCTTGTTCTGATATATGTCCAAGCTTTTTATGCCACATCACTACTGATTTTTCATCTGGACTAGTCACAGTAACGGATGCCTCTCCTTCTTGCAAAGTTCTCCCTTCAGCTTGTACAGATTTGGAACAATCTTCTCTGCGTTCATAAATACCAGCGCTCCTTTAATAACTTTCATGATCTTGTTTTGAATCTCAAATCCAAAACCGAGATCATCCAGTTGTCCTACAGACAACAAATTCTTCTTCAGCCCCCCATAGGTCGCACTTTTTCAATAGTCTGAGTTGTCCCATCATACATCTTTAGCTTGATGGTGCCGATACTAACAATCTTCAGAGCTTGATTATTACAGCTATACACAGATCCCCCAGAGACAGATTCATACTGATGGAACCAGTCTCTTTGAGAGGTCATATGAAAGGTAGCTGCTAAATTGAGAAACCATACATCATCAAATCTTCTCTTTCCTCTAATAGTAGTTATCGCTTTACGGACCATTGCACCTCCATCATCTGAAGTAGTTATCGCATTTCATTGAGGAATAAAATATTTTTTATTCAGATTTCAATAATCCTTCTTCAGGTGCCCTTTCTTACCACAATTGTAGTACTTGAAATTCTTCTTACTCCTAGATTTTGATCTGCCATGACTATGACTCCAACTCGGGCCACGTTCTATTGATCTTCCTCTTGTTACTACCAAGGCCTCCACTTGTTGCGCATTTTCCAGCTTGTCTTCCTTACTTTTGAACCGAATCTCTACTTCTAGAATAGCAGCTGCAAGATTGTCGAAGACTAGTGTGTCTGTATTGTTTGTTAAATTGAAGACGAGTTGATCATACGAATCTGGTATACTTTGGAGTAAAAGTTCCGCATGTTCACTTATCTCTATTGTGTGCCCCGATAATGTGAGTTGGGGAAATAGAGTATTTAAAGTATTTAGGTGTTCCATCAACAAAGTGGATTCTTTCATATGTAAAGTGTATAGTTTCCTTTTCAGAAAAATTTTGTTGTGGAGTGATTTGGCCTCGTACAATTTTGTAAGATGATCCCAAATCTCTTTTGCTGTCTTATTCTCCTGTATGCTTGACAACACCCTATCTGCTAGTGCCAAATGAAGATTTGCAATAGCATTCCCATCCATCTCATTCCACTTTTCATCTGTGACTCTAGCTGACCGTTTACTAATGGCCGCCAGACAATTATCCTTTCTCAAGATAGTCTTCATCTTCAACTTCCACAATAAGAAATTACTCCCATTGAACTTTTCAATCTCAAATTTTACTACCATTGCTTCTATCACGAATAGAATTTAACTCCACTATTTCACTTGAATAGTACTTGTATGTATGAACAGTACCTGTATATGTGAATAGTACTATATGCGTGAATAGTACACCAGGTAAGTTCCTAGGAAAGAGAGATGGGTCACAAACAGACACACTTAAGTACTAAGTCTTTCCTTAGCCAAAACTTTCCTAGAGATGCACTTCCACACTACCACACCAAAGCTCCACTGCACCAAACGAACCTTTCTCAAGAAAATCTTTCTGATATGGAAGATCAGTCAAAACTGCGATCATAGAGCATACTCTGAATTTTCAAGAAAAACACACCTTAGCTCGATACCACTTGTTGTGAAAATCGACCAGATTAGAGCAAGTTCGCAACTAAATAGGGCTGAAAGAATACTAATAAACACAGATTTTATGTGAAAAACTTCTAAATCAGGGTAAAAATTAAGGGCAAGGATAGTATAAGAAAACTACACCCATAAAAGTACACAGAATAATTTTTATGTCTCTCTCTTTTTTTTCTCTCTCACCTTACTTTTATCTAGTTTTTAGGATGCTTCTTTTTCTTTATCTCCTACCTATTTATAGGCAGGAGAATGAAGGGAAGGTTGGCCAAATTGGCCAACCTTCTTTGGTGTCTTATTAGGCATGTTAGGCATCAAAATTCTTATCTTAATGTTTCACAAAAGGTCTAAATAAGCCCCCAACCATTATCTATATTGTCTATTTTACACCTTATTTAGGGTACAATGAGTACTATTTTAGTAATCCCCAACAATTATCTATATTGTCTATTTTACACCTTATTTAGGGTACAATGAGTACTATTTTAGTAATGTTAGGGTGCATAATGGTAGTAAAGACAATGGTAGGCGCTTGCTTAGATCTTTTATGAAATGTTGAAGTATAAATCATACATTTGACCTAAAATAGATAAACCTATCAAATATAATCAAACCTAAAATAATTATAAAAGAGATATCCAAATTATTGGTATATAATGCCAAAACTTTAAATAACAATGGAAAAATTATTAAAACTTTCATTCACGTTGTCTTCTAGTAAGCAATTCTTTAAAAGTTTTTTAGTTGGAATCTTCTCTTAAACTTGATTATTTTCATAGTAATGTGGTTTTTTTCCCTTCACAAAGATCATAAAAAGTATCATTTAAAGAAGATTATCTCTCATCTTGACCTACTTCCTTACTTTTGCCTTTGTTCTTGCTTTTTCTAACACCTTGAATTCTTTCATGATGACTTCTTATAAACTATTAAAATAATTGTCTTCTTCCAAGTCATAGTTAAACATAAATGGAAATTTATCATTAAAAATAAGAGTTTTTCATGTATAAATCTAAGTATGAGTTCATTTTCTTTAACGTTTATTATCACACTGACTAAAGTAAAAAAGGGTCTACTTCGGATTATGAATTTTTTTCTCGTCATTTTCTTTATCCAAATTATAAAAATCTGATGATAAAATGAACATATCAACTTTTATCATCATATTCTCCTGATGATTTTCATTGAGTTATTAATAAGATACATTTCTCTCTTTGTGATGTTTGGTTCAGGTCCCAAACTTTTTAGCATGACCTAAGACATTTCATTGATAATGCTCTGAGATCTGCTAAAGTCTTATTAATATAGACACCACTAATAATATATGAAATATTATAACTCACTGGGTTGTCAGTATGATGTCTTACAGAATTTCGATATTACCTTTTTTTATTTTCTTTGAAAATTTCTCCCTTGGCTCCTCCTTTTTCGATTTTCTTCATACTTCTCTTAAGTATTAGTTTCTTTCTAATGATTTTCTGTATTTAATCCTATAGGGTATGGAATTTTTAGTCGATATTCCCTCACTAATTTCCGTAACTTGTTATCTTCTTTCTTTTTAGTTGGTTAAATTCTTATCTCTTAAGGCAATTTCGTTCACATTCTCTCTACAATTAAGCTCTACGTCGCTAGGTGATAGTCCTTTTAATTTTTTTTTAGAAAATTAGTCCTCTTGATTTTAAAGTTATTACATTTGTAATTTTATTTATTTGAACTTTGAGATTCCTTATCAAAGCTTCATAATATTGAAATCAAGAAGCATTTACTTGCAAGAATTCTCTCATCATATCTTTTAGACTCAATTGCTTCTCTTATTCACAAGTTGTTGAAATCCTAGTAAAGGTTTCCTTTTAGCTTATATATTGCTCCAAAAGAAATTTGGATGAGTTCTCTATCCCAAATTACGTGTCTTTTTGTAGGGATTGTTTTGCTTCTAAAAACTTCCTATAAAGTCAACTTGCTATAATGATTTAGCCATAAGATTTCTAGCTTAGGATTCCATACTTACTGTGCACTACAAAATTCATAGCCCATTAGTTAAGCTATAATGAATGGTGAGATCAAGTTTTCTAATTTTCTTGTTGTTACCTTCATTTAAGATGTCAAAGTAGTGATGACATCTATATTATAGATGGGTATTGATCTATTCATTCTCTCATATCTTGACTATAACTAATAGTTGTTTATTACCATCATATCAACTATATGGAAACTTATGAAGTCTTATTATTCAATATTCCACTTGCTATAATGTCTATCATTTGCCTTATAAAATTGACCAGACCATTATAAAAGGTTTGGATATGTATATATATGGAAAGGTTATAATGTAGGAACTTCTTTAACATATCCTTGTATCTTTGTCATGTTTCATATAGACTATCACTGTTGAATTGCTAAAACAAAGATACGTCATTCCTTAACTTCGTTGTCTTGAATGGTAGAAAATATCTAACAAGAAATTTCTCTAAAAGACTCTAAGTAGTGATTGATGCAATATATAATGCTTTTAGCTATTGTTTTTTCTAATCTTTAGGGTAAATGGGAATAACCTTAGCCCAATGGTGTCTTTAATTATCCTTGTAATCTTGAAATTATCACAAATCTCTAAAAAGTTAGTGATGTATACATTGGGATCCTTATCCAATACTCTGTCAAGTTAGATATTTTATTATATGATTTGGAATACATTGGTATTAATATGAAAGTAATTAATATTAATCTTTGACCTTGCAATGCTAAACTATATCCCCATAAGAGTTGGTTTGGTGTCCCCTATTATTGTTTTAAGATCTCTCTTTATGTTTTTATGAACATATTCCCTTTGATTCTAAAAAAATATTCTTTCAAGATCTATATCTTCTTCTATATGTTGGATTATTTTCGTACGCTGAGGTGCTGTTTGGTTCTATTTCTATTTTTTTGTTGTAGTTTTCAGTTTTCAGTTTTCATTTTTAGTTTTTAGTTTTTGTTTTTCTTTCAAATAAAAACAAATATGTTTGGTTGTTAATGTTAATATAATTATATTTTTATCGCTAATAATAATTACATATTAGATAAAACTTAGAGATAAATTATTTTTAATTAAATAAATTTATTTAATCTCTTATATAATATTTATTAAAAATTATTATTAAAATTATATTATTTTAATAAAATTATGTTATTTTAATAAAATACATAATTTAAAAATTAATATTTATTTGAAATATATTTTAATTATTAAATCAAATTTTATTTGAATATTTATATATTTT
>JANZXR010000008.1:16086719-16102683 GCA_027575705.1 Erythroxylum echinodendron
TGTATGTATGTACAGACAGTACAGAATGGGATGATGTATAAACTCTGATTTTGATCAATGAAATGAGGAAGAGTTTGGTTTTAAAAATCTTGTGATTTACAATTAATGTTTTATTATTCAAATTGATGTGATGCCATGTGGAGTAATTGTAGCGATTGCACGTAGCGCTCCTTTATCATAGGATATGTACCGGAATGACCTACAGGAGTCCCGGTGCGTACCCTACGGTAAGGGGGTGTTACAGCTGGTTGACATATTCATGGAACTTGACCACCGTGATGAGGTAAGTATGAAGGATGCAGATGATGTGAAGTCTTACCATGATTCTGTTGAAAGATTGAGGGTGTATATCTTTCTTACCGGACTAGATGATGTGTTTGAACAAGTCCGTGGTGAGATACTGCGTAGGGATAAATCTCCTGGCTTATAAGAGTGTTTTGCACTCATACGCAGAGAAGCAGTGAGGCGTGGAACCTGGAAAGTCGAAACTGAAAACTCTGAGGCAGCAGTGATGATGACAAGGAACCAATCAAGAGACACAAGAGGCCAAGACAAAGACAACTTGCGATGTACTCATTGCAAGAAGAGCAGGCATACTAGAGATCATTGCTACGAGATTATTGGCTACCCTGAATGGTGGCATCATTCAAGGGCCTCAAAGAAGAAGGATTCAAAGAAAAAATACTATTGCAACAGCTGTAACAATTGATGTGGTAGAAGACAAAAGTTTTGCTCTTGCAACTGTATCAGGTAACCAAGGTAAAGCACTACTTAGCTCACATACTGTTTTGAATAATGCATGGATAATTGATTTTGCTTGCACTGATCATGTTACATTTGATCCGAAGACTATTACAATTATGAAAATATCCACTCAAAATAACATAACCACAGTAAATGGTAGTGAATCAAAGGTCATAGGGGAAGGATATGTACCTCTATCAAAAGATTTAAATCTTGATACTATCTTAGTAGTTCCCTCATTGAACTACAACTTACTGTCAATATCTCAAATTACAAAGGCTATGTAGTGTGTTGTGATATTTTGGCCTAACTCTGTTGTGTTTAAGGACATAAAGACGAGGAGGACTTGGTTATGGTAGTAAGAGGGATAAACTTTACTACCTGGACTTGGATGCTGATGAATCAAAGAAACTTGGAAAGGCATTGGCATTGAAAGCACAGGAAATGAAGATATCTAGTTTTGGAATAGACGTATGGGGCATGCTTCATTTGGTTATTTAAAAAGATTATTTCCTAGTTTATTTGAGAAAGTAGAAATTTCAAAGTTGTATTGTGAGACTTGTGCACTAGCTAAAAGCCACAAAGTCCCATTTCTTTTAAATTTGAATAAAGCTCTACTGTGCCTTTTATTATTATTCATTCAGATATTTAGGGCCCCTCTAAAATTCCAACATTAGGTGAATCACGTTGGTTTGTCACATTCATTGACAATTACAGTAGAGTAATATGGTTGTGGATGATGAAATCTAAAGAAGAAGTCTCAGGATTGTTTCAAAAATTCTGTAAGATGATTCAAACTCAGTACAATGCATAAGTCGGAGTATTGAGAAGTGATAATGGTGGAGAGTACAATTCAATTCAGTTAAAGGAGTTTATGGCATACCACGACATTGTTCATCAAACAACATGCCCCTATATACCCCAACAGAATGGAGTGGTAGAGAGAAAAAATAGACACTTGCTAGAAGTAGTACGGCCAGCATTGATTGGAGCTAACATGTTACCATGATACTAGGGGGAAGCTCTCATATATGTTGTGCACTCAATTAATAGGTCACCCTCCAGAAGTTTGGAGTATCAAACTCCCTTACAATGTTTAAAGGAGCACTGCATCAGCCCTAGAAGTCAGGAACTGACTCCACGAATTTTTTGCGTGTGTAGCATATGTCCACCTGCATGAACATCAACGAACCAAGTTGGTTACAAAGGCTGTAAAGCGTATATTTGTTGGTTATGCTCTTCAAAAAAAAGGGGTACCAATGTTATCATCCTCCAACCAATCGGATGTATACATCCATAGATGTAACGTTTCATGAATCTCTCATGTATTTCAATGATACGTCTGAAATTCAGGGGAAGACTATGGAGGAAATTCAGACATTGAGTACTGATGAAACTGGTGAGACAATTAAGGTAAGCACACTACCTGACAATGGTATTTCTAGTGAAACTGAAGCTGAAATTGAAAATGAGAATGAAGTGCAGGAAGTGGGAAATGAGAATGGGTTTCAGGAACCTAGTGAAATTGGAAATAGTGTAGCAGAAAGTGAGTCAATTGGCACACTCACAGAGGAGGATATTAGCATACCAAGAAGAGTGTTACCTCCTCGTAGAACTAGAGGAGTTCCAAAAAGCACCTATGAACCTGATATTAATAGTAAAGAAAAATATCCCATGAGCAACTTTGTGTCAAATCACATGTTATCAGTAGAAAATGTTGCATTTGTGAATCAATTATGTAGTGTTTCTATTCCTAACAATGTGCAGGAAGCTTTGGCAGATCCTCAATGGAGAGAAGCCATGAATGAGGAGATGAGATCCTTGTAGAAAAATGGAACTTGGGAGATTGTTCAATTTCCTGAAGGAAAAAGGCCAGTGGGTTGCAAATGGGTATTCACCATCAAATATGCTGCGGACGGCTCAGTGGAGAGACTCAAAGCTAGACTTGTTACGAAGGGATATACGCAGGCATATAGAGTAGATTATACTGAAACATTTGCACCTGTTACAAAAATCAACACAGTAAGAGTTCTCTTGTCACTAGTTGTGAGTTTGGACTGGACCTTGAAGCAATTTGATGTGAAAAATGCCTTCTTGAATGGGGAACTGACTGAAGAAATATATATGGGGTCCTGAAGGATGCAACATCGAGAATTCAATGAAGAATCAAGTGTGCAAACTGAAAAAGTCACTATACGACCTCAAGCAATCTCCTAGAGTATGGTTTGGAAAATTTACTAAAGTTATGAGAGACTTTGGCTATAAAGCAAGTAATCATCATCATACAATGTTCTTCCAGAGAAATGGTGAGAAGATCATAGTCCTAAGTGTTTATGTTGATGACATGATTGTAACTGGAAATGATCCAGAGGGAATTAAAGCACTACAAGAGTATTTATTAGGAAAATTTGAAATGAAGGATCTCGGAAACCTAAAGTATTTTCTAGGAATTGAGGTATCCAGATCAAAGGGTGGAATCTTCTTGTCTCAACGGAAATACATTTTAGATCTGCTACGAGAGACTGGAATGACAGCTTGCAAGCCTGAAAGTACACCTCTCGAACCTGGTGTAAAACTAAGCATTGAAGTAGATCAAATTCCAGTAGATAAAGGAAGATACCAAAGGCTCGTGGGGAGGTTAATGTATCTTGCTCATACCAGACCTGACTTAGCCTATTCTTTGAGTTTAGTTAGTCAGTTTATGCATAATCCTGGAGAGCAGCACATCAATGCTGTTATGAGAATCTTATGCTACTTGAAATCTGCTCCAGCAAAGGGAATCCTGTTCAGGAAGTCTAGCAATTATAATACGATAGTAGTATATACTGACGCTGATTGGGCAGGTTCATTAGAATACAGAAGATCCACTTCAGGCTATTTCTCATTTGTACGAGGAAATATTATAACATGGAGAAGCAAGAAACAAGATGTAGTATCCAAGTCCAGTGCCGAATCTGAACTGAGAGGCATGGTACTTGGCCTGTGTGAAGAACTGTGGATAAAGTTAATCTTGCAAGACCTGGGGTTAAGTTATGAAGGTGCTATAGTGTTACATTGTGATAATAAAGCTGTCAGGGACACGGTTCCTAATCCAGTGAAACATGACAGAATGAAACATGTAGATGTTGATCGATTCTTCATAAAGGAGAAGTTGGATGAAGGTACTTTGAAGCTTCTAGAAATAAGAACTGGAAATCAAGTGACAAACATGTTGACAAAGGTTGTTACACCTGATGTATTAACGAAGTTTCTTAGCAAGCTGGGAATGTATGACATGCATTCACCAGCTTGAGGGGAAGTGTTGAGAATCCGGAGAATTAGAAGTCCCTATAAATCAGGGATATACATTAATCAAGATTAGCTGAAAGATAATGTCATATATTTTGTAATGATCCATTACTATTTAGTCTCCTCCATTCTTAGCATGTACAGGCTATATATTCATGTATTTTGTAATCTCAAATTTAAGATGAATGAAAGATCAAACTTTCAACACAAACTTTTAAATTTTTCGTTCCCTTCACATAATTTCATTTTCTATTTTGTTAATACTAATAACTTGGGATTAGAAAAAAAAACGAAGTTTCATAAATATATATATGATAAATTATAAAAAATATTAAATTTTATAATATTCGTTCAAAATTTTGAAAAATAATAATAATAATAATTTTAATTTTAATTTTTTAAAATAATTTGTCGTTACTTTCACAATTAATTGTTCTAATATGACATAACATGTCAACAAACTCATTAGATACATAGCTGACACATGCCTATTAGTACTATTTTAGATTAAATCATAAAAAATTAGAAGTCACTTCGGTGGTGGTAAAAGTAAAACAAATGAGATCCTCTCCGCTAATTCTATGTCAAATATCTCATCCATACAAATGACCAGATGATCTGATCTCCGCCGTATAAACCTAAGAGCATGAATGTCATGTCAAAGCCTTACTCTAAATTGTCTGATAGTCGTCTCAACATTGTGGACTGTGTAGGTCTGTATATGTCACCCTCTAGCATTGTCAAGCTTTTAATGCCTTTTTTTAGTTTTTATGTTTTGCGTTGAGTATTTAAGGAATGGTATAAGAAATTATATATGAGTTGTAGGGATCGAGAAGGTGGTGGAGACTGGAGAGTATCAAATATGAGATTTTACAAATGACCGGGGATTTCAAAGGCATTCGCTACTTTGACGGCGATTCTCCCACCCCTCGTTACTTGCTTGTTATTGATGTTTTGAGTGTCGTATTGGTTGAGCTTATATCAGTAGAGCTTTTGTCAATAGAGTTTTTGTTAGTAGAACTTTTCTGAGAAGAGCTTTAAAAAAAAAGTCAGTTGACTGTTTGACTGTTAATTAAAAAAATAACTTTTTTAAAAGAGCTTCAATAGACTGTTTAACAACATAAAGATAAAAAGTATTTTTATTAATTTTAACTATATTTTATTTTATAATAAAATTATTTAAAATATAAAATTATTTAAAATATATTAAAAATATACAAACAAATATACTAATTATTATATAATTTTAAACCATATAAAACATAAATGAAAATATATCTAACCAAATTTTTTGTATAGATTATAGCATAAGTAAAACTAATTTCAAAAATAAATATTAAAACATATAAAAAATTCAAATAACATTATATAAATCTCAAAATAAGCGTGAAGATGTGTTTGTGAATATTGTGGGAATTATGTGTAAAGCATAAGAGTAAAAGGGACTAAAAAATAGGCTCATTAATTGATATAAAAAATCTATCTAAAACAGTGCTTTTTTGAAAAGTTCCAAATTTGAACTTTTAAAATTGTTGTATTTTAGCTTTTAAAAAGCTATTTCTACTCCAAAAGTACTTTTGAAGTTTACAGTCAAATACTCATTTTTCCTTAAAATAACTTTTACGGTGAAAAAAAGTAATTTTCTACCTGTCAAAAGCAGAACCAAACGCACTTTGAACTTTTGCTTTGGACCCCGTAGATAATTTTGTTGTTAATTTTGGCTTTTGTGCTTACTTTAAATTCACTTTTCTTTATAAGGTCCCTTTATTGGTTCGTTAAATTGATTAAATAATTACTTATAATTTTCTTTTAGTTGATTTAGTATTAAGGAACAAATAAGGTAAGAGTGCATTTAATTTGGTGTAGCTAGTTTTTCAGTCTTTTATCTCGGCTTAATGGTTTACATTATTGGTTCTTAGATTTTTATTTTATATTTAATCTACCATGGCGTTAGTTGTCATGTTAATTGTAGGGTTAACAATTAATTAATTTTACATAAAAAATAAAAGTTGTAACATTTTATTACTAGTTTTAAAATTTTATATTAGTATTTCAAAATTTACAAAAATTTCAAGATTTTTATAATTTACCTGTAAATATAACATATCATAGTGGTAATACAATAAGAATATTGGGCCAGTAGCTTTCAACGTAAATTATCTAAAATATGGTGAACTATGAATTTTTTTTATTTTATAATATTTATTATGTTAAACTAAGGGAGATTCTAGTCCATATTTTCACGATAAAAATTATAAATACTACTTATAAGTTTATTGTTTTGATGAGATGTTATATAACAACAAGATGTAGGCATAACTAAAGCGTTTGATCATTTTTTTTTATCTCATATATGAGTGAATTGAGTCTTTATCGTTTTATGAAAAAGAAAAGTGAGATAATTTAAGTTGCAACCTTTTTTTAGGGTGTTTTATATTATAATTAGAGGTGTTCCAAGTAGCATTAGGGTCCTTTTCATTAAAAAGGAAGATTGCAAAAGTTTTTTTTATGAGAAAAAATTGTATAAAGTTTATTCTTCATCTTAAAAGAAGAGCAATAGAAGAATTTTAAAGAATATTAGGGGTAGATGTAAGTAAAAGTTATTTGTAGATCATTATAAATCAGTTTACATTCTTCCCTTACCTTTTTTATATATTATTACTTAAGTGTGTTATTGATATTTATTATTTATATCATATTTTCATCTTTTGTAAATTGTGCTAAGTAACACACCAAGTTAATAAATATTTTATTTAAAATTTATTGAATGTACTCCCTCTTAGGTGCCATTAGAGACTAATAAGTAGGATCAGAACAAGTCTATGATGCTAATAGTACCAACAAAATCATGTATTAAAGATCATAATGAAATGTTTAAAAGCATCATGATCATAGTTCAACCAAGAGAGACAAAACATTAGTAGAGCCCCTTCTTTGATGTAAATGACTATCCCTATTAGAAAAAAATAATGATATTTTTCTTAATGACTAAAAGTGTATAACTATGGTAAGTAGTTTCAAATGAACCATTTATACCTACAAATTGTTGATAATAAAAAAAGGCCCCAAACTAAAGGAAAAACGAGGTCCTTAAGATAAAAGATTAATTTCTTGAATAGTAAGTTGTACACATATTATTTTATATGTTAAGAAGAAATAAATTTAATAGAGTCTCTATGTGTGAAACAATTTATAAAATTTGGCATACATTAGAAATTATGTATGAGGAAACAAATCAAATTAAAGAGTGCAAAGTGAGTATGTTAATCCACCAATATAAGTTATTTCAAATAAAGCATGATGAAAACAGTTCTAGTATATACATAAGGTTCATTGATATTATTAATATTCTCAAAGATCTTGAAAAGACTTTTACTAATATTGAAATAATAAGAAAGTTACTTAGGTCAATTTTAGGACTATGGAAAGCTAAAGTGATGACTATACAAGAAGCCAAAGATTTAACAATACTACCATTGGAGAAGCTCATTAGATCTCTTCTCACATATGAAATGGGAGTTCAAAAGGTGAAAGAAAAACAAACGGCCTCATAAGAAAAGGACCCAGCATTCAAAGTCTCAAAGCAGGAATTAAGTGAAGAAGAGACATCTACATGTAGAAGTGATAATGAAAACATTATCATCATCACTGGAAAATTTTAAGAAGTTTCTGAAGGGAAATAATTTCTATAAAGGAAATGACTTTAAGTAAGGTAAAAGTAATTCAAATTATAAATTCTCTCATATTATATATTCTAAATGTAAAAAATTTAGCCACTTAAGTCACAATATCCTCCACTTAAAGATAATGAAAAATATAAAAAATAATAATAAGGAGAAAAAGGATAAAACCAAGAAGAAAACACCTAAAACCTCAACTTGAGACCACATAAGAGAATATGAAAATGAGCATCAAAAAGAAGAGATAGCTCACATGTGTGACTAAGGAAGATACTACAGTAACATCCAACTTTAATTCCTGTGATAGTAATAATGATTTTGTATATGTTGAACTAGTAAAAAATTTATAAATCATGAGTACAAAGAGGAAGAAATTATCTTTGGAACTCAAGGAAGTTCAAAAGTAGTTAGATGCATGCATATCAAATGAAAACTGAATTATATAGCAATAAGACTTCCAAAAATGTGATCATTAATGACAATCATATATTGGATGTATTAAAACATGAAACGAGACATTAGAAATGACATCAATATTTATTCTTTATCTAAATTCACTAAAAAGAGTAAAAAGTAGAAAACGTGATAGGACCTCAAAAGAATTCTCATATAAACACGAGATTAGGAATATCTATAGGAGTGTAGCTAACACTAAGTCTACAATTGTTAAAGGAGAGCATATGCATAGTGAAGAGTCTTTACCTAATATAGCAAATAAGTATGATACACTCACATCTAAGCAAACATATGCATATAGTATGGCCATTAAATATTAATTTAAAATCAAGCCACTTAATTCCATATATAGTTCTACACTTACACATAAAGTTCAATATTCTCAAGGAAAAATACACATAACTTCTATGATAGCATGCAAAACTACTCACACACCTTTAAGCCTCAAAGAAGCATACTTTAAACTTTCATTCATAGCAGTTATAATGCATATAATTATGATAGCTTATTTCACTACCTTAAAATAACATTCAACACCTTAAATACCCAAAGAAGATCCCTCATTAGCTATGGAAATAGGCTGGGCTAGGTCTGGACCTATCCAGGCTCTAGCCTGGCCCTAATGAGGGATCTTCCTTGGGGCATTTAAGGTGTTGAATGTTCTTTTAAGATAGTGAAATAAGCTAACAAACCCTAGCTAGGCTGGACCCTTTGCTATTGGTGCCTAAGCCCAGCCCGAGTCCCAATCAGGCAAAAGGCAGTAAGTCTGAGTGGTCAAGTTGTTAAAGCCCTCAAAATTAATTTCAATTCTTTACATGCTTATACTAGTTATAGAATTATGTCAAATCTCAAGAGAAGTAAACACTATTTTCTTAATCTTAATTAATAAAATAAAGTGGGGTTTTCAATTAATTAACTAATTAACTAAAATTAACAAGAAATAAAAATAAATCAATTGAATATAAAATGAGAATTTAAGAATACTTAACTCTAATTCAGGGAAAAGATCTCATCTAATTATGACACCAAAATATAGCGAAAACAAAAGAGATAGTTTCGATTAATATATCAAAATAACATCTTATCAAATTCCCCTATATTGGACTCATAGTTATCCTTAAGCATACATCAATTATCCTCATAACAACCTCACATCTCCTTTCATGTTATCCAGAAATGTCCAAAAACTAATTCACATTAAAGGTTTAGGATAAAATAACAATCGAGAGAACAAACACTCATAGGATACATTGTTATAATTAAAACATAACATCTCATTAATTCCATCAAAATTAAATGAATAAAGACTTGACACCCTCTCAAGGATTTTACTCTGTACACTCAAAGTGTTTAGGGTTTATTAAGCACTTAAATCAAAGCATAGCGAGTTATTTCCTTAAGTTTGCTCATGAATCATATTCCACCACTTTTTAAATGAACTTAATGCATAAATCAAAGGGAACTTGATAAGGGTTGTAATGTGGCTTAGGTAAGTATGACAAAAATAAGTTTTTAGGTTAAATAAATTGAAGGAAATGATTCAAACTTATCCACATAAGTTTCAATTTAAATCAATCAAAGTTTACTTTATTCAAATAACATCCTTTTAAATCACCTCTCTTTTTTTCTCTTTTCTTTTTTTCAAACAAGAACATCAAATAGGAGACTTCTCTTTTTTTTATACTTGTCCCTTGTTTTATGAAAATGCAAAATCAAAAACATTGCAACTTGAATAAAATAATTTACTTTTCATGGAAATATTCAAAATCATATGCAAATAAGCATGAAACAATTCCTTCAATTTTGGGGCTCAAAATCATTAAGAGCATCAATAAAAAGAAGGATAAAAGTGGCTTGTAACAAGAGTATTATTCAACAAAAGAAAAGATAAGTCTCAAGTTAGTTTATAGGGATAAAAAGCAAAGTAGGCTTGTTTAGGTCAAAAATGGTTATCCTAAGTACTCTTATCATCTTTATACTCAAATTTATCGAAAATATGGTCTCAACATGTATTTAAAAGCAAGTTGTAGTATAAACAAGCTATTTTTGAAAACACACAACAAATAAGATAAGTATGAGCATAAATATGATTAATGCTCTGTAATGCTCTTACGCTCAAAGCTCATGTAGTTGTCAAAAATGCATCAAGTCTTACATACTTTCATTCAATAAAACTAATGTGATAGTTAAAATAATTTAGTGAAAATACTAATCATGCTTGTCTCTTTCGTATATTATTTCTTAAACAAAAAATGTACCCTAACGTAAGGATTATTTACTAACAGCAATCAGAAAATTATGAGGCTATTATAAGGAATAATCAATATATGAATCATAGTAGCATAAGTTCAAGCAAAAATTACAGAGTTCATTATAATATATACACTTGCTCCACCATAACTAAATCATTCATTGTCCCTAATGTATGCAGAGGATACTCATATCTCACAAAAATAATCAATAAAAATAAAGCATAGAATATAAGACTCTCCTGAGTTATGAGCATCTAAAGGCAGATTTATTATAGTCTGGGTGGACACATAACTAAATTCTCTCTTTCTTTCTCAATATATCACATCCTTTGGCTATTCGAACACGCTTCTAATGAGATTCATCATAAACTTTCCTTTCATTGTTATCCTAGTAGTATCTTTAGAGCGTCCCATAATTGTAACAATTATAAATAGAAAATTAATTCAAAAATAATTAAAAAACCTAATAATAATTGAAATTAAAATTAAAATTAAAATGAAAGAAACTCAAAGTAATTAATAAAAATAAATAGAAAATAAATAGAATATTAAAACAATACTAGTAGGTGTTGTGATGGTGAACATGGGACTCTGAGTGGCTAGTTGGTTGGAGCAAAATGGGGTTGGGTTTATGCGTTTGGTTCTTTGTTTGCCTGTGTTACTGTGGGGCGCTACTAGTGATGTTGCTTACTTCTATTGGTTGTCTAGGTGTGCATCTGGTAAGGTTGTTATGTGGAGTTAGGTGGCTTTGGTGCTACCGATGCATTGCATGATTGGCTGAAGCTACCTTGTGATGTTGCCTACTAAAAGAAAAACAAGCATACTAAGGTTTTTGTTTTATTTTTGTTTTTTTAAAAAATTATAATATTATAAAATATTTTTATTTTTATTTTGCTCTATTTTATTAATTATTATTTTTAAATTTTTATTAATATAATTTAAATAAAAATGACAAATTTCTTTGAAACCTAAATAGACTACTAACATGTATAATGTGTGATTGCGCCTTACTAATGTTGGTATTTTGATATTTTAGGGGGTTAAACTATTAAAGAATTTTATTGAAATTTTAGATGTTACATGGTATTTAACACATGTACTGTTTACTAAATCTTTGCTTACTTCTGCCTTAGAATAAGTATTGGAGCACATTCCTTCTTTAGAATTAAAGTGGAAGAAAATACATGATAGATGCAGGAACTTGATTACTTGATCCTTGACTTGTTATTATTGATATTAATATCACTAAAACAGAAGAAGCTTTTGCCAACGAAAATTTTTGTTGGTAAAAGATAAAAATTTATTGCCAATAATTTTTAGCAACGACAAAAAATCATCGCCTGAATCATCGCAAAATCCTGATAGCAAAATACTATCAAAGACATTTTCGAATATCGTCGCAAATCATATTTAGCTTCGATCTCATATACGTTGCTAAAAGTGATAGGTGAAGAAAAGATAAATCGTTGCCAAATATACTTATAGATGCTTTGTTTCTGTCGTTAAAAGTTATTAGCTACATTACCATATGTGTAAGTAATAATATTATGCAACGCGTCATGTTTCGGAGCAAATGATTTTTTGCGACAATTTTCATAACATTGCTAAAAGTTATTGGTGATGATTTTTGTAACATATCTAAAAACTTTTGCTGAAAATTTTGGAATCGTAGCCAACACTTTTTATCTACGTTTGTTTTTTCATTTTTTAAAAATTTTGTTCAATTTTTAATTATTTTTAAAAATTATTGTCGACATTTTTAAGAACATAGTTAAAAAATTTTGCTAAGGATTTTTTATTTTGAACTAAACAATCCTAGTAATAATTTTTTCATTTAATTATAATTAATGGTAAGATTTTTAATCCATCTTATTGTTTGTAATACTTTTAATTTTTATTTATAATTAGTTAGACAAAATAAAATTAAAAATAATTAAAAATTAGAAGAATTTTTATATAAAAATCAAAATGTTATTTCAAATGTTAATAAAAAATGTTACGTACAAACTAAGATTCATGTTCACAGTTACCACTACTTACATAATTTGGGTCAAATATTTGTTTGACCATTTTTCAAGCTTGGCCAACTTTCATTCAGTATGGCTTAACTTTTGCTCATTATATTATAACTGAGCTTTAAGCAACCGATTGTCCTCTTGAAGCGTCATTACATATGTTAGTCATGACGATGATGAACTAATTGACTTAGGGTCATGTCCAAGACCTTTGATGTACCTTGATCTTATACCAAGGATGTTATGCAAATATCATCTACATTTGACTCATTTATGTCAGACAATGATCTTTGTAAGAACTCCTACATCTTATTCTAAGATTAAAATATTATTAGTTAGTACTACATAAATAAAATTATATAAAACTTAAATAATAAATAAATATACACTTATATATTTATTTTACGTTTCTTCAAAAGTCTAACTTCACCTTCCTTGTGGTATGTGAGTTTGTAGAGTTTGATCATATCACACTCTACTTAATGTAGTTCTTTTTAACTCTGTTTTATGGGGGGGAAAAAAGGATTGAAACATAATAAACACTATTGTCTTTACTGATATAATTATAACTTCTAAACTAAAAATGATTTGGAGCCTTAGTTGTGAGGAGTTTTCATTTTTTCCTCTATTAACTTTGGCTTTCTCATGCCTTTCCTAAATAAAGAAAATAAATTATCATTAAATTATGAAACAAGATTAATTGAACCAAACGTGAAGAGAAAGAAGACAACCTTAACGTTGGCAGAGGATCAATAATCATACATTTAGATCCAATTTTTTGGGGTCACCTGCTCAGGAATATGTCTCATTGCCTCCTTATCTGAAGGAAAAGATTTGTAGTATTTATGTAGTCGATAACAATGATCCTTAGCCCTTTTTTTCAACTGTGAACTCACACAGCTTGATATTTCAGGCTTTTCAATATTGACGATATTGAGCTTCATCTATGAACAACAAGTAAAAGTGAAATAAGTCTTTAAATAAGTAAAAAATGCATATAATTAAATAAATTGAGAATTACCGAAACTTTGTCCAGAGCATTTTGTAACAAATGATCTTCCTTCAGCTACTTGGAATGTTGAAGGCTAGGCAATTCAGTCCTGAAAATGACCCCTAACTCACTGGAAAATTTTGTTGATTGGATCTTAGCAATAGGATGACCTTGCGAGGTGTAAATATGAACAGACAACTTGTTGTTCATTGCAACATATATGCGTTGCAACTCAGAGCCTTTAGTGATACCTCAACCTCTTTTTGTGATGCCAATATTGAAACCTGAAAAAAAAATATAACAAAAAATGCATTAAACATGTAAAGATATATTTGAGGATAACTATAATTATAAGTGGTAAAGATTCATATACATAAAGATCCCTCAGCACTAGTTGATGTAGATAGAGGTTGTTATTGACTGGCTTCATTGGTTGATGAAGTCTATTATTGTTGTTGGATAGTGTCAGATTGATTTGGTTGTTGTGGGGAAGGAATATCTTCGCTAGTTGCTACCTTCTTTCCCTTACTCATTATATTGAATATCTATAATGAATTGTCAATGATTTTCATCACCCATATGATCTTTTACAAATTTCATGAAACTTTTAACTCCTTCTAAGTATTCAATGGGGCATTTCTAATGAGATGTCCAACTTTTGTCCATCTAGCTATACAATTAAAAGTAAATAACTTAACTACTAAGTACAATCCTCAGTTTTTAATGCTAAGTTTGAATTAATCACATTGAAGTTCATAGATTAAGTTTGAATTTAAACTTACACTATCGTATGTGGCATTGTTACACCAAATTAATCGAGAAACTAAGTTCTTGTTATGGCTCCTAAGCTCGTAGACTTTTTCACCAATAATTCTTATGGGAGTTGCATCACAGATTTCCAGCCTATATATCATCCTAAGGGTTTATATTGCAAAGGATTGTCATTCCTGTTACATTGGGTTCTAATGTTCATTCTAAGTTTAAATTAATTACATTGAAGTTTGAGTCTTTATGTTTGAATTTAAACTTACATTATGATATGTGAAATTGTTACACGAAATGAATTGAGAAAGCAAGCTCTTGTTGTAACTCATAGGCTCGTGGAATTTTTCATCGATGAATCTCATGGGAATTGTATCATAGGTTTCCAGCCTATATATTATCCTAGGGGTTTATTATACAAAGGATTGTCATTCCTATTACGTTGGCTTCTAATGTTAATACTAAGTTTGAATTAATCACATTAAAGTTCAAGTCTTTATGTTTCAATTTATAAAATGTTGTTTTGTTTTACAAACATCTTAAATTACATTTTACTTAAATGAATTTAGTTTTATACTTATAATCATTGTTAGTAAAATTAAATTGGTAGCCATATACTAAAAAGTCCTAATTTAGTATTCGTCGCCAATACTAAACATTTTGTATAGATTTTTACATTTTGCTAAATTTTTAAATATAGCATAAATATAAATTACTATAGAAATTATATATAATAAATACATATTTATGATTCCACATTAAATTATGAATTCATATATATTAAATTAATTAATAAAAATATAAATGACAATTTTTTTACTAAATTTATTTCTACACTTATACAATCATTTTATTATTGTTAATAAATATTAGTGATTAAGAAAATAGTTAACTTAAATTTATAATATTTTTATCTTATTAATATTAAAATTGTGATTCGTTAGCAATATAATGAAAAAGTAGTTAAAAGTACTATCTGGTATTTTTAATTAAGAGTTAATTGCCAAACAAAGCCCAAACTTTTGTCAATTTTTCAATTATAGCCTAAACTTCAAAAAGTAGCAATAAAATTCTCAAACTTTCAATTTTTTCAATTCTAGCCCGATATTGGTATTTCCGTTAAGTTTGTTGACGTGACTTGCCAAGTATTTCAGAAACCTTAAGTATTAATACTCGTCCACCAAAATTAATACAAAAAATGAAAATTAATGAAACAACGTCATTTGATTACATAATTAAAAAGATGTCAATGCTTAAAAATATATAAATCAAATCACGCAACCCTGACGACCTTATATTTTGATTTTAGTTTTTGTCCTCGTTTTCAGTTTGTTCTCTCAACACCCTCAACTTTCAATTTTTAGATTACACAGTCCCGACACCCTCACACTAAGGGAATCAGGAGAACAAACTAAAAACAAAAAACTTACTAGTATAGTATGCTGTAATGCCAGAGTAGTTTGGGTTTTTAGAAGAACAAATAGAAAATAAAGGACTTAGGGCATTGGGAGAACACTAGATAACATCGGGCTATAATTGAAGAAAATTGAAAGTTTGAGTATTTTATTGCCACTTTTTAAAGTTTGGGGTAGAATTGAAAATTTGAAAGTTTGGACATTTTATTGTTACTTTTTAAAGCTTGGGCTATAATTGAAATTTTGGAAAAAGTTTAGGTTTTTTTGTAATTAACCCTTTAATTAAATTGTTATTATTATTATTATTATTATTATTATTATTATTATTATTATTATTATTATTATTATTATTATTATTATT
>JANZXR010000008.1:16105924-16120182 GCA_027575705.1 Erythroxylum echinodendron
TATTTTTATTATAAATTTCATTATATGAAATTAATTATCTTATTATTATTATTATTATTATTATTATTATTATTATTGTTATTATTATTGTTATAAATTTTCTAGTTATTATTATTACTATTATTATTTTTATTATTAAATTTATTATACAAAATTAATTATCTTATTATTATTATTATTTATTGTTATTATTATTATTAATTATTTTAAATTTTGTATTTATTACTATTTTTATTATTAATTTTATTATACAAAATTAATTATCTTATTATTATTATTATTATTATTATTATTATTGTTATTATTATTTTATGAGAAGGATAAAGTTGTCTTAAATTGGAATAGCTATTCTTGAAAAAGTTAAAAATAGGTAGAGATAGGTTTTATGTATTCCTCAAAATTTAAGAATAGCAATTCCTAATGCATAGCTATTCTAGATTTGGTTTCTAGCCAAACATAAGTTTAGTAATATGTTAAGAATATATTAGGAATAGAATAGCTATTCCTTTAAACCAAACATCCCTTTACTGATAATTCCTAAAAATCGTCTCCAAATAATACGCTTTGGCGATAATTTACTTTGACGTCATTAAATTTGGGACTTTATAGGATAGAATGAGATATCGTTGTCAAAAGTCTACATTTAGTGACGATTTCCAATTCGTCATGAAAAAAACGTAACTAATAGTCTATTATGCTGTAGTGTATATCTTTCTTGTGACCTCCAGTCAATAATTGTAATACTATATGCTAATATTATAATTATTGCTAATACATCAATTTTAAGTGACTTCTTAGACTAGCTTACTGGAATTGATTGCTCTAGCAGTCTGGATATGGGAAATATCTATTACAAAATTTCAGCATTGAATGTTCAGTAGACTTCCTGGAAACATGACGATACAACCGATTGCTACAACTGGCCGTTAGCACATAAGTAATCACTCTTCTGATCAAGGAGATCACAGTGGCTGTGATGGTGAGCATCCAACTAAAAGTTTTGGTCTAGTATATATGCAAAATATGATTGGAATGTAACACCAACCATTGACATAATGCATAGGAATACATTATAATATAGCTTGAAAATCTTAGACACGGCCTTTGTTAAGCATTGATTGGGGTTAAGGTTCGAGTTGGAGGAAGAGGAAGGGAAACTTTTATGAGAAACTTGCTCTTTTTTCTTGCCATCCCCAAAAAGGGTAATAACTCACCAGTCAAATTGTTCTTTTGCCCTTATTACCTTTAGATAGTTTCAGGTAGCGCCCCATTTTTAGTTGACCTGCCCATTTTTTGCCAATTATTGTCGAAACTAACGAAAACCATATTAGGTAGGGAGTACCATGTTCACCTGCCAGCATTACTTTTGCATTCCAAACTCACTTGAGAAATGAAGTATAAATTTGAAGGGGAAATTCCTATCCCAACTACTACAACTCATTTTTGGTTTGGCCATTGCATTTGCTTGATATATAGTAGTGAAGATAGTTATGTAATTTTGTTTTCTACGTCTGTCTCCGTGATTTTTATAGTAACTTTAACAATATTGACTTCTAGCCAATAATGACAAAGTAAAAGTTAACATTAAAAAATATCATCCCTGACTTATACCTAAATGGTGGGCAAATTTGTGTTATGCTCATCACATAATTTAATTCGATTTTACCTATAAATTGAAACGATTGATTCCATACCAGGAAAGTGTATGTTCAATAGATTAGGGATATCCAGGGGCGCATGTATCATGAAGTAGTCTTTTGGGAAATTATATTTTTTTTTTGGGAAATAACATGAAGTAATCTTGTTAAACAGCTCTTCATCGTAAAATATGACCAATTAATCTGCTACCACTTTGAAGTCGCCACATAGATCCATAGATATATATATATATATATATATATATGCGATTAGGCAAGTTTTCAATCAATCCTAGTCCCTCCATACTCTCTCTCTCTCTCTAGTCTTATTGCTAATAAATAAGCTGCAAAACATGGAGACTCCCTTGGGCAAATTCCACAAGCTGCAGAAAACTCCAATTATACTTGTCCTAGCAACATTTGCACTTGTCACAGTTGTTCTTCTGTGTAACACCTTACAAGGGTATCTGCATCTGCCACAAGACTTGTCTAAGCCACCACCTTCCGACAATGGAGAACTTAGGGGGTCAAAAAACGTGGCTGTTACCACCAAGAAGTGTGATATATTCTCAGGAGAGTGGGTGCCGAATCCGGATGGCCCATACTACACGAACACGACGTGTTGGGCTATACACGAGCATCAAAATTGCATGAAGTATGGTAGACCCGACACTGAGTTTATGAAATGGAGATGGAAGCCAGACGATTGTGAGCTACCTATTTTTGATCCTACTCACTTTCTGGAGATTGTAAGAGGGAAGTCTATGGCCTTTGTTGGTGACTCAGTGGGCAGAAACCATATGCAGTCCTTGATATGCCTTCTCTCCAGGGTAAGTCACCATTATTGTACAAAAAATGCCAAGTTTGTTTTTAACGCTTTAATGGTCCTTTTAGTGTCAGGTAACATGCAATTCTCACATTTCTTATTGCCTATTGTAGCGAACAAAAGAAACCTAAAAGTCCAGTTTTAGATAGATACTTCTCACCAGTCCTTTAGTAGCTTACTAGTTACAAGATGACGGGTCGGGGAGTTGGCTTACTTAGGAGAAGACATGGAGAGTTTTGGTTGGTTTACTTTGGAGAAGTGCATGAATTATGAAGTTATGAAGACTCTTTGATTGAAGTCCTTAGTACTTTGACCTGCTCCTGCGTTATCTTCTTTTACTAATATATATATGAAAAAGAATGAATTAAGTGTTCATTATTAATTTAGCGGTATTAGTAATCATTTTTATTAAATAAAAATTTTATTTTATAGAAATACTATTTTTACATTAAATAATGATCATCAAACTTTTTTTAAAATAATTACATCCCTCTTAAATTTTAGATAAGGTATCGCAGTTGAATACAAAGTGCAATATTCGCGTTGAATAATATTACATAAGATGATAGTTAAAAGGTTATTTATTGATTAGTTCATAAATATTTTTACAAGTAAAGTCATACTGTATATCTATATTTGTCCATTTAACCCTCCAAGAAAATGTTGGAGATCATACATTATGAATAAACAGAGATGAAAACCTTTGTGTAAAAGACACGGCCGATATTGGTTAATTACTGGGATTCGTAATTTGATCATTGGAATTACATCACATTCCTATTGCCGACACCCATAAGTTTATTAGTTGACCAAAATCAATATACCCAAGGGTTAGGTAAAATATGCTTATTGGCATGCGAGTAGCAATATATATATATATATATATATAATAATTGCTCGGTCTGGGATTCTGTCGCAATCGCGCATGCAAAAAGCTTTAAATAAACAGGGATGTCCATGTCTAATGTCTATGCCAAGTAGGATAAATATAAGTTTGTAGGCAACAGTTGAATTGAGTCGAAGGAAGAAAATTTGAAAGAGAAAAACGAAATTTATGTTTTAATAAAATATTTAACTTTGAAAGTGATTTATAACCAATTAGATAGATAGGCATCGTTTATTTGATAATTCGGACCTTCAAACAAGTAATTCCTTCTTTTTCTTTCTGTTCCAACACTTTTGATTCAATTGTGCCCAATATTTACTATACATTCTAATGAAATTTCGCCACAGATGTCCAATATTTCATATAATAATGTTCCCATTGAGGTTGCTAACTAACTTCAAACCATAGATAAGGTTATTGTATGTAATAAATGACGTATATTAATATAATGATGTGGAAGTTAGCATTATTGTCCCTTCCAGTTTGACAAGGCACCTTACAACTTCCTAACGTGTTACCAATTAGTAAGGAATGGGGTCCACTTAAATTAGTTTTTTAAGTAACAACCACGTACCTACTTCTGGCTAGATTGTGACTCCAGAAAGATCTACCACCTAAATTATGCAACATTAATACCCCATGCTTGTGTATAAAAACTAGTTATATCGAAATGCTATTCTCCCAATTTAGTTAACACTACCTAATTTTGTCTAATTACATAAAGATTGCATCTTTTCTTTTTACTCTATATGCAGAGTTTTTCTTTTTTTGTTATTAGTTAATGCTAATTCCTTCTAATAAATAATTTAGACCAAGGCATCCTAAATTAAAATCATCATCAAGGGAGCTTAAAGTAAAATTAAAAGTAAGAAGCCATCTTCTTAGTGTCCATTAAATCTCATTTAGACAAAAGGGAAAAATGAAATCTTGGTCTTTGATTTGATTTCAGGTGGAGTATCCCATAGACGTATCATACACACCAGACGAGCATTTTAAACGTTGGAGGTACACAACCTACAACTTCACAATCGCCACATTCTGGACGCCACATTTGGTGAAGGCAGAGCAAGCAGACGCCAATGGTCCAACTCACACCGGCCTCTTCAACCTCTACCTCGACGAGTTCGACGAGGAATGGACGACCCAAATCGACGACTTCGATTACATCATTATCAACGCAGGCCACTGGTTCTTCCGTCCATCGATTTACTACGAATCTCGAAGTATCGTTGGCTGCAGATATTGCCTCCTCGACAACGTCACTGACCTACCAATGTCCTATGGCCATCGAAAGGCCTTCAGGACAGCTTTCAGAGCCATAAACAGCTTTGAAAACTTCAAAGGCATAACGTATTTGAGGACATTTGCACCCTCACACTTCGAAAATGGGGGGTGGAACCAAGGTGGTGATTGCAAAAGAACGGGACCTGTTTTGAGTAATGAGACTAGCTTGGAAAGTACTGATTTGGAACTTTACCTGACACAGATCGAGGAGTTTAGAATTGCTGAAAAAGAAGGGAAAAAGAAGGGGTTAAGGTTTAGGCTACTTGACACTACACAAGCTATGTTGTTGAGACCAGATGGTCATCCTAGTACATATGGCCACTGGGCACATGAAAATGTGACCTTATACAACGATTGCGTTCACTGGTGCTTGCCTGGTCCTATTGATGCATGGAACGATTTCTTGTTGGAGATGTTGAAGATGGAAGGTGAAGATGGAAGGTTGAGTGGTTACGAGCATAAGCTTTATTCAAGTGACAAAAGAATGAGGTTATTCAAGTGACCAAAGAATAAGGTTTTCATGAATTCAGATTGTTGATTTGATTTTAATTAGTTATTTATATTCATTATCTTCTTGTCAAATGATACTAGCAATCGGGATGGCATGGTTACCAAGGAGTAAGTGTGAAATCAATTATAGTATTTATCTCTTTAACACTAAGTGCATAAAAAATGGTTTAACGATAAAAAGAGAATGCTTTTATTTATTTTTTGTTTCATAAAAATATATAAATACATAAGATGAAGTATAATACAAGTTATATTGCATGTTATGATTTGAAAAATCTAGTATAAGCACCATTACTAACTCCACAAAAGAGTCACGTAATCATCTTATTGGAATTAGACTAATAATCTAACAAGATGATATTTTTTATTAAAAAAATCATTAAAAGAACAAAAATATGATTGTCAAGGTTCATCAATTTGAACATAACTTAGCACTTAATCAAGTTTAGATTATGTTTTTTACTAGACAATTGAAGTAAAGAGCACAATATCAAACATGGGTAGCTCACATTCCATGTGTTATACGACAAAGTTGATACAGTGGAGTTCATGGCTTAAGATTAAAACATATCACAAGTTGTGTTCTCTGTGTGAGTGTAAGCTAAGCAAATGATTTAATAAGTGACAACTTAAAGATCATGTCACATGATAGATCAAGTGAAATAAGTGACAACTTAAATATCATCTAAAATATGCATAAACATAGTCATCTATTTTAGTGGAATTTTTCTGGAGTAAACACCCAACATGTCGAGTAGTGAATGCTTAGGCTGTTGCAAGTTGAGGAAAGAAGGTCCTTGAGAGAACGATGCTCACAGAGGATGGTAATTTTCTTTTTAAATTCTCATATGAGCAAAACCTGGATGAAATTTTAGAGATGGGACTTTGGCACAGAAGAGGCTAACCTATATATATATACAAATGTAAGCTTGGCTTAGATTGTGACAGAGGAAGTATAGATGTATTCCCCATTTGGGTTAATTTTTACAGTATTCTTCTTGAAGTCTAGATGTTAAAAAGCCTCAGTTATCTAGCAAGCTCATAGGCAAACCATTGTGCATGGGCACCCAAACGACAAATATGAAGAGGATTTTCTTTGTTAAAATCTATATTGAGATAAGCAAATGTTGATCTACCCAATAAATTACCTATTTTAAAGCTAGGAGAAGATGGTGAAATCAAGAGAGTTGAAGTACCTATTTCATAGTCATTGAAGCCTAGTTTAACCAAAAAATATTAGAAGCCCACAAGTAAAATTTTCAAAACTGGAAGGCATGATGAATTGTTAGGAACTTTATTATTGATGACTCTAAAGTTGAAACACAGGATCAAGCATAAGACTTGGTTAAATCTATTAAACAAAATCATTCAATATCCACTGAAGGTTAAAGCAGCAATTGTGATTAAGACCAAGCCATTCCTGAGGTAGGTGTGGGGCAAAATATTTTGGAAGAACACAATTCGTTCGAAAATGTCAATTTAAATGAAATTAATAGAAATACAAGAGGGCAAGATGAAACAGTTGAAAACAATGATAGACCAGGTGCTCCTGATGAAGTAGATGCACAATTAGTTGATGAAGAGATAGAAGATGAACCTTGTTTACTACATAATGATCCATCAAGCAACCTGCTGCCAATATAACTAGAGAATGATAGACTTGTTGAGAAAGCAGAAAGGTTTCATGAGAGTTCCTCTAACTCCAAGCAAGGCGGAAAACCAAAAAGAAGAAACATTCCCCTTAAATGACCATTCTAATATGGAATACAAGAGGTGTTAAATGACACTTAGACAAGGATTAAAAAACTACTAGATGTTATAATTAATTGATGTACTCTACCTTTGTAACTATTAAAGGATCTTGAATTTTTTAGCAGATTCAGTAACTCATTGTAATGATGTTTTGTAGCTTTTGCTAGTATTAATATAATTTCTTTCATTTTTCAAAAAAGTAATATTAAATTAGACTTGGAGAAAAAAAATGCCTTCATATTTTATGAAAATGCATAAACTCCAACACTATTTCTTGATGGATTTGATAAAATCATCAATTTTACATTTCAAATAAATGAATTTGTCCCTAGGTAAAGCCTTAATCCTTAATCATTATGTTATCCATTTGCTTTTTAAAGAACAATGCTCTAATATTACTTTTCCCTCTTCCTCTACTTCTCTAATAGCATGAAACTTGACTTGACATGTTTGTTTCTCCCATGTTGATTCTTTTAGTAGACTCATTATTAATATAAAGAGAAGTAGCATCCTCCTATTTCATTCTAAGATCAATCAACACATTTGTAAGTAACATGAATTAATTTAAGGAACAAATAATTTTAATATACTTAGCTTCAATGGAGGATTGAGCAACAATTTTTCTATTCCATTGAGCAACAATTTTTCTATTTTTTCAAACGACAAGTAAACGCACCACTTCCATGAAAAATTATAGTCAAAATTGCTCTTTACATTATTAACAAAACCAGCTCAATCACTATCAACATGTCTTATCAAACTAATGCTTTCTTCCTTTTTGAAGATTAATCTATAGTTTGATGTTTTTCTCACATATCTTAGAACACTCATAGCTGCACCATAATGAATTTACTTAGCTATTGTATGAATATTAATAGCAAACTATTTATACAAATTAAATATAGTCTTATTGTTGTTAGAGACAACATATTCCCAATCAAATTTCTATATAAGGTCACATTAACCTTCTCTTTTTTATCTTCTTTTGATAATTTTATTTTATAAAAAATGGAACTACCATTGGCTTATCCTTCTCCATATTTAAAAAACTACGTCAATTGACTTGTTTATAGGTGTAATTCTTGCTATATTACTTACATCTTTTAATTAACTAATTATTCTTTACCTTGGGACCATATTGGTTATTAAGACATATGAACATTCATTTTAAAAACAAAAGGAAGAGATTACTTAAGGGGGAAATGCAAGATATTTTTCTTTAAGAAAAATTCTACATATTTTTATTTACTAATGGAGATAAAATCTTCACCTTATTTAATCTCCACGCTTAAAGAACAGTTGACCTCTCCAAAATTAGACATCTGAAATTCAACTTCAATTTTTTTAAAATGAAGCCATATACTTTTTATAATTATATTTAATTTTTTCAAGTAAGACATATAGAGTAATGTCATTTTCATTCCTTCTAGGCACTTAACCAAGTAATCATTAATCATCTTGTAACAATCTCTTATAATTTATTTTTAGCTATGGAGATCTTTTTAGGGTAAGTATACATCATCTTTCTTGCCATTAGTACTAAAGCCATCAATCAACATGTATGGTTTCCTTGATAAATTCATTCAAGAATATTGATTCGACATTAAGATAGAACAATTTTAATCCAAATTTAGTAGTCAATTTTAGAATAATTTTTATCCAAACTTAGTAGCCAAAATAGTACCACGCTCATAATAAACCTCCTCTAAAATCTCTTTCTCATTATAAAGTGCTAAAGAGTCAACTTTAAGGTCTTAAACTTCACCACCCAACAACTTGTCATTTTGGTTTAGCCAACTCATCAATTATTATATTTCAACTTAATTGAATCTTTTTTATTGTAAGATTGAAGATTCTATGTTCAATGTTTATGTAATTATATGTTAAGAACACTCTAAGTTCACTTTTTTTTGTTTAATATTTTCCTTTTTACTTTAGGAACATGTATATAGTATAAACTACCAACAATTTTTAAGTTTATAACAAATGATAAGTTACATAACCATTTTTCATATGGTATTTCTCCTTCCAGTGTCTTAGTGTTGGAAATACACTGAGGTATTCACTTCTTTTATCCAAAACTTTTTGGGTACTTCTTTTCTAGCAATTATACTCCTTGTCATCTTTATGATACTTTTGCTCTTTCTTTTTACTACTCTATTTTGTTGAGGAGTTTATGAAGATGTTAGTTGGTAATTGATACCTTATTTGTCACAAAACTCTTTGAACTCCATAGAAATATATTTTGAACCATTATCAAATCCTAATTCCCTTAATGCAATTTTTTCATAATTTTTGCTTTCAACTTCTTAAAAATTCATAGCTTGTTTTTGCTAATGATTTACTTCTTTTCCTATGGTCTAATCTAAGTTCAATTAGTATACTAGAGTCAACACTTCTTACCTTCAAGGATCTCTCAATTCTTAGCATGAATAGGCTAAGAGTTAGCTTTTTATTTCTAATAATGCTCATCATTTTACTGATTGGTTATCTCAATTGAAAAGACTCCAAGTTATAAAGCTCCCCTTATCATATTTAGGTATTCCTCTCTCTATAAAAAGACCTACTAAACTAGATTTCCAACATTTAAATGAAAAAATCAAGAAAATAATTAACAAATGGTACAATAAAAGTTTATCCTTTATAAGGAGGACATAGTTGATAAACTTTATTATTAAAAGCTTACATTCTTATTGGGCTTATCATATAATGAAGAAATTCTTACGTTCAGGTCACACTATAAGAAGATCAATAGCAAAAGTTAAATGGACAGATATCTGTTTACCTAAAGAGGAAGGAGGTTTAGGCATTAACTCTATCAAAACTACAAAGTATCAATAATCAGGTAAATTTGGAGAATTCTAATGGGCAAGCAAGCTTGTTAGGTAAGATGGATTCACGTTCACTACATAAAGCATATAAACTTCTAGAATATCAAACCTAGACATAGCACATCTTAGATTACATTACACATTTTCAGGTTAAGGAAGCTAGTTAGGATGGAAATTTAAGTACAAGATTAGTAATAGAGCCAATACTAACTTTTGGAATGATAACTATTCCTTTCTCTTGTATTAATGGATTCAATCCTCCATAGTGAAGCTCTGCATAACAACCAATTCAACATCATAGATAAAGACTAGTCAGAGATACATCTTATTTTTAGTGTTGGCAATTTAGTTTAGACCTCAGCAGGCCTTACTTGAGTTGACCAGACTTTGGGTTAGGCTCAAGTTTTTTTTATAAAATTTTTAAGCTTTAAACTAGGTTCATGATTGAGCTTAGTGGCTTGCCCTAGTCAGAAGGCTGACTATTTTTTAATTGAAATGAAGTTGTTTTATTATTATAAATTTAAAAAATTAAATATTTTATATAAATTTTTATCCTAGTCTGACTCGATCAAGCTTTGGGTCACTCGAAGTTTGATCAAGCTTATGTTTGAGCTATGATTCTCGAGGCCAATTAGGCCTCAGATGAAGTTTGAGCCAGATTTAGCTTAATGCCCCTTCTATCTATTTCCTCCACTCCTTTTGTTAATTTTAGCAATGAAGACTCTATTTATTACTAAGCCACCCCTCAGGCTCCTTTACCAATCAATCTTGCATGCATCTTTTAAGGAACTCAACTCTTAAAGTGAATTGGTATAAATTAGTATAGATTAATCAGGACAATCTTAGAACTTCATTTTTTTTCTTTAGCTTACCTATGGATAAAGACTTTGCACTTTTGATAAAATTAAAGTTAACCACATCATTTCAAAATGTTATACATTGCGTAACTATAAGCTAACTCTATAAACCATCTTTTCTGTCAATGTAACTTCACATGTTGTATTTGGAAAGAAATTTTAGGAATAGTAACACGTACTTATCACTTTATGATTAGTCAAGAATAACTAACTGGCAACTTTAAAGAACTAATATAGGTAAAGGGGATTCACTTACTCTCAAAATTGCAATCGACAGCCTTGTATTTGTTATATGAAGAGAAAGGAAATTGAGAAGTTTTTTTTAACACAAGGCTTTAAACAACAACAACAATTGTTTGAACTGAAGAACTTAATAAGGGATCAACTGATTATTCAGAAGATTGCATCAAATACATTAAAACCTTAGCTATCAACTAGAGAATTCCATGAACTCCCACAAAATTTGATACACTAAGGAATCTCTATATAATGACACTCAAGGGCATGGAGTGCAATAAAAGAGCTTGAAATAGGAGAGTTCCTAGTGTTAAAGGACCTGAAGCTTAGCAACCTTAACTCCCTAGGTCCATTGTTACTTTAAATTTAATTGTCAATTATATTGAACTTGTTTCTTAGTCTTATGTGAGCTTTATCTCCTCATTTGTATCTCCTTTAAGAGTCCTTATTCATTTAATTCAATAAAAACTTCTTTAATTATATAAATACTTCATTTTTATACTTTATGAAATCAATCCAATAAATATTACAAAAAATTAATTTGTATTTAATAAGGCCTTACACATAGATCCACATACATCAGTATTGCTCCAATCTCTCTTTAGCTCTCCAAGAAGCATTTCTAAAAGAAAATCTTTTTTGCTTCCCAAACTAGCATGCTTAACATATTTCATTAGTTTCTATCACCTAATGAAGCCTTACATAATATCATTTGTAAATACACCAGGAAAGTCAATACACCAGGACTAATATGCCCTAATCTTTTTAAAAAGCATACCTTAATCTATTATGTAATAGCATAGTCTCATTTATAAAAGTATACAATTATCCTCTCTAGCACACTTAGTTTTAACATTTCAATTAACTGAAAAGAATTTGCTCTTCATGTAAACTCTTATCAATTTAGCTCTTTTAGTGAATTATCATTTATTTACCTTTAGCAAAGTTCACATCGTATTCTTTTTCAATTAATTGACCAATAATAAATAGATTTTGATCAAGGCCAGGCATTGAAAGTATATACGTTATTAGTTTGATACCTATGAAATGTGAATAACATCAAATCCTTTTCTTTCACTTCCATAAAAGCAGCATTGCCTATTTTGACATTTTTTATGAGCTACTGTTAAGGATTTTGAAAAGGGACTCATCATGTTCCATATGTCATGTACACCTAGAATCTATAAGTTAAGAATACTTACTAGTGTAAGTAGACAAGACAATAATAGTGAGAAGAATTCTTTTAGCTTCTTATTCTTAAATTTCTTTAGCATTTTATTCCTCTGTCTCTGCTATCTTTTCATATTTTTTTATATATTTTCATTTTCTTTTACATACATTTTCAATGTGCCTTATCTAATTATAAGCGTTAAACTTCATAGTAAGTCTAAACCAAAAATAGTTAGGAGTTTGATTTCTCCTCTTATAATAAGGATAAGGTGCAAGTTTACCCTATAGCATACTAACCTCCTTCCTTTCTCTACTTATTTTTCTTTTTAGTCTTCTCTTTTCCTTCTCTCTAGCTTGTAATAGCTTGATTAGGTTTAGCATTAGCCTTAAAGGCTCCTTTAACTTGACATCTTGCCTTGACATTCTCCTTTACTCTAAAGCTTGAAGAGAGTTTACAAGTTCCATCAAGTTGACTACAACTTCCCTTTGGACTCCTATAAAATTGAAATCTTAGTCTCAAACCTCTCTTGAATATTGATAAAGAATGTGCTAACTTTTCTTTCATCTTTGAAAACTTCCCTAAGCAACCTAAGTTGATTCATAACTTTCATATGTCTACACTCTTTTATATTTTTAGACTCCCCCCTTCTTCAACAATTTAAATTCCCTCCATAAATTAAGAATTTGAAATTTCTTTGCTCTTTTAGATCTTTGAAACTCCTTTTTGATCTTTTCTCAAACTTCTTTTTCATACTCACAAGCCATAATTTTAGCAAAGATTGCCTTTGAAGTGAAGCATATATGCCAACCAATGCCTTATACCTCTTAGCATTTTCTCAACTTTGATTCTTTAGTTGATTTATTGCTAGATAGTACGGGATTTGAGATTGGAGGGGTTGTGAAGAAACAAAAATATCCCTACCTCAATAGGCAATTTTTAGTCTCCCTATCTTTCTTAAACTTCCATTGGTCTTCTACTTGAGCTATATGAGGCAAAAACTCATTTTTTTAGTAGGCTCTTTCTCGACCACATCCGAAAGATCAAATGCCTCAAATAAGCCTTCATTTTGACTGTCTAAACATCTTAGTTATTCTTATTGAACAATTAAGATATTGATGTAAAGAAGTTTATTAAAACCATCTTAGCAATACAGGTTTGAAATCATTAGGTTTTCTTTAAAGAAGAAAGGACATTCGCTCACACTATCGCTTAAGATCCTTCAGACTCTAACACCATATCAAAATTCTCAAGTTATATGATGTTTACCTCTCTACACTCACTGTATATGCAAAAATAAGGCTGAATAATAAAAGGAGAATACTTCTTTCTTTTTTTATTCCATATAAATGTTTAAATATATAAGATGAAATATATTATAAGTTAAATGACATGTCATGATTGAAAAATCTCAAAAATCATGAATACATGAAATAAAAAATTAACAAACATCATAGTTAAGCTAAACTTGTCATAATATTATAAGCGCTATAACTAACTTTACAAAAGAGATGTATTAGCATAATCTTCTTGTTAGTATTAAACCAATAATCTAACAAGATGATTTCTTCATCATAAAAATCATCAAAAGATCAAAATATCATTGTCAAAGTTCATCAGCTCAAAAAAACTTGGTATATGGTTGTGTTTCAAAACATATTCCTCACTAGATATTTGATGTAAAAAGCATAGTGTCATGTGATGAAGTAGATACAAATGCGATATACAGTTAAGGATAAAAGAATATATTAAGTCATGTTCTTGTCTGAAAGCATAAGTTAAGCACATAGTTTAGACACAATTACACAGGATAGGATGAGGACATTTCTACGATTGCATTCTTTTAGGCTATGTTTGGTTGGGGGTTTATTAATGGAATGGAATGTAATATTATTGCATCGTTTGGGAGGAGGGTTTAGAATGGAATGAGATTAAAAAGGAAGGTTTCATATTACATCTCATTCCATCCTAAACAGTAAAAATGAAAAACCTCTAATTTGGAGGGTTTAAGATAGAATGTAAAATGATAAACAATTTTACACTATATTACATTATAAACCCTTCACCCAAACAACATTTCACTATATTACAATATGAACTCTTCCATCCCTCCCAAACAATAATTTTCTAATATTACATTCATTTATATTCCATTTTTCAGCCCCCTGAAAATTTTTCTATTAACTTAAGCATAATAACTTATGGAATAAATGCATGAGAGGAAATTGAGGGTATTTTCGGTATATAGCTTAAGTACCAAGGGTAAAGTG
>JANZXR010000008.1:16132060-16155326 GCA_027575705.1 Erythroxylum echinodendron
TCAGATGTTTGGACGATTTCAAACTATCGTTAATGGACTTAAAGCTCTTGGGAGAATCTACGATAATCAAGACCATGGGAGGAAGATTCTCAGAAGTCAGCCGAAATATGGAGACCCAAAGTCACTGCAATAGAAGAAGCCAAGGACTTAAGTAAACTAAAGTTAGATGAATTGCTTGGTTCCTTAAAGATACATGAAGTAGAGCTTGATGCAGAAGATAAACCTAAAAGAGACAAATCTATAACATTAAAAGTTAGTCAGAAAAATCACAAGACTTATAGAAATAGAAGTTCTTCATCAAAAGCATTAAAGATAGAAGAAGTCAAGAATGATGATACCAGTAAATCTGATCAAGATTTAAGTGAGGATGATGACGAATTATCTTTCATTTCAAGAAAGATCAGAAGGATGTGGCAAAAGAAAGCAAAAGGAAACAAGAATTTCTCTTTTAAGAAAAATAGCATAGAAGAAGTCAAGAACGACAAGACCTTTATCAATTGCTATGAGTGTAACAAACCAGGACACTACAAGTTTGAATGCCCTTTGTTTAGAAGAGAACTGAAGAAGAATAAAGGAAATAAAAAGAATATGATGGCAACTTGGGAAGATTTGGATTCATCCGAATCTAATTTTGATTCAGAAGCATCAGAACAAGCAAATATATGCTTGGTAGCCAAAGAAGAAGGTGACGAGGAGGTAACTTCTAACTTTAATGAACTTCAAGATGCATATTTAGAATTGTTAGAAGATTCATATGTTATACTAAAGCAGTATAGATCTTTAAAAAGGAAGTTTGTCGAAAACTTGAGGAACACGAAAGTGTTAGAAAAAGAAAACTTCTGTCTTAAGAAACAAGTAAACGATATGAAGAAAAAAGTTTCTATTGATAGATCTGAGAAAATTAGTCAGTTGAAACAAAGGATTAATTCACTTTCAGTAGATTTATCAAACTTTACTGAAAGTGCGAAGAAAATGAATGATATGATTAGAAACTATCGATACCCTAATGATAAGAGTGGTCTAGGGTTTACTAAAAGCAATAGTTGTTACAAAAAGAAGTTTGTTCCTTATAGAAAGAAATTTCACTGGTCTTCTTTTTATTCTATGAATAAGTCTAAGACTAACCCTAAAGGACCCAAGAAAATTTGGGTACCTAAAAAGAATATAATATCTACTGTAGATCTCCTTCCTTGGAAAAAGTAGCCAGCACCAATAATATTTGGACAGTGGATGATCGCGGCACATGACGGGAAGAAGGTCTATGTTCCTAGATCTTCAAGATAAAAAGGGAGGATCAGTAACTTTTAGAGACAACCAGTAGGGTGAAATAGTTGGGATCGGCAAAATCGGTAAAGATTCCTTTGCATGTAATGATAATGGTCTTCTAGTTTAAGGTTTGAAACATAATTAGATTAGTGCCAGTCAATTATGTGATTCTGGTTTTGAAGTAGCCTTTAATCAAAACTCTTGTGTAGTCAAAAACAAGGACGATTCCATATTCTTCTCTGCAAAAAGACGAAACAATCTTTATAAGATTAATTTAGAAGATTTTCAAAGTCAAAATATTTCTTGTTTTATATCAACAGATGAAGAAAAACTGATCTGGCATAAAAAGCTAGGTCATGTTAGTTTCAAACATATTTCCAAGTTGATTAAACATGATTTGGTAAGAGGTTTACCAAAAATAAGGTTTAACAAGAATTTCTTTTGTGAGAGTTGTCATAAAGATAAACAATTTAAAGCTTCTTTTTCTTCTAAAAATATTATAACTTCGTCTAGACCTCTAGAGTTGTTACATATAGATTTATCTAGTCCAACTAGGACATTAAGTCTTGGCGGAAAGAAGTATGGTCTTGTAATTATTGATGACTTCACTAGATTTTGATGGATATTATTTTTGTCACATAAGGACGAAGCTTTTAATGTTTTAAAGTTCTTTCCAAAAAGTTACAAAATGAAAAACGAATTTCTATTGCTGGAATTAGAAGTGATCATGGTGGAGAATTCGAAAATGAAAAATTTAGAATATTCTGTGAAGAGAATGGAATTTTCTATAATTTCTCTGCTCCTAGAACTCCACAACAAAATGGAGTTGTAGAAAGAAAGAATAGAACGATTCAGGAAATGGCAAGAACCATGCTATATGAAATGAATCTTCCTAAGTATTTCTGGGTAGAAGCTATAAATACAGATTGTTATATTCAAAATAGAATACTTTTGCGACCATTGTTGAATAAAACTTCATATGAGTTACGGAATGGAAGGAAGCCAAATATATCTTACTTTCATCCATTTGGTTGTAAGTGTACTATATTGAATATAAAAGAAATTTTGGATAAATTTGATTCTAAGGCCTATTCAGGAATTTTTCTAGGATATTCATTATCTTCTAAAGCTTATAGGGTTTATAACCTTGCTTCTAAATTTGTTGAAGAATCTATTCATGTCAAGTTTGACGATAGTTCTTAACCAGATAGAAGTAATGATACTGATAATGAAACCCTAGCAGTACCCTTGGTTGATAATGAAGGTGTGTCACCATTAGATGCTCCTCTAGAGAAAATAGAAGATGTTCCTGAAAGTTTTAGTCTGAAAAAGGATTGGAGATATAAATGTTCTCACCCAGAAGATCTGATTATAGGAGAAACTTCAGACGGTGTGAGAACTAGGCCTAAATTCAGAAGAGAAGCAAATGCAGCTTTTATTTTTGAAATAGAGCCTAAGAAAATTGAAGAAGCTCTTCAGGATAAATCTTGGATTTTAGCCATGTAAGAAGAGTTGAACAAATTTACCAGGTGTAAAGTTGGTCTTTAGTTCCCAGACCTTTTAAAAAGTCTATTATAGGAACCAGATGGGTTTTTAAGAATAAACTAGACGAGTCAGGTAGAGTAAGTCGTAACAAAGCTACATTAGTAGCTCAAGGCTATAATCAATAAGAAGGAATATATTATAATGAAACTTATGCTCCTGTAGTTAGGTTAGAGGCTATTAGGATTTTGCTTGCATATACTATCTGTCATAATATAAAGCTATTTCAAACGGACGTGAAAAGTGCCTTTTTGAATGGTTTTATAGACAAAGAGGTTTATGTAAAGCAACCCCCTGGTTTCGAAGATCCTAAGAAACCAGACTATGTATATAGATTTCATAAAGCTTTATATAGCTTGAAACAAGCTCCTCAAGCTTGGTATGATCATCTAAGTTCTTTTTTGATTGAAAATGGTTTTAGTAGAGGAAATGTAGATAAGACCTTATTTAGAAAATGCATTGAGAATGATTTCATCATAGTACAGATATATGTTGATGATATTATTTTTGTGCAACGTCTAAAAAGCTATGTTCCAGTTTTGGAAAATTGATGAAAAGTGAATTTGAAATGAGCATGATGGGTGAATTAAAATTCTTTCTTGGTTTACAAGTTATGAAAACCAAAGAAAAGATTTTTATTCATCAACAGAAGTATATTAAAGAAATGTTAGTTAAATATGGTATGGATAAAGCAAAACCGATGTCAACTCATGTGCATCCTTCAAACCCTTAATATAAGGATGAAGCAGGTAAGAAGGTTAATCAAATCCTTTTTAGAGGAATTATTGGTTCGTTACTTTACCTTACAGCAAGCAGACCTGATATTTTTTTTAGTGTTTGCTTGTGTGTCATATTCAAGCAGATCCTAGAGAATCTCATTATATTGTTGTTAAAAGAAATTTGAGATATCTATCAGGTTCTACTGATCTTTGCTTGATGTATGAGAAAAGGTAAAGATTTCAGGTTAATTGGCTACTGTGATGCTGATTACACTGGAGACAGGATTGATAGGAAGAGTACAAGTAGAGGCTGTCACTTTCTTGGCCATAATCTAGTTTCATAGTCTAGTAAGAGACAAAGCTCGATTGCTCTATCTACTGCAGAAGCTAAATACATGTCATCTACAAGTTGTTGCTCACAGATGTTATGGATTAAATATCAGTTACAAGATTATTTAATACAAGAAAAATAAATCCCAATCTTTTATGACAAAACAAGTGCTATCAACCTATCGAAGAATCCAATACAACACTCAAGGGTAAAACATATCGAAGTTAGGCATCATTTTCTGAGAGACTATGTACAGAAGGGAATTGTTAGTCTATAGTTTGTTGAGATGAATCATCAATGGGCAGATATCTACACTAAGCCCCTGAATGAATAAAGATTCAAAGAAATCAGGTGAAACTTGAATATGGTAGTGTTGAATGATCAATCATCTGACACGCCATGACCCAAATGATTTTACAGAAGGAAGATAAAAAGTCGTAAGTCTTCTAGAGACCAGTAACTCTAAGTTACAGATAGTAATTTTTTTGAGAAGGAAGTATAAAGAGAAATCCTCTCAAAAGGTTCAAAACATCACCGACTCTAGAATACTCTTGAAATCCTCTGAAATCGAGTTTTGCAGAAGCTGTAAAACAAAAACGGTTCATTACTCCTGATTTCGCCCTTTCGTTTACATTCTTATTGCCAGAAGACAAATCCCGTTACTTTGAGAAAGTTCCTATTGTCTAAATATCATAATGGAGTAAGCTATGATTTATGGAAGACTCGTTGATTTTGACTCCTTGAAGAAGATTCGGATGGACATTGAATCAGAAGTCGATGCAGCAGGATGGAAGAACTTCTTTCAAGTTCGTGAAGCAGTTTATCTGAATGAAGTTTATAATTTTTGGAAGAATATGAAAGTAGTAGATGATACTGTAGTATCAATGATGGATAGATTGTCGATTATTGTGACATTGGAACTAATCAAGAAGGTCAGTGGATGTCCATGTGTTGGAGCAGAGGTGTCTCAGAACACTAGATGGATGACTGAAAGCTTTGTAAAGAAGGCACATGTCAATCAAGAACTATATAAATGTAGTGATCCAAAGGACAAGAAGGCATCAAATCTTGTTCCGAAGGCTAGGATTCTACATACGATACTCTTTCACTGTATTCTACCAAAAACAAGATCAAGAACGTTGAGACAAACATGGATGAACAATGCCTGTTCTATCTACTCAACCATCAGCCAATAAATCTTCCACACCTAATTTTGGGGTATATGATGAAGACAAATAAGGATTCCAATGCCTTACCGTATGACATGATGCTAACAAGAATCTTTAGAGATTCTAGAATTCTTCTAGATAGAGGAAACAGGGTGAAGATGAATATCAAAAGCATTATTAATGCGTCTACTATATGTAGAATGGGATTGAAAATTTAAGAAAAGGAGGAGGCAACGTCTATAGAGAAAGTAAGGACTGAGGGGGAGCGCACAGTCAAATGTAACATAAGTGGAAATGTTACTCCCACTGAGAAGAAGAAACCTAAACCCTCAGGAAGAATGGCTATAGAAGAAAAGAAAAATAAATCATCTAAGGTAGCAACTAAAGATAAGACGATTTTACAAAAAGAAAAAAGCCAAGTGTATTTGTCTGAAAAACAAGTGTCGTTGAAAAGAAAAGGAGAGACACTTGATGTTGAGCAAGTCAAAAAATCAAGAAGATCACCAAAGTTACTAACTCTCCAACAACAAGAGCAGAAGAGAGTTAAAGGATTGACTCCTGGTGAAGATTCTGAGAAGGTAGAAAAAGCACCTCAAGCTACTAGGTCTTTGGTCTCGATTTTGCAACAACAGCAGCCAAAGTCAACAAAAGAGACAGGGATTAAGAGGAAGTTGGAGTTTTAGAAGAAGAGACCCCAACCACAACCACCTTCTAGATTGGTATAAGAAAATAAGAAGTTGAAGACCAGACAGAAAGAGAGTACTTCAACAGGTGTTAATTAGAAGGAAAAATCAGTTGATTCTCATAGTTCTATCAGAAAAGAGGACTTAAGAATGAAGGTGATAGACGAAATCGTAACTGTTAGAAGCAGAGGTTTAATCATAATAAGAAAACCTGTGAAAAGGCTAATCAAGGTACAAGTTGGACCTATCTTGGTCAATAATCGATCTATACATCTTCTAAATCATGAAGAGAGAAGATTATATGAGATTCTGAGAGATGAAAAATTATAACCATATTTATTGAAGATGACAAAGGATCGATATACTATCTACCCAGCTATAGGTAGAACATTGATCAAGATTGTACCTGATGTGCAACCTAGAGCTTCAAACATTGTATGCAATGTAGAAAAGGGGAAACAGAAGATATACCATGATGGGAAAACAGGTGACCTTACAGATGAGCAAATACAAGAAGCTATGAGAAGCATAGATGATGCATGCAATGCAAAACAACCAAGGGGAATCTATGTTTCACATCACATTTCAAAAGTATCAGGAAATAGTTATGGACGCTTCACCATAAACGCAACTTCTCAGGTAGTTGGAAGGGTGACTAAAGGAAGGTTCAGAACCATCATAGTCGGAGGTATTAGTTTCAACTTAGAAACTCTTGTGAACCTAATCATGCACCTTAAACCTTTGAGTTATATACCTTCAATTAAAGATGTCATTCACTTTCTTAGCAAACCAATACCAAAATTACCAAAACCTAATGACCTTGATCTCCCTGAAGGAAAACAATTGTTCAAACCTCCTGTTTTGAAAATCATTGAATTAAATGTTTTACCTTCAGAAACATATGTTGAAACAAACTTCTATACATCAAGTGCACCTCAACGAGTTCCTACAATTGTTATAGAAGAAGTTAGTCATTCTCAGTAGTGGAATCAGGAAGCCTTAGTGAAGGAGATTGAAGAAATTCATACTAAGTTGGATGATTTGAGGGACTCAGTTGGTGATCTACATGAGGAAGTAGCTTATCTTCAGGTCACAGTAAAAGAAGACCTTAAGTTGATCAGAACTAACATGCAACGTATGTTTTCTGAAATCATGCAACATCTGAGAAAACCTTTTTGATTAATAACAAATAGGGGGAGAAGAACAGAAAAAAGGGGGGAAAAGTAGAAGGAAGAAGGAAGAAGAAAAGAATAGGGAAAGAAGAGTATAAACAGAAGCAGAGCAGAAGTAAAAGAAAAGAAAGAAGAGAAGAAACAGATATAAGAAAAGAAGATTGCATGTGTATTTTGTTTAATGTTTTCTTATTCATTATCTGAATAAAAATAGTTCATTCACTTTTATCTTTCTAAATTATGATTATTTGTTATCATCAAAAAGGGAGAGATTGTTAAGTCAGGAGGACTTTACGATCATTAATTTTGATGACAATCAAATAATAATAATGTTAGAAATAAATTAACTAGTTTGATGAGTGTGTTAAGTGTGTAGAAGAAGCGAGATACAGAACAAAACAAAACACAAAAGAAACAAAGCACAGAAGAAGTAAAGATACAGAAGAAAGCGAAACACAGAAGAAAGCAAAACATAGAAGGAGTGCAAAGATACAAAAGAAGCAAAACACAGAAGAAGCAGAAGATACAGAAGAAGCGAAACATAGAAGGAAGTGAAACACAGAATAAATACACAGAAGAAGTAAAGATACAGAAGAAACGAAACACAGAAGAAACAAAGCACAGAAGAAGTAAAGATACAGAAGAAGCAAAACATAGAAGAAGCAAAACACAGAAGAAGCAGAAGATACAGAAAAAGTGAAACACAAAAGAAACAAAGCACAGAAGAAGTAAAGATATAGAAGAAGCAAAACACAGAAGGAATCAAAACGCAGAAGAAGCAGAAGATAAAGAAGAAAACACAGACGATACAAAGAAGAAGATACGCTAGTACGTCGAGCAGTTAGTTAGCTGGAGTTGGTTATAAAACTCAACTAAATAGCAGTTATCAAGATTTAAGAAGTGGTTATTAAGATTCAAGAAGCAGTTATCAAGAATCAAGAAGTAGTTAGAGACTTAGACTATAAATACTAGTCGTAGTCGAAGATTAAATAACTTTACAACTTTTCAACTTTTAGGAAAACTATTGATCTTACATCTTTTGAGCGTTGAAGTGTATACTTAGAAAAGAAAATTTATGTAGTGCCACTGGAGAGCTAAACTTACTGTAACAATAGCTCACGATATCTTTCTAGTGAGAGATAGAAAAGGCTAAGAGCCTGTGAAGGTTAAGATAGCTGAAAGAATACTTGGTGTAAGAGATCTAAAGAGACTCTAGAAGGAAGAAAGAATACTTGTAAACTTATTGAAATATAGTGAATATTTAGACGAATTCTGAGGACTGGACATAGCCCACAGTTTGGGATGAACCGGTATAAAATCGCAGTGTCTATCTCTATCTGTCAACTTATTCTATTTTATTTTAGAACAAGTATATAGAAGTTATTTACGATTTAACTAAGTAATAATTTTCGTATAACGTTAGTAATATTCTTTTAACAAGTAAGAGAAGTTCTTATTAGAAATATAAAAGATTTTGTATTCACGAAAAGAATACACAATTCAACCCCCCTTCTTGTGTATATTATATATTGTACGTAATTTCTATATTAACGTATGATTTACTTCAAAATTCGTAATTTCTTTCGGTTGATTCTTGGGTGCGTTGTAATTGCTTAGTAATTAGTATTTCATATTTGATTCTTAATTTGTTTGATTGAATTAAGTTCTCGTATTAGTTTCGTTCAATTTGAATTTCTATTATTGTTTCTGGCCTTAGATTTTAGAATTAGATTAACTCCCTCCTCATGGCATTGACACTTTTGGTATTGCACTAACAAACAATGTGCTTGCATATTATTGAGGGTTAATAATTAAAACTTACACACAACCAAACACTCGATCAAGTTTTTGACGTCGTTATCGGAGAGGCCATTAGTTTAATTCTTGTAGTCTAAGACTTTTTCACCTTCTTTAAAAAAAGAGAGAGAGAAGATGGGAAAAAAGTGGACAACAAATCAACTTGGATATCACCAGAAAACAATAGGGAATCCCAGGAGTTAAACGTCACAAAGATAAAGAAAGAACAATCATAGAAAATATATATTATAGGGAGCAAAGGACTCTTGCAAATTTCAATGAGCCTAAATTTAGTTGGAGAAATCATCATCCTTATTTGAACACGTACACTTTGGGGTGGCAGAACTACCCATATTTCTATTGTTCTAACAATGAAAGGATTCCCATCGGACATTAAGACTTATTAAGATTTCATTAAGACAAATCCAGTTCATAGGATTCCAAATTGGACAAAATCATGGATAAGCTCACGGATATGGAAGAGACCCAAAAGTGATTGTAAGAGAAGTTTGAGCAAGTAACAGAAGGTTATACCTCTTCTATTCATAACCTAGAGGTTCAATGGGCTAGCTTTCCAAGGAATTTTGTAAGCAAAGTGTGGAAATTGTTTGCACAGTATGAAAGTAAATTCAATAAAGCTATGTCAAGCTATCACACTTAGAAATGAGGTAGAGCTAGAAGAACTATGGAAAAATCAAGTTGAACCCGCCTTATAGAAGACTAAGAAATCAAGAAAGAGGATGAAGAAAAGGATGAAAACATATTATCCACCAGAACTTGGTATACCATGCTTGAACATCGAAAAACCTTTAGTAGATGTCTATAAAGACAACATTATCCTTCGGATTAGTAATGACCATGTGACATTCAATATGAATGATGTATTAAAGAATCTGAAGGAAGGTGACTCATTCAAGCATATTGATGTGTTCGAATCCTTAAAATAACAAAAATAAGAAGAACATATGACAACAGACATCAAGTTTTAAGAAGCTATGAAAGTCTCTGTTCGTGAAGTAAAACAAAAAGAAGAAGAAAAGGGAATGTCTAAGGAAGAACAAGAGCAGCTCACCCTTTTACCAAACAAACTGCTAGACTTAATAGAAGATTCAGGGAGTTTCGTTATTCCCTATTTTATTGACGGTTTGTTAGTAAAAAGGATATTACTGAAATTAATTGGTTTCTCAACTTTATCAATATTGTCCTTCTGATCATTTTGTAATTTGTAGCTTACTTATAGGTTCTAAAATTGATGTTGAACGAGAAAGGTAGAAGCAAGCCACTCATAATTGATCTGGGCTGAGCTTTTAAAGATGCAAGGTTAAGCTAATGACCATAAATTAGCACGTTTAGTAGTTAGATTTAAATTGTTGTGTAGTTAGGTTTGTTTTAGATTATAAAATAAGTTTTGAATGATTTGACATGGTTTGGATTGCTAATTCTTTTATTCTCTTGAATCACTTATAAGATAGGGAAACACTCTTGATGTCAAACAGATTTTGTCTCAACACTATCACCATCACCACGTCCATCACCATAAACAATTTTGTGTTCTAACCCTTTTCTTTTAATTTTTGTTAGTATTTTCTTCTTAATTTTTTCAAATAGTGTGTTTTATTTCTCCCTGGTGTGTCTGTGTACCCTTCTCATATTGAGGACAATGTGTTGTTCAAGTGTGGAGAGAGTTGTTTGTTTTTACGTTGAGTGAGAATTTTGCATGTTGTATAATAGTTTGTTTAGGTTGCATGATGTGAATTGTGTGAATGCGTCAATGGCTAGGACTTGATGGGATAGATTTAACCTCAAACATAATCTTTTAGGTTGCGAAGATTTATTGGCTTGTGAAATTAGTGACCTAAGTTACATTGGGCTAAATATACTGGTTAATTAAGATACGATGTTCGTCCATTCACCTTAGGAATTTTCCATACTCATTTATAATTTTAGGCCAATCAATTAAGTGGCATTATTAGTACATTTTCATGAGAATCATTAGCTAAAGTAATAAGGTAGGTAAAATTTTGTGTTTAAAAAAAGTTGTATAAATTTAACTAAAATAACTATTCCACTGGCCTTCGGGTTATAAATAGAACTAGTAGTTATTTGAGAATGTGATATAGCTGAGCAACCGAATCGACACGCATTACAAATATATGTGTTTGTATAAAAAGGCTATAATGACACTCCAACCAAGCAGCTTAATAACAATATGACTTAATTGAGTAACTGAATCAACATTCATCTTAAATGTTTGCCTTTGCATAAATAGACTAGGTTCATGTCCTTAAAAAATCAACAAAAAAAATGTTTTCAAATTAAAAAAACCTACCAAACTTGTTAATAGCTTGATTTTTCAAGAAAACCGACTGAGGCATAACTACACCTTTCTTTTGACTGAATAATTATCAATATGTGTGTGCAAGTGATAGAGGTGAATAAACTCAACATTAAAATTTTGATTAGTTTGTACATTTAGTCCAAGGTGATTAGAAGGGGATTTCGCTTGTTAATAAGTTAAAATGACTTGAAGGATTGTGTTTATAGTTAAATTTGTTTCACTAAGTTGAAGTCATTATCTCATTATTGCATATGCGCGTTTTGTGTTGTCTTGACTTATTTGATTGTTTTTGTTTGCTTGAGGACAAGCAAACATTTAAGTGTGGGGGTATGATAAGTGTAAATTCCATCGTGTTTTGGGGCATAGTTTGGTATATGTTTATCCATTAATTCGATCATTTAGTATGTGTTTAGGTTAAAATTGTTAGTTTGTTAATTATTTATGTTTTAAGTGTTTTATAGGTTAGTACAAGCTTTTGAGCTTAAATATTATATTTTTGAGGTACCTTGATGTGCTTGTTAGAGTTTTAGGTTCAATATCAAAGAACAGAGGAGTTTTAAAAGACTTTCAGGTTGAAACAATGGCCCATGTTTGTGACTTATTAGGCCACGATCGTGACAGAAGGCTTAGATGTAGGCCACGATCATGGTCCTGCGTCAAGCGGACGTGCAAATACTTAAGAATCTCAAGTTTCGAGAGATTGTTTGGACCTTTCAGACCCCCAGAAAAACCCTAAGGTTGCTCAGAACATAAGAGGATATTTAAAGAACAATAAAAGAAGTATAGGAGAGTGTTTTTGCATCAGCCACCTTGAGAAACCCTAAAGAGAAATCATCGAGAGATAAAGGAAGAGAAGAAGGAAGGGAGAAGAGGAGAAGAAGTTGACTCGAAGTACTTCCTAGATCAGGAGTTTCCCAACGTCGTTTCCTCCCATCATCCATTTAGATTGTATTTCCTATTTAATTTCAATTTTATTATGGTATAGAATTGGATTGAATAGTTGATGATAGGATCTAGAATGTTGAGGATGTTATAAACTCACCTTTAGAATCTTATTCATGAATTAATGAAAATTTGATTGTTTATGTATTTATTGGATTTGTTGTGGTTTGATTATGCGGTTGCATAATTCGATAATAAACTAAGAGGGTGAATCAAACGAAAAATGATTAAATTGGACTAACAAGAGTTAGGTGATTTAATAGAACAAGAATTGAATCAGATCGAGAAATTGTATGAAGAGAGATCTTGCATAGGTTTCCTATAGTTTATTAGAGAACTTCAGAACCAATTAGGATTTTGGATAAGTTGTGAATTAAGAGATTGCAACCTCCATAATCTGATTAGGATTTATGATTTAGGGTTATGGTTATAACTCAGGAGAGAGTAATCAACCCTAGGATAGTATAGAACCAACAATACGATAATTCATAATCAGTTAGGTTAGCATTAAGGATAAGTAAAATTCCCTTTTCTCAATTAGTAATTTCTTTCGGTTGATTCTTAGGTGTATTGCAATTGCTTAGTGATTAGTATTTAGTATTTGATTCTTAATTTGTTTGATTGAATTAAGTTCTCGTATTAGTGTTGCGCAATTTTAATTTATGTTATTGTTTTTGGCCTTAGATTTTAGGATTAGATTAACTCCCTCCTCCTGGGATCGACACCTTTGGTAATACACTAACTAACCATACACTTATGGATTATCGAGTATTAATAATTAAAACTTACACATAACCAAACACCCGATCAACAATACTAGTCAAAACTACCAAACATCATAATAAAATGCTCAAACTTTCATATTTTGCAAAAATAATCTATCATTATCCTCATAATTAATGATAATAATGTGGTATCCACATATAGCAGACACGTGGTCAATAAAGGATATGTCAGATTTAATCTTAAAAAATAAAAATGCAAAATGTTCTCTTGTCTTCTAACCCTAAAATCTATCTCTCACAAAAGTGATCGTAAAACAAAAAGTCACTAGTTAGTCATTTTCTAAATGTCTCCTAATTCCAACCCTCCTCTTCTTCAACTTATGTTTCTTCTCTTCCAACCAATTAGCTAGTTGTCTTCCTTCTACCCAATGTCACCCAATTCTCCCAATGCCTCTCGTTCTCCTAACACCACTTAATTCCCTCAATCCTATTAAGTTCTTCTAACTCCATTCAGTTCTCCAACTCAAGTATTTAGTTCGGATTTTATGGGATCATTTATTTAGTTTTATATTTCTGGAGTTTTATAACCAATTAATCTGCCTGATTTGTTTCTTATTTGTAATTTATGAGAATTATCTAAATCAATATGATTTGTGCTTATGATCCAGTAGTTTTGAAAAAAAAATTCTACTAATCGGAATAAGTGAAACATCCGTTACATAAATTTAGCAGATCATACTGTCAAAGCCTATGGTGACTAATTTTGCAAGGACATAGACTCCTTTTTTTTTTAATCCTCAAGCAACTACTAATTGATAATTTAACTTAAAAAGAAAAAGGAAGCTAGTTAAACATGTATATGAAACTTGAATCAACATATAATCTAGGTGTTTTAATATGTTTTATGTTATGTCAAAATCTTTGGTGATAAATATCATTCCATTTGGGGTTTATGCTCATTATCAAAAAGGGTAAAGAATGATGTCTCTCTTTTGTACTTTCACTACATGGGTTTATGACGTAGACTTGTAGAAAATTAAATAAAAATGTGAGGATTCCATGGATTAATACATTAGTGTCACATTCTTATAGCTTTCAATTATTAAATTTTCATAATTATTAATGGGTGAAATTTAAGAGGGAAAGCAATTTGCAAAATTCATTAAGGGGGCACTTTAAGTTGAATGAAGTAACATATCTTATGTGTACATATTAAGGATAAGGAGTTTTATATGTTTTATTAGAAATTAATATTGCAATTATTTGTAATACATATGTTGATAAATTTTGAATTTCATTATAATATGGTGTTGGAAAGAAATGGCAATAAAAAATTTGTTGAGGCAAGATTAAAAAGGAAAAGAATATGGTGTTGATAAACTTAGCATGCTACTTTTAAAAAGGGTGTTAGATGACAAAAGACATCAAATGATATACATGTTTTATAAATTTCATGAAGAGTCAATAAGATGCTTAAAAGTATTGAGCTTATACCATGATTAGGACATGTTGTCAATGCTTAACCACATACAAGAATTGAACTAGCATAATGTTGATGTCTATTACTAGTATGGTTATAAGAATCCTAAAACAGAAGGTGAAGAATCTAATTTCAATGTCAAATATAATTGTGAAAATAATGCATAAATGAATATTCGTGTGAATGAAGAGGGATTTTTCCGAGTTTGGGTGGAACATGGTGATGAAGATTTCTTTGTTGTAGAGATAATTGAATCTAAAAATAATTAATTTGAAGATAAAATATATTCAATTGATGATGAAGAATATCTTACTATAAGTGTAAATAGGAAGAAATATGGAAAGAAAGTTTGTAGTGAGTTTGAATGAGATAATTTAGTAAATAGGGCTGGAAGCAATTGAAATGACTGCAATAAAGAGGCAACTTATTCCAAAAAATCACAAAGAGAATAAGGGAGTTTACATGGTTGGTATAGTAAATATAAGAATAGTGAGATGTTCAATCACCAGTTTAAAGATGTACAATTTTCATGACTATTCAAACTAAATGCGTATCTACACTTACTTGTTTATGAGTTCTTCCAATTGAATTTTTATATTTCTTTTTCAACTCATGCAATTTCTCATTAAAAAACACTTATTCCCTTTTATCTTGTAGCCTTAATTGTACAAAAAAATATTTATATTCATGTATAATCATGGAAATGGAAGGAGACAACAAATTTTACGTACAATCACAAAACTATGCATTCCATATTATATAGTGTTACATTCAGATTTGATGCACTAGGACACATACGAGAGATTTTGAAGAGTCACATTGTGATACCTTGAAGACATGAGTGGAGCGGTGGTGGAAGGTGGTGGTGCGCAGAGACTAATGAGCGGCAGTGGGAGATGTTACGGGGCGATGATCGAAGTCGAAGACGCCATTGAGTTTAGCGTTAAGGTTAGAAAGAGAACTTTTCTTAATATTAAATTTGACGTGTCTTGTATCGGCCACATGTCTACCACTAATATGGTATGTCTTTTAACAGGACATGAGTAAAGTTTATCAACTCAGTTAAATATGACGCTAACACCTGTTTTTTTAAAAAAAAAAGTTTAAATATTTTATTACTATTTTGATAATTATATTTATTATTACAAAATTGAGCACAGTTTATATTTTTATAATTTTAAAATATTTCATTCATTTGATATTATATTGGTTCTAACAATGATTTTATTAATTACTCTTTTTTTTTTCAGTAAAAGAACAAATCGCTTATTATACATTTAGACTAGTTTATCTTCTATTTCAGTCTTTTTAATTTTAACATTTCTATTATTAGAAAAGTCAATTAAAAGATCCGTTAATTGTATTTTTATTCCAGCCCTCTACGATCATGAACTTTGAAAGTTCTCATAATACTAAAAAAATGTAATTACATGCTGTAAAGTTTTTTCGATAGTTCATTCAGATGCCAATGCAATGAAGTGAAGACAAACAAAACACGGAAGTTTCCTCCTCTTCATTCCAAGGCAATAATAATTAGAAGCTACATGATAATCTAACTTCGGATTTGGCAAGTCAAACATCGCACAAGATGACAAATAATCCTATCTGCCTAGTTAAGTACTGCTTTATTGCTGACGATTAAAAGAGCAAAGTACAAGTCAGGAACCTCATGTACGAGGACTCAAACGGTATTAAATAAGAAACCCCGTTGTACATTACGCCTAGACAGATTCCTAGCAATACTCACAGTAGCGATGCCATTGCGTTAGGCATTTCAAACTTTCATTCGCCTTGAATGAACTCCACAAGTTTGAGGAATCTGGACTTTATACAAGTTCTTTTATACACAGACCTGCTATAATCTGGATGCAGCATGGCGATGAAGCTAAGGTGAGGATCATTGATAGAGTTTGTTTTGCTCACAGAAATGGTGTAACATATGCGCCTTACAAGGCATCACTGTTCTAAAATAATTTCTTAATAATTTTAAACATCATGACCATTGCAGTCATATATTATGGCACTCTCCACCTGAATTTCAAAATCATCTAAATAATCCGTCAAGTGCTTAGGATAATCATAAATTACTACAACAGTATATACAGCAACGCATTTGAATCTTCAAGTAGCTTTTTCCATACAATAGCAGTCTTACACAACAGCGGGAAATATATTTTTCTTTACTTACAAAATCTTGAAAATAAGCTCTATACAAAAGGGATAATCCCAAGCCAAGAGTATTACTAAAAACCTACCTAATTCTTTTTCTAAAAATGATATTTCACTGTTGTTCAAAATGAAATCTTAATGAAAACCAATATGTGCAAAAATAAAATGTACAGCACAAAAGACGACCTCAGTAGTATGAGCCTCTGCTGGTATTCAGTTCGACCGGCAGAAGAATAAGGAAGCTTTTCAACAGTATTATCTGAGGAAGCAAATCCCTTATTTGAGTTGCTTCTGCCAAACCGATTCCTAGCAGCATTGTTATCTATGCTGCTGCTGTCAAGCCTCTTCCAAATTCCATTCAGTCTTTCTAGCTCCATCTCTTTCAAATGGATTTCACCGACAAGATCTTCGGCTTGCGCCTAGCAACAGTAAGCCAATTTTTAGGACCCTTAAGTACGTCAAGGTATGGATTGGTTAGAAGAGTACAAAAATACACACTGTAACTGACCTGTTTTGCTGCTAGTTGCTCAATTAGGCTATGAAGCTGTTTATCCAATATCTTCTCTCTCTGAGCTGAATAAAATACATTATCTCAAGTTAAATCCTTCCTCATAAGTCCTACTCCAGAGTATAAATCCTTCTAACATTAGAACCAATTCATTTTTCCTTAACATCCAAGAAGATCCAACCATAGGTGAAGACCAAAGAGTATACCCGAGTTAAGAAATCAGTATGCACTATTGGAGGCAAACTGAATTCAATCTCTTTAGAAAGTTTATTAATCCCAATAACCTAGAGAAGTCTCATCTAACAATCATTTTAGCCCCAAAGTGTGTCTTCTGATGGAAACATAGGCAATAAGATATAAAGCCATAAACCTTTTGAAGAACCTGGGATCCTTCATGTCTTCTGGTAAAGAGAACTACTCTCTCAACCTAACGAGATTTATAGAATCGCTTAAATGCCTAATATCAAGCTCAACTTTTGGTTTGGATGTCGGCAAATAGTATAAATACTAAACTAGCGATAACAATGTTGAATACCTGGAGTAGGCTGCTTCAGTGCATTCTCCTGAACTCCAGCCCATTTTCTCTCTAAATCGTAAACAATTTCTTTCATTGAACTCTGAGAGGATCAAACATATTTTTTCAACAGGAGAGAAACTCTTTTCTGGTGGGAAAAGGAAATTGAGGATGTACTTGTGACAATTTATGAGCTCAAGAGAAAAGGTAATACTGTACCAGTTCTTTTTTCTTGATCTCCATCTTTTCCAATATGGCAGATTTTGCAGCTTCTGTATCTGGTCCCACTTCATCATTCATTACAGATACAACTAATTCAGAATGTTTTGAAGATTGACTGGTATGCAAGGTCCTTTCTGCATTTTCAAGCTCTTCTTCCAGACTTTTCTCTATCTCATTCATTTCCTTTCATTAATTAAGTAGAAAAAATCAAAATCTCAAATAGATTTAGAATAAAAAGAGAGAAATTTTAGCTACTAAATTTGACAATATTCCATCAGACCCTTTTCAAATAGATATGATGGCATATGTGAAGGGAAAATTCATATTAGAAAAGGTGCTTCCAAAGATTATTGTAAATGAATTAAGTCCGGAAGTGTCAGTTCAAGTATTAATAATAATTAAGTTATCAATTTCATTATAGAGCACTAAGCATGCATTTTCAGAACTAAAATCCACCTGCAACTTCCTTTGAAGTAAATCAGCCTCGTGCAGCTTCTCCTGTATTTTGTTCTCATAATTTGATATAGCTTTTTCATATGCAGCATTTTCTTCCTGAAGGGTCGCCTCTCTCAATTGAGCCTGCTCATAGGAAAGCTTTCACATGAGAAATCAAACGGGAGTTGGTGGAATATCCACGATCCCAAATGAATTGGAAATATGCGTCAACCCCTTATTTGCATAATTAAATCTACCACGTATGCATCCTAAACCTCCGGGGCAGTCCCTTTCCTCTGACGACCATCGTAAGATGAGCTCCTTCCAAATTGGATATATGAATTTCAAAGGCAGAAAGAGAAACAGTAATATCTGAATATAAGTTTATAACACATAGATACACTAAACAAAATGAACAAATCAACTCAAAACCACAATCCAGCAATCGAACATTGCATACAGTAACAAGAAAGTATTATGTTGACGCACGGATAGAGAGGATCATTATTCGATATACCCAATATTAACCACTAACAACCATCAATCCACTCAAAAATCCAAACTTAACAAGGAATAACATAAATATCCAAGAAAGGCCCAGAAAAATCACGAATCCAGGTAAGTGTGAGTAAAAAGATTGCAATTTTATGCGTGACCTGCTCTTTCGTGGCAGAGTGAGCGTTCAACTGGAGGGCAAGAGCAGCGTTAGAAGCGAGAGAGTGGGCAAGAAGATGAGGGAGGCGCTGAGAGATGTCAGGAGGAGGAAGTCTAAGCCGCAGATCTTGGATGGAACGGGTGAGAGAGAGAGCTTTTCGGTCCAGTTCTCGCACGTAATTCCGTTGGTCTTGGGTGAACACAATTGGGATATTGTCTGTTTCGTCGTTTAGACTGCCGCCGTGGCCACCGACCACGTCGGCTGCCCATTGCAAAAGTCCGGCCATAATTGCTGTGTCTCTTAGTCTAAATCGCCTGAGTCAGTGGGCAGTGAGTACAAACCAGTGATTAGGGGTTCAGGAAATGGGCTTGGTTTTGGAATATCGGTTGACATCTAAGGGTAAGGGGATTGTGATGGGTTTTGGGCCAATTTGGAGTCCTATCTATGCAGGGAAGAATTAAAATATAATAAATAGCGGAGGCCATGAATCAATTGAATTTACCTTTAAAATTGAGTGACACCTAAGAGTAGTTTCACTTTCAACTCTTACAATTGTTTTGTTAGTAAACAAACAAACATAAAGCTTTCACTTTCCGTGTCAGCCGAATTTGATTTCCTTCAAAGGTGGCTTCTGATATGAATCTCTTCTCTTGTTTTGTGCCCATTTGCCAATTTGCTATTAGCCTTAGCCTACCTAGTAGTCAATAGCATGCCTAACATGAGGAATCCTTCCTTTTTCACTACAGAAGGCAAGGCAATTCCATATTAATAAGTTCGCATAATAATAATCTTCCATTGTAGAGGATTAGTTTTGATTTGATAAAAATAATCTTCCATTGTAAGGATTAGTTCTCATCAGCAAAATTGGAAAAATTCCTTGAATACCTTTCACCTTAAGCATATTCCAAAACCCCACACCCACACAGTTTGGCTTTGGCCATTCCTTCACTCAATTCATATTCCATACAAGCAATTCCTCACCGCCTCAACGCCAACGTCCTCAACTTCACTTCCAATTTATTCAACCTTCTTAATCTTCCTCTCCTCCGAGCTAAGTGATTGACCAGGTCCTCTCTGAAACAACTCAAACTAGTCGTGCCCTCTCTTTTTCTCAACCAAATCCCAACAAACTTAATAACATAACATAATTCCTCCACCACAGTCTGACACAAGGCGTGTTACTGTAGATATGTTGAAGAAGCTAAGGAGACGAGTCAAACGCTTAGTTACTAAGCCTTTCAAAAAACCTCGCAAGTCTCCCTATAAACCTCCTCCTTTTTCTCCACCTCCATCTTCATCTCCATCGCCATCTCCGTCTCCATCACAACAGCCACCACCATCATCGCAGCTACCAGAGCCACCTTTCTCACTTCCGACAATGCATACGCACAGACCGCCTCAAAACATTCCCTTCCTATTCCCAAAAGCTCAATCGTCAGCCCTCCCCGATCCTTCCCTCTTCTTCTCACCTTCTCTTCTGTCCTCTCCACTGCCCACAAACTCTTTCTTCCAAAACTTTACTCTTAACAACGGGGACCAAGCTGAATACTTTCACCCGTATCTAATAAAGTCTTCGCTTTCCTCCGTTTCTGTCTCCTACCCATCGCGTTTCCACAACTCTGCTTTCATTTACCAGATTTTTATCCCTGATCTCTCTATTTCTGCGGCAAATAAAACCAGCCCAGATCAACAAAGAAGCCATGTAATTTCCTCTTATAGTGATCTTAGTGTCACTTTGGAGATACCCTCTTCCAACTTGCGTTTCTTTCTTGTTAGAGGCAGCCCTTTCTTGACTTGTTCTGTATCCGGCAATACGCCTATTCTGATATCAACTATTCATGCTATTCTTTCCTTCTCTTCGAATTCTTCGCTCACGAAGTACAACATTAAGCTTAACAACAACCAAACCTGGCTTATATACTCGTCGTCACCAATAAATTTGAGTCACAGCCTATCTTCGATCACATCTGGTGGATTTTCGGGTATAATAAGGATTGCTGTGCTACCAAACTCTGATCCAAACTATGAAGCAATTCTTGATCGTTGCAGCTCTTGTTATCCGGTATCAGGTGATGCATCTTTCGCTAAACATTTCTTTTTAGAGTATAAATGGGAAAAGAAAGGGTGGGGTGATTTGCTTATGCTTGCGCATCCTCTCCATATCAAGCTTTTATCCGGTGATGATTCTGATGTTACAGTTTTGGATGATTTTAAGTATAATAGCATTGATGGTGAGCTTGTTGGTATTATCGGAGATTCATGGGTGTTGAAACCAGACCCGATTTCAATAACTTGGCATTCTATTAAAGGTATCAAAGAAGAATCATATGCAGAAATTGTATCTGCACTGTCCAAGGATGTTGAGTCTTTGAGTGCGTTAGCAATAACTACAACATCATCTTATTTCTATGGTAAACTGATTGCTAGAGCAGCAAGGTTGGCGTTAATAGCTGAAGAGATACGATTTCTTGATGTGATTCCTGCAATTAAGAAGTTCCTGAAGGATACAATTGAGCCATGGTTGGATGGAAGTTTTGGTGGGAATGGTTTCCTTTATGATGGGACTTGGGGTGGGCTTATTACCAAACAAGGGTCGACTGATTCTGGTGCAGACTTTGGATTTGGAGTTTATAATGATCACCATTTTCATCTGGGTTATTTCGTTTACGCAATTTCAGTTCTTGCAAAAATTGACCCGGCATGGGGGAGGAAGTTCAGGCCACAGGCTTATGCCCTGATGGCTGATTTTATGAACTTGAGTCGGAGATCAGGTTGCAATTATCCACGTCTGCGGTGCTTTGATTTGTATAAATTGCACTCTTGGGCTGGAGGGTTAACAGAATTTGCTGATGGCCGGAACCAGGAGAGCTCAAGTGAGGCTGTAAATGCATACTATTCAGCAGCTTTGATGGGCTTGGCTTATGGAGACACTCATCTTGTGGCCATAGGATCCATGCTTGTTGCGCTGGAGATACAAGCAGCACAAACATGGTGGCAAGTGAGGGAGAGTGAGAATTTGTATGAAGAAGATTTCACTTCAGAGAATAGGATGGTTGGAGTTTTGTGGTCTAACAAAAGGGATAGTGGACTTTGGTTTGCACCTCCTGAGTGGAGGGAGTGTAGGCTTGGAATTCAGTTGCTTCCGTTGTCGCCAATAACGGAGGTTTTGTTCTCTGACGTGGGGTTTGTGAGAGAGCTTGTAAATTGGACACTGCCTGCTTTGTCTAGGGAAGGAGTTGGCGAAGGTTGGAAAGGATTTGTTTATGGGTTGGAAGCGGTTTATGACAAGGAAACTGCTTTGGAGAAAATAAGGACCTTGAATGGCTATGACGATGGTAACTCACTCACCAACCTCTTGTGGTGGATTCATAGTAGAGGCGATCAAGGGGAAGAGGAATGTGAGGGAGGAGGAAAACACTGCTGGTTTCGTCATTACTGTCACTGATTCCCTGTTTGTTTCATACAATAATACTTGGTTGCAGTATTCCATTTCTCCTTACATTTATCTTCATGCCAACTGATTGACTATATATATATATATATATATATATATATATATCCTCAAGAATGTTAGGTGTTGTCTTAGTTTAATTAGTTCTATGAAGCCTTTGCCTTTGAAGTTGGTGAACTTCGGCTCTAGTACATGGGTCATAAAATCATAGCGAGTTCTACTTCTTTGCTGGTTATTAATATATCTAGAGATCAATTAAAAATGAGTTTCATTTCTTTTAATATTTATTAACTTTTTATTGATGAAATTTATAATGCTGTTTTTGGAACGTATATTAAATAATATTTACAAAATCATATAATTATGATAAATTATTTTATGAAACGATTTACAATTAAATGATTAATTAAATTAAATTAAAATTTACTTATTAACAGTATTCCAATTCTTCATTTATAGCATTTCAAGTTTCAACTTAACAAACTAAAAATCAGCTTTCAACTGTTACTAGATAAGGGCTGCGTTTGGAGAACAGCAGATCATCTACTTTTTAGCTTATCCAAAGTAGCTGATCTGTTGTCTTTCTGTTGTTTGACCATTTCAAACAGCTTCACAGGAGCAGCGTTTTCACTAGCTTTTTATCTTTAGCTAAGTATATGTAAGTGAAAAATCAATTATACCCTCCTAAATAAACAAAGCTATATATTGATTTTTTTTGCTGAGTCAAATTTTTGCCTAATTATAATTAATTAATTGTGCTATAGTGTGGCATAATTGAAGCAAAATTAATTATTATGAATAATGTCATGCATGATACTATGTTATGCTTATAAATTATGTACAAAAATTTGAATTTTTTTTTGTAAAATTTAATTTTTGTTCTATTTTTTATTATTGTTAAGATTTTAATTTTTAAAAATTAAATATTTAATCATGACCTTATAAATTTTTTAAGTCATGTCCTTATAAGTCATTTTTAATTTATTAAATAATAAAATTCATACATATTATATAAAAAATACTAATATGATGTAAGTGGTTACATCATTCATATTAATAGAAAATTTAACATTGGATTATTATTATTATTATTATTATTATTATTATTATTATTATTATTATTATTATTATTATTATTATTATTATTA
>JANZXR010000008.1:16165715-16179048 GCA_027575705.1 Erythroxylum echinodendron
CCTCCACAGTCCTCTCCAACAACTCCTGTGACATCACCACCTCCGCCACCTCAGGCTGTTTCTCCTCCTTCACCTCCTCCCGCAGATGTCCCTGCACCCCCCTTGACCAATTCGCCACCTCCTCCACCGGTGTCAAAGCCTCCCAAGAGTTCTCCATCACCTCCTCAAGTTAATTCTCCACCACCTAGTAGCCCTCCAGTTGCCACAGGTTCTCCACCTCCTCCAGTGTCCACTTTGCCATCACCGCCTCCTTCAGTTCCTTCTACACCTTCTATATTGCCACCAGGCACAAGTCCAGCTCCGCCGCAGAATTCATCAGCAAATGAAAGTCGTAGCAATGAAACCTTTCCGTCTATACCTACTGAGAAACCAACTGCAAGAGCAGCAAATGGTCCTAATGTTACTGCAAATTCAACATCCACAAATAGTGGAGGTTTTAGCTCTGGGGGTGCAATTGCAATTGGCATTGTGGTTGGGTTTGTGATCCTCAGTTTTCTTGTTATGGCTGTGTGGATTGTACATAAGCGAAAGAGAAAGCGATCTAAATCTAACGTTGGGTATGTAATGCCTTCACCATTTGGTTCCTCTAATTCAGGTAAGGCATTAAATGCTGGTCTGGTTTTGATTTGTTACACTGCTACTCCAAAACTTTTGCTGCTGCAGCACTTGTGTAGTCACCAGTTGCTTGAAATAACGCAGTGGATCTCTGATCTCATAATATGTGGTATAAGGTTATGCAGCTATATATTGCACTTGAAGGCTAATTCATGGAGACTTAGTAATAATTTTTTCCACACCACCTGCAATTTATTGATTCAGTGGCAGTTTTTATGGTCCGTCCATACTATTTGATATCAGGAAAACCAATCATGAAAGGTCGTATGAGCCATTTCACGGAATTAATGTTTCTTCCATTATTGTTGACCTAGTATCAATCCTTGAACCAAGCCACCTCAATCTTTATTTTAAATTGACTGGTCACTTTGGGACCTTTACTTGAACCAACAAATTCAGTTTATATGGTGCCTGATGTCTGTTCTAATGAAGAGAATTTCAGTATATATGCTATTTAATGAAGCTTCTTTTGGTTTCAGGTTATATTGAATAATTTATGTTGTATTTCTACGAGATAATTTTTTATTCTTGAATGAAAGCCTATTTTTGAGCTTACCAGAAAGTATTGCCAAATTCTGGGGCAAAATGCGAATAAATTTATTGAAAATTGTCTTTGCAATTCAGAGTCACTATTTCTAAGGGCTTACCCACCAGTCCCCCTTCAAGGAAGTCCTCCTGGCAGTGATTTTGTGTATTCCCCATCAGAGTCTGGTGGAGTAAATAATTCGAAATCGTGGTTCACCTATAATGAACTAGCTCAAGCCACGAATGGATTTTCAATACAGAATCTCTTGGGTGAAGGTGGATTTGGCTGTGTTTACAAAGGCATTCTTGCTGATGGAAGAGAGGTAGCTGTAAAACAATTGAAGATTGGTGGTTCACAAGGAGAGCGTGAGTTCAGGGCAGAGGTTGAGATTATTAGCCGAGTACATCATCGGCATTTAGTTTCTCTGGTGGGTTACTGTATATCAGAGAATCAAAGATTGCTTGTGTATGACTACCTTCCAAACAATACTCTTCATTATCATCTCCATGGTAAGATACATATCTAAGTTTTGAAAGGGTAAAGTCCTCCATTTTGAGTGCGCTTTATATCATAAGTGCATTTCATGCAGAGATACTCATGGAATAACTTTTTAGTCAAAAATTGTGTTTGTATTGCATAGTTTTATCAATAAGGTGCTTGGTAGAATCACGCAGCCGACTGTAAGAGAACTAACATGACTGGTCAGTAGCCTAATAATTAGGTACTAGTTGATTACTAGGTAGATTCACATTATTATGCTCTATTCATTGAATAGAGAAGTGTTTCGGATTTCTTTTTTTTATCGAAAGACATTAGAGAATGTATTTCAGCTTTAAGGAGGATTATGGCGCATTGGGTATTTTGGACTCTAGTTTTCTTCATTTTCTCCCTCTCATTTCCGATTGTCTTCATCTTTGTTGTCAGCCGGTTTCTTTCTTTCACCTTGCTATGGACTGTGATCTGGTTTGGAAATCCTATGATAATGCTTTATCTGCATCCTTATGCACTTTTCAGGTGAAGGGCGACCAATTATGGACTGGGCAGTCCGAGTCAAGGTTGCTGCTGGTGCAGCTCGTGGCATAGCTTACCTCCACGAAGACTGTAAATTTTCTACTTTCAATTATTTCAATTCTATTTTAACTTATGATTTACATTCCAGTCTTTTAAACAAAAATTTTCAATTCAATCTTTTGAATATGGACATTTTCTTTTCCTTACGTGCAAAATTTTGCCATTTAAGCATAAAATTTTGCTTCCTCACGGGCCAGTTAAGTGTATGTTAGAAGCATGTTCAGTCACTCTTAAGATAAGGCTGATTAGCATCACTACTGATACTGTTTGCAAGTGTAGGTAAACTTATCAAGTCAACAGCACATGATCGTCTAGGAAGCTTTTGGAACTTTGCTTTAGTCCCCACATATAAATAACTGTGCTTCTTTGTATTTTCTTTCTTCATTTCTATTTTTTGTGACAATTTATAAATTTTCCCTTGTTTTTTGAATATTTCAGGCCATCCTCGCATTATTCATAGGGACATCAAATCATCAAACATCCTTCTTGATAGCAATTACGAAGCTCGGGTATGCATCTTTCTGAGCATATAGACATTGTTGATCATTGACAGCCCCTGGAGAAATGGTTTTATAGCTAAGCACTTTATTCAAAATTCTGTTGGAGTGCTTCTTGACCTGCTTATTATATAAGTAGCCCTCTTGGCGGAAATATAGTGTGGAGATGCCTAATATGGTTTACTACATTAAATTTAGATAAAATTGGAGGGTGCTTTTCTTCCTTCATTGGAAACTTTTTAGCTAACAGCATGCGTTTCTCGAACCGTATGATTTTCTAAATTACAGGTTTCAGACTTTGGGCTCGCAAAATTAGCTCTGGAACTGGAGTCAAATACTCATGTAACTACCCGTGTGATGGGAACTTTTGGGTATGTGATCCATGGGGGGTTCTATTGATAACTGGTTTTGATTATTTTCTTAGGGGTAAAATGCTATCCATTTGGCCTTATTCTCTCAAAAAGGAAGTATTAGAAGCTAACATTACTTAATGATTCACAAATTTCTTCTCCTCTTGCTTTTGACTATTATTTCTTTTATAAGTCTGTGCGTGTTCTATGCTTTTGTATCAAATTGTTGGTTATGAATGATGTCATATTAGCAAGTACCTCTTTAAGGAATAATATGTCTATTAGATATCAGGTTTCTTATTTCATTGCTTTCTCATGGATTGAACTTCGATTTTCCAGATATATGGCTCCAGAATATGCAACGAGTGGCAAGTTGACTGAAAAATCTGATGTTTATTCCTTTGGGGTTGTGCTTTTGGAGTTAATTACAGGCCGGAAGCCTGTTGATGCATCTCAACCATTGGGGGATGAAAGCCTGGTTGAATGGGTACGTCCCATAAAAATGTTGAATGCCATATTTTCTGGAGTTTGATGGATATTTTCTGATATATTTTGATTGAAAAGACGTCAGAAAATTTCATAACTGAGACAATTCTTCTGTTTAAAATTTAATCATGTCAGCTAGCATTAGAAGTTAGTTCTAAATTTCTATCATGGTTATAGCATGATTTGTTACGTTTGTAATAACGAATGCTATCATTCCAAATGCATTAATTTCCTTTAGCTTACTTTCCTTTAGCATGCCAACTATAGATATTAGCTCAAAATTATTCTGGTGCTTATGGGTTCTTTATATTGTAGCATATTGTTGCATCTCTATATCTTGAACTGTTTTTCTATAAGTTTGTATTTAATTCCTAGGATAGTAGTTGCCTTTCTGTTCTCCCAAATGCTTGGTTGTATCATCACATCCTGCGTGCTGCATCCCCTCATGTGGGATCCATGAAATAAACGAGTGATAGATAGGGAGTCTGTTTGGAACTTGATTCTGTGGCAGCATATTCTTATGCAACGTGCAATTTGGCTTTAAAATTTGTGCTCAGGCTAGACCATTGCTTACTGAAGCACTTGAGAGAGAAGACTTTGAAGCATTAGTTGATCCAAAGCTAGGCCGGAATTATGTTGCAGGTGAAATGTTCAGAATGATTGAGGCAGCTGCAGCTTGTGTGCGTCATTCAGCTGCAAAAAGACCTCGAATGAGTCAGGTAACCATTATACCTGTTGCATTGTTTCTCCTCAAGTATTGCTCTTGATTTAGAGATGTTTAACTTGATAATTTTTGCCCGTCAGGTTGTGAGAGCTTTAGACTCCTTAGATGAGTTGTCAGATCTATCCAATGGAGTGAGACCTGGCCAAAGTGAAATATACGACACTAGAGAGCAGTCAGCACAAATCAGAATGTTTCAGAGGTTGGCATTTGGTAGTCAAGATTATAGTTCAGATTTCTTTGACCGTACTCAAAGCAGCTGGAGGAGTGGAGATCATGGTGACAGGGGGAGTTATATACCGTAAATATATGTGTTTGGATTGAAAGCTTGACATGGAAAATTCCGAGCTATTCCTAAGTTAAGCAGGACATCAGGTTTGGTAACAGCTGACGTGAGATGTGTCGGACTTGCTTGTTCAGACCCATGTACAACAACCCGGTGGCTTTTCTTTTTGTCTTGACTAACAACATTTTTTTCCTTTATGGTTTCCTCATTTTGTATTCTTTGTCACATACATTCGTTATTGTATTTCTAGCCTTCCTTTGTATTTAAAGATTACTTGATAATGTAATGTAATAATAATAGTCTTATTCCAATTTTTGTTACCCAATGGAAAATCAAGCCGTTGGATTCTCTTATTGATTTGGTGTTAAGATAGCCTGTTCTAGTTATTCTATTCCAATATTATTTTATTAAATCTTATCCATATATTTATGTAGTTTACGTAAATATATAGATGAGATTTAATAAAACATAACAGGTATTATATCATCTTATCTCAACTGAAAATGATATAAAAGGTAGTTGACTAACTACATTCCTGTCCTTACATTGATGGGCAGAAACAATTGGTAATTTAGTTAAACAATTAACTACTTGATGTGACTGACATCTAAAATCAAAGTGACATTAATGCCTAATACTATATCTATACTAATATTGGTTTTTATTTTATTAGAAATATTCTGTTATGTGAACTTAGGGTCATATTATTTTGTATTTGTGCAAAAGGTTTGATATTACATTATATCTTTGTTGTAATTAAGTAAAAAAACTAATTAAAAAAAGATGGAATGTTTACAAAATGAACAAGAAAAAGCGCTTCAATGTATATGTATTCACTCCTTTCCTAATCTGAAGTCCAAACCAACATTACATTGCATGACCTTAAGGTCTGTATCCTTAATTATGCACTTAACAAATAGAGGGCATCAGGCGCAGGACAAAACTTACCTCCCTCGTGCATTTTCCATCTAATCTTCTCATCTACCACCCTATGGTCAGACTTTGCTTTCTATAAAGGAAAACGTGCCCAGTCTTCTCTTCTAAATAAAGTAGCAATGATGCTGCTAAGAGAGATGGGGAAAGTGGCTTTGACACAAGAAAGTAAGTTATGTGATAGAAATGCGTTTTTGAGTTATAGTACAGAGATTAAACTGGTTTGTGTAACCAGTGGCAACTCATTCTTGGGTTCCCATGTCGTCAAGGAGCTCTTGGCTCGGGGCTACCTTGTTCGAGTTACCCTTCAAAATCCAGGTTTGCAAATAACTCCCTGTACCTGTATCACTAACATCTAGCATGAATTTACACAGCTTTTACATACTTGGTCATTGTATAAAACATTAAATTTAAGAATCCTGCTACATATAAATTAAAAAAAACTCCGAGAGTAATTCATTCAACTCACAACTTATTCTTAACATTGGCACAGGATCCACCTTCCTAACTTTTTCGGTAACTCATAAATGCTTCTTGCATGTCATGCTTCAATTTTTTAAGATTATTTTTGATCTTCTTCTTCTTATAGTACTGTACTATGTTTTCCAAGTTTCTTCTTCAGCCGGCTCTGTTCTTGCCATGCAGTCGATTTTGAAGACATGAAGAGGCTAATTGAAGAAGAAGAGCTAAACAAACTACATGATGTTGTAGTGGCAAAGATGCAAGATCTGGACAGCCTTTGCAATGCATTTAGAGGTTGCCATGCTGTTTTCCATACATCCTCCTTCATTGATCCACATGGAATCTCTGGTTATTCCGTAAGTCAGAATCCCACGAACCATCCATGCTTCCTATGGGTGTGCTTATGAATAAATATTATATAATTGTCAAGTCCAGTCAACAATTTCCGATATTTAAGTCATGAAAATTGATAACCTCCGCGAATTTGTCATCTTAATTGTGTTTTCAAGTAGATGATATTCCAAATCATAAGGTTTATGATTCATAATATAAATATTTTTTTTTAAAAAAAGGTTCAGTGCGTTCTCTTCCTGATTTCCCTTGCACAATAATTTCAGGAACAAATGGCATTTCTTGAGGCTGAGGCTGCAAGGAACGTAATTGAAGCCTGCGGTAGGGCAGCTTACTTGAGGAGATGCATCTTCACTTCTTCTCTTCTTGCTTCCATCTGGACTCGTGAAACTCCAGATAGGATTATCAATGAAAAATGTTGGAGCGATGAGGAATTCTGCAGAGAAGAAAGGGTACCTTTCTGTTTTGTTGAAAAAAAAACTTTCCTACTCCAAATCTGTCACTGATTTGAATCATTATGAATCAAAACCTGAACGTGGCTATCTCTTTGGAACGGAAAACAGCTGTGGCTTGCCTTGGGGAAGACAACAGCAGAAAGAGCTGCTTGGAGGAAGTCGAAAGAATTGAAAGTGAATCTTGTCACTCTCTGCCCTGCCCTTCTTATGGCTAATTCCTTCCCGCATGCTCACAAAGAAACGTCCGTATCGTATCTTAAAGGTCATTACGTTAGATCGACTTCCACAAACTTAGCTCAAGCTCAAGTTTTTATACATGATACCCCTTTCTGAGTAGCCTTCTCTCTTTTATTTATGGTCTTGTTCTGTCAAAATTGACGAAGTTTTGTATAGGTGGCTCAATCATGCTTCAACGAGGCATTCTAGCAACTACGGAAGTAAAGAAGGTGGCGGAAGCTCATGCCCGTGTTTATGAAGCCATGGACTATGGAGCTTGTGGACGATATCTTTGTTTTGACAAAGTAATACAAAGTATTAACGAGGCCATTCAGCTAGAAAATGAATTGAAGATCAAACGAAAGTTGTCTGGAGCAAGAAATGGAAATGGGGTCTCACCACAAGAAACAGAGGAAATACCTGAAAATCTCAGCCGTTCAAAGCTTGTAAAATTGTTATTACAAGCTTCTGAAAACAAATCCTGTAAAGACTGAAGCGCATAATCTTTTGCAACTAACTCTCACCATTTTCTGTTTGCAGAAGAGCTTTATACCAAACCCCCATTAATGAAAGACTTTTTAAGTATGAAATTACTTGAAATATGCAAACAGAAAGGCTCTCGACACAATTCCATCTTGAATTTTTCTTAACCTTTCACCATTAACAAATTACTCAGTGAGGTCATGCAATAAGTGCTAGGAATAATTTGATTTGGTGTTTGATTGAGTTTGATCGAGTATTTAGAGTAGTCAGTTAGGTGTAATAGGTATTGGGAGTTATCAGTAGGGGAGTCCATTTTTCAGTTGGCTTGTTATGAAGCATTTCTTTTCTGGTTCCTAGTTTCTTGCATTGTCTGATGATCGTAAGCTCTGTTTAGAGCATTTTCTTGGTATAGTTCGTAGAACTAATAGGTGCAAAATTTTCCATCCCTTAACTTCTCTATCTTCTCTGTTTTATCAAGACCATAACAGTGGTATCAGTGCCTGTGAGTGGGTGAGCCAAGTATCGTCAACATTATGCAAATCCATAGAGAAAAGAAGGAGGAAGTTATGATCATTGAAAAGATCCTTGGGTCGTTAAGAGCAAAATATAAGGGAAAAGTAAGGAAGGGCGTAGTAGCCAGTAACAAAAGGCAGAAAATAGACAGGAGAGAAGAAGAGGGTGAGGAGTAACATATAATTCATATAAAAATACAGAGATTTCAAGTGAAAGTTGTGCTAAATCAAAAAATCATAGACTTCCTTTTCCTTTTGGTGCATCTCATTATTCTTCGCTGTTTAATTTATTTCATAGCGATGTTTAGGGACCACCTCCCATAACCACACATCTGCGATATTATTCTATCCTTTTTATTGGTCATGCCACAAGGTTTACATGGATATATTTTTTACGAAATCGATATGAAGTTCCTAAAATAATAATGTCTTTTGTTACCATAGTTCAGACCCATCTGTTTGGTAAATTTTCATTCAAACTTAGGTGAAGAATACACTAAAACTGAATTGTGTGATTTTTTTTGTTTCCAAAGGTTTTGTCCTCACACTTTGAAAAAAATGCGGCAGTGGAAAGGAAAAATAGGAAACCTCTATTCTTAGCCATGACTCTCCTTTCTTTCGTCCTTATAATAAATCTCTTGAATATTCTCACTTTTGTAGTCTTAGGTGTATTTGTTTTATGCATCTTCCTAATCATAGACATAATAAATCGTAGCAAAATCTGTTAAATTTGTGTTCATCAGTTATAGGAAAAAAAAAAACAAAAAGGTTATCTTTGTTATGATCTTGAAAGTCATCATGTAAAAGTCTCTAGACATTATTTTGTTAGAAAATTCATATTATTATAAATTAATACCAGTCACTTGTGTCTATTTTACCTAAACATTTTTGGCATTTCTTATACAGAGTGTGACTTGGAAACTCATCAAAATAGAGAAACAATATTTGCAATGACCTCTGACACTTCACCTATTGCGAATGAGTCTTTTTTCTTTTAACAATACCATTCTTGAAGATATTGAAAATATATTACTTGATAATACTGAACTAGTTGTTAAAAATTCTAACTCTCGTTGATGTTCATCTCGTCATGTTGAACCATCAAAACGATATAGCTATTCTCCTAAAAGATACAAAAAATTGTATGTCGTACATACGACATCAAACTCTGTTCATGTACCTAATTCTTATGCTAAGTAACAAGTCAAGAGTGTTAGAAACAAGCCATGATTTAGGAGCTCCATGCTCTAAAGGAAAAACACACATAAGATCTTGTTTCACTTCCTCCTCAAGCTTCTATCATTGGTAGTAGATGGGTTTAGGTTGTTAAACTAAAACATGATGCTCTCTTGATAGGTACAAGGTTAGACTCATAACTTAAGACTATAAGCAAAATTATGGCTTAGATTATGAAGACACTTTTAGCCAGTTGCTCAAATGACCACAATTCATACCTTACTTCTTGTTGTTTTCATCAAATAATGGCCCCTTTTCTAAATGGATGTGAAGAATGCATTTTTTTATGACGACTTAAAGGAGTTAGTTTATATGAAGCCGCCCCAAGGTTATCATTTACCAACATTTAATTTGGTTGGTCGACTTCAAAAGGTTCTTTATAGATTGAAACAAGCACCTTGTGCTTATTTGAGAAATTGAGATCTGTTATAGCCTATAGTTAGTGTTGGATTTTTCTCAAAGTAATATTGATCACTGTATGTTCTTGAAGCATTCATCATTTAGTATTATCATTTTACTGTTCTAAAAAGATGATATGATTATTACTAGAAATGATCAAGAGTTTGTTTGTCATTTAAAGTAATTTTTATAATCTTCCTTTTAAATGAAAGATTTTGGTACTTAACAAATTTTTTAAGTTTGGTAGTTCATCATAAGAAAGAAGGAACAAAAATTTATCAATATACTTACACTAAGGAGTTAATCAAATTTGCTAATCTCTCTTATTATAAAATGCACATAATCCTATAGAAATCAATACTAAATATGGGAAAAATGATGGGGAATTGCTAAATGATCCCACCTTGTATCGACACCTTGTTGGTAGTTTTATCTACCTAAATATGACAAGACTTGATATTTCATATATCGTTCAAGTGTTGAGTCAATTTGTGTTTGACCCTCTATAACTCTATTTTTTCACATTACTTCGAATTATTAGGTACTTGCAATGTACTACAGAAATAAGTTTATTTTTCTCCTTTCAACACATCTTAATTTTGTAAAGGTTTGTTGGTTTAGATTGAGCAGGGTGTGTACATACTCATTATTTTTTTATTGGTTAGCGTATGTTCTTAGGAGATTCCTTGATCTCATTGGTTTAGATTGAGCAGGGTGTGTACATACCCATTATTTTTTTATTGGTTAGTGTATGTTCTTAGGAGATTCCTTGATCTCATATAAAGTGTGAGAAATAAGATTGCATTTTAAAATCATTAACGAAGGAGAAATATAGGTCCATTTCTGCCGCTTGAATTGAAATTATTTGGCTTCAATAGTTATTAGGAGAGTTGAATATACAAATTACTTATCCTGCTCCTTTGTATGGAGATATTACAAGTGCCATTTATATTACCTTCAATCCTATATTTGTGGGCGTGCAATGCACATTGAAGGTGACTACCATTAAATTTGTAATATTGTACAAGAAAATGTTATTTGTCTAAAGAAAGTTCCTTTGCATCATCAAGTTGCAGATCTTTTCGCTAAAGTCATGAGTAGAGCATGCCATAACTATTTACTATCTAATTAATGCTACCTAATTAACTTTAATTTGAGGGAGGGTTTTAGTGAAATAGAGATTGATTTATGTTGTCAATCAAGTGGTGATTAAGCTAAAACTCAGGTTATATTTATGGGATTATTAACTTTAATTGCCAATTATCAATGAGGTACAATTAGGAGCTTAAATCATATATTTATAGGATGTAGTTACCTTTTATATAGCTGGATACTTATGTATCAATAACTAGGCTATGCATCAATTCACATAAAAATATAAAAATTTGAAATCCTTGTCCTAACTGCTTATATTTCTTCTATTTATTATTATAGTATCCTTGTCCTAACTCCTTATCTCTCTTCCATATATTATTAGAAAGAACATGTGATATTTAGGCACCAATTGCAGCAACCACATATGTGGAGAAAAGAACACATTTTCTGAGTTGGATGCAACTTTCCAAGATAATATCGAGTTTGGTGATTGTTCAAATGTCACTGTAATAGGGAAGAGAAAGGTAACTATACAAAATAAGAGAAACTCAACCACATTATTTTTAACTTCCTATTTATACCAGATTTAAAGAAAAGCTTATTTAGTATGAGTCACCTGCAAAAAAAAAGGGATATGAGATTTGTATATAGAATTAAGCATATAGAATTCAGATGTCAAGTTTGGATTCATTAATGAAGTTCAAATGACAGTAAGATAAATGTTCCCACTGATCTCCACAATGTCACCCATTTATGCTTCTTGGTAAAATTGAAGGAAGTGGCATGCTTATGGCATTTATGTTATAGTCATTTAAGCTTCAGTGTGTAAAAGACCTTACTGTAAAAAAAATGGTGATTGGTCTCCTTCTATTTCCCTTTATAACTCCATCTAAACTATGCTAAGATTGTGTTATTAGTAAAAAACAATAAGATTCCTTTCCAAAAAGAAAACTCCATAGAGCAAAAAAGATGCTGGAAGTGGTACACTCAGATAATGTAAGCCAATAACTCCTATTGTAACACCCCATTCCTAACTGATATATACACGTGTGTCCATCAGATACATGTGTACATGCCTGTTAGAAATGACATGTTAACTGTCTCCTCTTCACTATACATAACATGGCATCATACACTAAATCATCAATCACAGATTTTTAAAAACCCAAAATGTTATCACATTATATCAAACCATAATTTACATTGTTTCATATAGCACAATATCATCCATGTTTATACAAAATTGTCCTATGAACATAAACAACTCAGTACACACCACATATTATAAACTCAAAAGAAACAACTAAGTCCTCGATCTCAGTTGACCGACCTTTGAACCAAATCTTACCGTAACAACTGCACAAAATATGCTTCTACAAAGTCTTAGAAGCTAGGACGTCTCACTCTCGAACCTGAAAAGCAACAGTGCAATTTTGATGAGTTTTGCAAACTCAGCAGAGTAACCATCATCGATGGTTCACTCTTGTCATAAAACAAGATCAATCATAATAGGCAATCACACAGTTTCAAGCCACTTGACAAGTATCAAATACTATCACAGATAAATCATTTCTCAGTTAAACAGTTCAATCATATAACGTCATTCACACGGCTTTGCAAATTTTATACGCGGATGTGATATGTATGAGACTCACATTCATTTTTATATTGTTGTGACTGTTTGCTTTTACAGTATCCCGAATTATCGGGCTCAGTTAATCAGTCTGTGATTCACTGATCACAATGAGCCATAGGCTCGAACCACATATGCGGGAGCTTAAGCTCTTATCAGTAACAGTATCAGTAGCAACACCAGTCACAATTCCTTAATATTACATGCATCGGAATGAAGTGCATGCCACAGTTTAGTTATCAAATTCAATCACTTTCATTAGCATGTAATATAACAATACATTAGTCACAATATCAGTTACAGTAACAGTCACAATAGCAGTGGTCATCGGACTAGGTCTAGCATTCAACTTTTCAATTGAGAATCAGAAAATCATTTAGGCAGACGCATTCACATTCAATCAACACTTCCAATATCTGTTTCATGCATTAAAACGCCTCGGACAAATATTGTTCGGAATCCAGTACACAATCAACACAATCAATTATATTATGAAGCACATAGTTCTGCACGTTCCTATACAAGCAGCACTTCAATATCACAATCCAATATCACAGTCATCGGACCTTCATTTTCCGGAATCAACAATCAAGCCTCATTCATTCAATCATTTCGAAACAGAATTTAAACAAACAAGTAATTAAGTGAGAACGTCTAGGTTACTCACAGTATGCTGCAAACAGCTATTGCCTTGAAGTACCGGCAATGTGTAGATGTTGTCGTTCAATGCGTTCCTCTATACAGACAATATATTCACATATTACATATTGCACAATTATATACTCATTTATGCACATTTATGTATACTGGATATGTACAATGCATGTTCATGATAATTCCGGGTATCTTATTGTAATTCTCATCATTAAATCGATTAGATATCAAAGCCCTCATTAATAACCTTTGGTAATTACAATTTGGACCAAAATAAAACAATGTGAAATCAATTTCATAACTTGATTGACCACTTCAGATTTTCTACCCACATAATTTCGGGTCAACTTTG
>JANZXR010000008.1:16192004-16214086 GCA_027575705.1 Erythroxylum echinodendron
AGTATTTTATTATTAGTATTTTGTTTTTGTATCTTTATTATCTGTATTTTTTGTTATCTGCATTTCAGTTTTGTTATCTGCATCACTTTTTATTGTCACATCTGCATGTGGGTCTACCGGAAACAGCCTCTTTACTATATAGGGGTAAGGCTGCGTACTATCAGACCTCCCCACACCTCGCTTCATTGCGGGATTTCAAACTGGGTGATGATGATGATGATGATGATCTATTTCATACCTAGGAATAAATTGTACTTCTATTTCTTTAATTCCTAAAGTTTTCATCTCATTCAACACTGCCAACAAGTCATAGTCATTTGTCATACTAAATTCCTTCAAACTATCAAAACTACTTTCAAGGCATTTAAAGTTAAACTTTTATCACATTGAGGTGGTTATACATTTTAGGAGCTTCCTATAGTTCTGACAATGATAAGCAAACTTGACAAATCGTCCTACCTCAATTTGAAGCCCAATAGTTATAAGAAAAATAATAACATTTTATAAAAAACGATATTGTTTCTATTTTTAAATTAAAATAAAATTAAAAAATTTAGGCATGATTGGACCGAGTTAAGTTTGGGCTGCCTGAGCTCAAGCTTGGGTTCGACTATCTCAAGTCAGGCCGAACCTTGAGCAGAAGTTGTCAAGTAGGGCTTGGGCCTTAGTAGGCCTAACCGACCCTATTACTAATCTTATTGATAGGTCATCAATTCCAAGCATCTCCTCTATTTTTAGATTGCATCCAACGAACTCAAACTTTGAAGTTAAAGCCCATTAACCACCATAAGAAAACTTTATGTCTATGATCATCTCTGCCATATGACACGTGAAATATTATGCCACATATTATTTAAATGATAATAAGTTTATAATTGACAGTCTAAACATAAAAAATTAGGAATTTCCTAGAACCTTAACATTATTAAATATGAGTCCATATTAATTCTAATTTTAAAAAATGCATAATAAGATATACATAATATTAAAATTTCTATCAAACCATAGCTATCAAAAGATGAAGAAGTGAGATTTTAAAAGGAATATCGATAATATTAATAAAAATTGAGTTGAATACACTTAAATAATATATAATGAGTTGAACATACCTTATTAAAAATCAATCACTGTTTTAGGTTCAAAACTTACCATAACGAAAATATGAGAGAATTCATTTGTTGACTGTTAAGTTATAATTTTGCACTTATTTGATATATAAATCTCTCTCATATGTTGAAATTATTATTCAAAATTTATGAATTTATGTCTTAATTGTTTTCAGATGATTTTCAACACTTGGGAGATAAAAATTGAGTTAAAAAGATGCAAAAGAAATAAAGAAATCTGAAATTCCAAGTTGGTAGCAAATTCATGACTATACGTGGCCACGTGCAAAGATAAAAAGAAAAACCTGAAGATCTACTTTCAAATTTAAAACTGATTCTTTTGAGATTTTCATAATCTTTTAAGATCAGATTGATAGGGATTCACAATATAAACACGTGGGAGACGTGATCTGCAAGAGAGGATGGAAAAGGAAGGGATCGAGAGGAATAAAGAGGCAAAATCGTTACTGTTCATACAGCCTTTAAAATAGGATAGTTTTCTGCAGATTTTTCTACAGAATTTCCATAGGATTAGTTTTAGTTTCTGCATTCTTTTCTTCTAGCTTTCGGCAGCATGGTTTAGGAGTAGCTTTAACATTTTTCTCCATTCTTCTTTTGTTCTTTTTAGCAGCAACTTAGGGATAGAGTTTACGTTTCTACACTTCTTCTTTTGCTTTTTTTTGTGGACAGCCACTGTTGGTTCTCGATTTCTGCACTTTTCTTCTAAGGATTTTCGTATTCTTTAAGGAAAAACCAGGGATGGAGACTATGTGTTTTGTTATTCCTTTGATTGCTACTTCCGTTATGAATAGCTAAATTGCTTTTCTTGGTTTAGGGAAACCATGTTATCCGTTATTATGTGTGAGATGTTTCAATAATGTTTGTTTTGTTGATGAACATTGAATATCTTCTTAATTAGTTTTTCTAATTAAATTGATTGATTTTTAGGTGCGCAACTAGGGATTAATTCGTTCAATAGCTAGATTACTGAAATATGACGTTCAGTTTCATTAAGCACAAGTAGCAATTAGAATTACCTTCTTCACGTTAGAGTCGAAAATTCTAAGAAGATATTCACTTGATTAATTGCATGTTGTACATGTATTATCTTGCTCATTGGTTTCTTGATTCATAAAGTTATTATTCAATTGAACCTACGATCGTATCTAGGTTGTTGATTAATAAGAATGCTTAGAATACATGTTTCTAATCATTTACACTTAAGAGGAAATACACCCAAATGAATGTTTATTAATGATTGAAATTTTATATCGAGGATCTATTTTAACGTGATAACATCGGTGACCTAAAACCAAGATTTTTTCATTAAATTTTCAAATTCAGTCACTTTTGTTAAATCCAGATTTTTATTATCTATTTCTTAAATTTTGTGAATTGAAAACAACCCCTTCCCCCCTTTTCGTTACTTTATTTTAGTTTTAAACTCGCTAACTTTGACCATTAAAAATTCTTCGTGGGAACGATATTCACTTATCACTACTACATTAAATTGTATTAACGAAAGTGATTTTTTTTTAATTTGGTTGCAGGCGACGGCAGTACTATTGACAAAGAGTTTTAAAAAGTAATGTAAATATCAAATATATCATATCTTATTTGCGATAAGTTTTAATTCCTTCTTGCATACATTTAATCAATATACGATTGCTTAAAGAACACTAAGATTTTGTTGATTTGATTTAGATTAGAGACTTTGAATTTTTAAGAATGAGAGAAAAAATAAAATATAGGCATAATATTCATTTTATTTTCTTAAAGTATGTAAAAATGCCACATCATTTAAAATAATAAGAAAAATATTAAGTGCTTGTTTGGTTGAGCTTTTGAAAAATAAATGAAACTTTTTCTACTGCAAAAGTTTTTTTTAAGAAAAATAAGTTTGGCTGTAAAATGAAAAGGCACATTTTTAGTAGAAATAGCTTTTTTGGCAGCTAAAATACAACTTTTTAAGAAGCTCAAATTTAGAGCTTCTAAAAAAAGGCACTTTTCAGATAGATTTTTCAGATAAATTAATAATCCTATTTTTTAGTCCCTTTTATCTTTATGTTTTACAAATAATTTTCACAATACTCACAAATATATCTTCAAGTTTATTTTGAAATTTATATAATATTATTTGACTTTTTATATATTTTAATATTTATTTTTAATATTAGTTTTACTTATGATATAATCCACACAAAGATTAGGTTAGACATATTTTCATTTATTTTTCATATAGTTTAAAATAATATAATAATTAATATATTATGCTTTGCATATTGTTTAATATATTTTAAATAATATTTATATGCATAAATAATTTTATTACAAAATAAAATATAGTTAAAATTAAAAGTGCTTTTTATTTTTATGTTGCCAAACAGTTTATTTTATGAAGCTCTTAAAAAAAAACTCTTTTTTAAATGACAGTCAAATAGTCAATTAGCTTCTCAGAAAAGCTCTACTGATAAAAACTCTACTGATTCTTTCAGCTTTTGGAGGGTGAAAAAGTACTTTTTTTACCGCAAAAGCTATTTTAAAAAAATGAGTGTTTGACTGTAAAATTCAAAAGCATTTTTTAATAGAAATGATTTTTTTAAAAGCTAAAATACAGTTTTTTTAGAAGCTCAAATTTGAAGCTTTTCAAAAAAGCTCTACTGACAAAACACAAAAGCTCTACTAAACGGGCACTAAGTATTTTAAATAGAACTTTTTGTTATTTTCAGCTTTTTTCATAATTTTTTTAAAAAAAATTAAAATTCGTGTTATAATTAATGAAACGTACGTAGTTGTTAATTTTTTAAATAATTATCATAAGTCAATACTATGTTGAAGCGACGTCGTATGACCTGCCAACAAGTCCACTGCAGAAACCAAGCGAAAGCAGCTGTAAAAACTAAAATGTAAAGGACCTCTTTACTTGTCTACAGGTTTGATTCTCTCGTTTTCATTCATTTATAGAGAAAAAACACAAAAGCAAAGAAGATAACTTTGGTGGCGACGATGGTTGACGAGAGAGAAGAAGCGCAGAAGGTGAAGAGAATGGCTGCGGCGGCGTACGATTACGAGAACGACGCGCGCTGGGCGGAGTACTGGTCCAACATCCTCATCCCTCCTCACATGGCCTCTCGCTCCGAAGTCGTCGACCACTTCAAGCGCAAGTTCTATCAACGCTACGTCGTTCGTACTCATCCCCATTCCATACTCACACCCGCAATTTGCATGAACTTTTGGACTGGGAACTGTGATTTCCCATTTGTGTTTTTTCTTGTTATGCTATATTCGAAGTGGATTTTATTGGGATTTGGGATTTTGGTATTTAAAGTTGCCTTTTCTAGGATGTGTATTGGAAATTGTGGATCGCGACTTGTTTTCGTACACTTTGTTGCTGTCACTTTTTATGTGCGTGCAAAGTATGTATTTTCCCCTTTCATTTTCTTGGAATTTATGCGTTCATTGAAAGTACTGTTGATTCTTGTATCTGTTATATGTGTCGGTTATCTAAATTCAACCGTATCTGTTGCATGGCGTGTTAGTTCTTCAAGATGAGTGTTGCGTGTAGCCTTCTATTACAGAATGTGCCTTTTATGCGGTTGGGTTCTGCATTTTGGTTAACAATATTTGTTGGAATCCTTGTGGCACTTTATTCTATGTTTTAACTCTTTATCTTATGTCAAGCAGTCCTTGTGTTCTACTTGTCTACTTTATACATCGGCCTAAAATCTGTATCTTTCCTACTATAATCTGACTATTGCGCTCGTATCCACGCTCGCCTATGACACATTGACACTATTGATTATTGGATATGATAGCCAAAGGTGTTGCCTGTATACTTGTTGCACTAAATAACATTCAGACGTGTTTCATTTGGCAGGACCCTGATCTCGCGGTGGAGGCAATGCCTACAACCGGTTCATCTCAAACAACGAAACCATCTGCATCATCCACATCTTCTAGTGACCAAGCTCGACCACGTAGCACAGGTTGATAATTTTGGGTCTATCTAGTGAAATGGCACAAAATAAATTTAGCTATATAGTTGCAATACATATAAGTTGCACAGTAAAGCCTATTTATGCTTTAATCGTCTTAATATTACTTCTTGATTCAATTGAACCCATGTTAATGATGCAGGATCAGCCAACAGAACCTCTGGGCCTTCAGTAACTTCTGGTTCAAATCCAAATGCTGTCCGATGGGATCGACAAACTATACAATTCTCTGTTAATGCATGGGTATAGAAAATGAATTTCTCTTCTTGATGCTTGCTTATTTACCTCTTTAAATTTGTTTTGTGAAACAAGGAATTTTGTAGGGGGTACATTTATTGATTTCATAGGATGGTGACTTTTAAACTTAATTGATCTTTTCTATTGCCTAGATTTGGTTATTTGGAACTTGAGATGTGTAACCCTATTGAATATTTAAATTTTGGGATGGCATTGTCATTGTTTTGAGAATGGAGAATGATTTTAGCATGATTTAAAATTTGGCTATCTGGAGATTTGGATGAGCAACTGTTGTTGAAATATTAGATTATGGTCGACTGGTTTGATTGCCACAGACATTTACTGCAAATTTAATGAGTAGAAATTGAACTCTTCCACAAAAATCTTTTTAGTTGTGCTTCAGTATAATTCTATTAATAGTCCATCCATTCTTAAATTGCTGCAGGTTTTTGTGGTTGCTGTGCTTGCCATCATTCCTATTGCCCCTAGAAATCTTTCGAATAGGGCATATCGGCTCTCATTGATGGGCACTGCATGCTCATCTCTTTATTCTTTGTACATGCTCTATGGGGTAAACTAGATACTAAACTTCCTAGTCTTAATTCTTGTGTTACCTTCTAGTGCACTTCTACTCTCTTTTGATTAACCAGTTCTGCATGTTTTGTAGAAACCAAGGGCATGGAATCTGCAAGCTTTGCAACTTTACTTTCAATCGATATTTGCAACCAAAGATTTCATCTACTTTATCTACTGTCTCACATTTGTTACTTCCCATCTTTGTCTGAAATGTGAGCATTTCTTGATTCTTGAACTTCAAACTTTTGTTTTTTACAGAACGATTCTTCCATGTCTTGGATATTAGGTTCCTCTCTGTTCTTGGTGGAAACAGGATGAACTAACCATACTTTACTTGCCTGCAGTTTCTTTAATTCCTATTTTATGCCGATCCTTGGAGAACGTTGCAAAATTCTTAAGACGGAACTTCAGTGGTTCCAACTTATACAGGTTTAATTTTTTCCCCCTTCCTGCATGTTGTCTACGTTAGTTTCTCTCATGCCCTTGCATCTTGAGTGTTAACTCCTTGCCTTTTATCTTAGGAGATTAGCAATTGCTGACTTTATACTTATAACTGTGTTTTGTTAAGAAGTCTTAAGATTTTAGAAAAATTTTATACAAATTAATATTTAGGACTAACTTTTCCATTGAATGATACCAAAATTTTGATGTATTTTCTAATGTAGTAGTTTATTTGGTTATTCACCCTGGATTTTATTATACACCTTGCTATTGAAATTTAACTTTGATTTGATTGACTTAATGTCCTTGGTGATGCTTCTGTTTTAGCACTATTGAAGCTTCGAGTTTATAGCCAATTTCTGTGACTTCTTGCATACTCTGCTGTCTGATTTAAGTAGCTTATGGCTGCAAAGAGTTTTTACAGTGCTAAACCTTGTTTATCATGCCTAATTATCTGATAATTGTGTCTTCAGTTAAATCTGGGGTCATTTGATTATATGTGAAAACAAATCTGTGATTGAGCTTTTCTTTTTATTTGGATTTCTTGTTTGCTTTTTTCCTGTTGTCAAATGCTTCATTTTCCTCCAAGTGTGACACTTGCATCTTGCATGCTAAATTCATTTATGGCATTTACCCTATATGTTAAATGATTATCCATTCATCTAATAACTAATTATTTCTAGATCCAGTGGAGGAAATTCAGCAACTATGCGATTCTTATGTCTTATAACTGCATCAAAATTTATGTTGTCTTTCCCTGTCTCTCCTCCACTCTCCGCTTTACCACTATCCTTCACCTGCACACAAACACATTCTGAAACAAGAGAGGAAATGCTTGAAAACCAAGGGACACAGACAGGTATTTATATATGGGAGAATGAAATAGCAAAAACAATAGAGAAGCAAAAAGGATAATGAAAGCTAAAGACAGAATTTGTTACGAGCAAAAGCTGAAGACAGAATTTGTTATGAGCTCTATAAATTATAAAGATAATTCACATACTTTTTCTTCTTGCTTATTTTTGCATTTTGTCTTGATTTTACGGTATAGTTTATTCAACTGAGTGTGATAAGCTTGTACTAGAGCTACCGTGATCATTGACTCCCGGTGCTTTGGCACCATTCCTTGACTTATCTTATTTATTGGCGGCACATTGTGAATACTCTATTAGAGTCATCAGCATCATCATCGATAGCAGCAGCACCACAATAGTCATCAATGTTTGTGGGCTTCTTTTTAAAGTTTACTTTTTGCTTGGTTGAATAGGAAGTATCTTGAAGACCCTTGTTTGTGGGTGGAGTCGAACTTAACTACCCTCAGCATTCTTTCCTCTCATGCTGAGATTGGACTTGGCTTCCTCCTGATTGTCTCTTTGCTTTCGTGAGTTGCTGAAGCCATTTTTTGACCTATACCCTCTGATAAAGAACTTTCCTTTTCTTTTTGTATTGGGATCACTAATTCAATTTGTGTATGCATTATCTACAGGTGGCAGCGGAACATCATACAAACATTTATGTACTGGCAGGTAACTGTGTTGTAAAATCACATACTTTATCAGTTGTTGCTAAGAATATCACTCAATGTTTCACTCAGAGAACTTCAAGGCTGCATGCTTAAAGTGTTCAGAAACATGATCATAGATGTAACGTTATCTGTATTTTCCCTCTGAAATTCCTTCGGACAGTTGTTGAAGCTCATGTATCATGCTCCTGTCACTGCTGGTTATCATCAAAGTGTGTGGGCTAAGATTGGGAGGACCGTTAATCCTCTTGTTCAACAATATTGTCCATTCTTGAGAACTCCACTTTCTGCTGTTCAGAGATGGTGGTTAAGATAGATATCCAACGAAGCCAATGGAGAATGCGAATAGTTCCTGTCATCAGGTGCAAGGAACAATACCAACTAAAGATATCGCAGGAATGTCACTTTTGGTCTTAATTACCTGGAGTTAATTTTCTCTTAAAGAGTTTTTTTGTTTTAAACTATTTTTTGACTTGTTTCCCTTACCGAGTACTTGTAACCAAAAAAAGCAGTCCTTTTCTTTTTCCCACCTGATTAGGTTGGATTGAATATGAAGACGATTGAGGAGGTTATGGTAGACCTAACTCCCTGTGGTAATCATGGGCATGTAGCTTTTTGCACAATGGAATTTCTTCCTCAAGTCTTAATTCTGTACTCTACTTGCTATTAACTAAGCACATGAACTCTAGCTAATTAGGAGTTTCAATTGTACAAACGACACGGTATGATTAGTTTCAGCAACCAATGACCCAATAGCGAATAGGAGCAGAAGAAAGAAAATGGATAATATGGTTTATTAGTGTTAGTTTGAGTAGGAAAATGTTTAATATCATTTGAGATTTAAGGGTTAAGAAAAGTAGTGGTTAGATTAAAAATGTTTAAGGTAGTTTTTCATTTGAGATTTAAGGGTTAAGAAAAGTAGTGGTTAGATTAAAAATGTTTAAGGTAGTTTTAAGTCCAGAGTCTATTCTGCAATACTTCCAAGATATATCAGATGGGATTTATCATTCAGGTAAGTTTTTCCAAATTTGTTTCGAATTTCTTCTCTGCGATGGAAGCAGACTTGCACTTAGCTGCTGTTGAAAACATATTGATTTCGTGACGCTTAAATTGGTAGTCTTTTATTACGCTGTGCTAAGTATCGTAGATTGTCCTTTCTTGTTTTAAAAAATATAAAAACCACAAAATGATTGAACGTGTTCTTGTCTCGTGTATTCTTTAGAAATCTCAAATATTTTCACACAATAAACTATATATATATATATATATATATATATATATATATATGTGGTATTATAAAGTACAAAACAATTTATGATGTACCTTAGTAGGACAATATTTTTGTAAAGTAATAACAATTCATATCTTATAAAGATTGCTTCTTATTCCTAAATTGGTATTAATTGCTTTAATTTTTTCTTGAAGGTTTGTTTCTTCGGTTGACTATCTCTTTTTTATTCAATAAAAAACAATTTTGACTACTCAACATTAATCATCATGTAAAACTTATAATGGTTAGTTATTTGTTGCCTTTATTTGAACAATTCATAACACCTATTAGTTCCAAATGATTAAACTTCTTATGCTTATAGATAGGAGGATTAGAAATCATACTTACACACTTAAAAACACATTGTCGTTGTCAAACAACTTGGTGCCACTAGTTAGGAATGTATTATTATTATTAGTGTCCTTCTTTGATAGAAACCTCTTGTTATTGATCCAATTATATAAGTTTGTTGCAAGCATAGTTATTATTGGTAAACACCAATCATACTCTAATTTCTAATTGTTTAAATAACTTAGATTATTAACTCTAAGAGGTCTTAGTTTAACTAATTATAATTTTGTAAATTTAGTTAGTATTTGTAAGTTGGCTATGATATTAATGTAATCATCACTTGCTATTAGGTTTTATCTATAGGCCATTAAATATGTTAGATAATCAGTCTCCTCCTATATATACAAACCTTAGGACTATTTTCCAACGAAAAACTTATGGCAAAGGTTGTTATGAGAAATTGAACTTTATGCTTATCAAGTTCATTGTGATTTTTTAGTTTATAAATATTGCATGTGACACTTTTCTCACTCAGATCAAATTACTTTTAGTGATAGGAGCTTTGGATAATACGAATAACTCAAATGATTATATGAAAACAAATGAAAAGGATAGGGATATAAATGATGTAATAAAGTTACAATTATTCTCAGTGATGGATGAAGAAGTAAAAAAGAGAAATCGAACAACTTTTGTTGGGGATTACTCCCCCAAAAAATGAAAATATAAAAATATAAGATAAATAAGTCCATAATAATCTTTTTCCATTGCTCCCATCATGGCTTTTCGAACCAACCAACATAGATCCTAAATACAAAAAAGAATAAAGAACTCAAAGGGATATTTCCGTAGGTTTGCCTTAGTATTGTGTTCATACTTTTGTATTGAATAATTTCAACTATTTGTTGTCTGACCATATTATGCATACATCTTTGGTTAATCTCATAATTTACGTTCAATTCGTTGATTATTTCTGATAAGTTGAACTTGTATTCATATATACTCCCTCTTTTCTAAATTTAGTTGGAAGAATATTAAGTCGTATTTTCAAAAAAAATTCAATAAAGAGTATAGTAATATCCAATAGCAGAAAAGGTATAATAAATTAGGGGCTAGATTGAAAATTTTCAAGAATTTACTTAAAGCAATTATAATCAGTTACAACTCCTTGATTAGTAAAGTTAATTCTACAAGTGAATGTTAGTACAATTTATTTAACATAAAATATTACTTTGCTTATTGATATTATTAAAAAATTTCTAAAAATTACTTTTCATTATTGTAGGTACATAAAAGAGCTTATAGATTTAAGAAAAAGTGATGTAAAGAATTTTATATTGGTGTATTATATTTTGAGGGATCTTATTACAATTGGGTTGTATGCAGATTCATCATCTAAATCTCCATCAAAATATCTGGAAAAGAAACATATAATTGAGGTTGATGAAATGTCTTCCTTCAATTAAAAAAGAAGATCAAATTGCTAGTTCACCTACTAAGAAACTAAATCCCTTAAAAAGAAGAATTCGAAAGGAAATAACTTTAACATTTTAGAAAATGTCTTGGCTATAATTAGTGAACAATCTAAAAGGATAATGATTTTCTTGAAAAAAATGATGACAACATTATCCATTAGAGATAATGGATTTGAAGCCTCGTCAATGAATGAATGTTTAAAGTCCTTGCATGATTTGGGTGTCAAGACTTTTACATGATTCTACACTTTATAGATAGATTTTTATAGATATAAGATACATTAGATTTTGTCTCTTTTGTTATATCTTCATATTTCACTTATATATTAAGAAATATTCCAGTTTAAACATATTAAGTGTATGTTTTAAACATATCAAAATGTTAGTTTTGTTTGGTTTTTTTTTTGGCTTGGCTAATAAGATCTTTTTTCTCCATCATATATAGGTATTCACGTGAAAAATTAGTTGCCAATTAATCATTCATATGAACTAAAAACACGTATCCTAATCCATATTGACTAGAAACACCTAAACTAAGTGTTTTAGCCCACGTGGATGATTGCTTAAGAGTTAATTTTCTATATGGATGCCTATATGTCATGGAAAAAAATGTTTCCGTTTGCCAAATTAGAAAATACTAAATAAAACTAACATTTTAAATTAAGTTGATAAGATTATAAAAGGTTGGTCACTTAATTAAAAAATTTAAAAACTTTAGCACTGAATTGAAAAATCCCAAAAGGTTGGGTACTTTAGAATCTATTGTCCCTTTTAGATAAACCTTTTGACTGAATGTTTGATATGATTATCTTAAATTTATATTATATGTTTTGATGTTTATAAATAGTTTTAGTATTTATATGTTTTTTTGTCTTTATACATTATTAAATGTTAGTATTATATATATGTGACCTCCTTATCATGTTTTGCATCAAATCATAAGAAGAAATAATTAGCAATTTTGATTTCTCTAGTTATGGAAAAGTATAAATATTATCATTTACACAAGAAACCATCTGGAACTTTTACTTATCATATTATAACTGGATATTGCAAATTTGAATAAGAGTCTTACAGGATGTATGGTAAAAATGAGCAAGACAATCTTTTTATATGATGCATTGAAAAGTTGAGGAAGCTTAAAGCCAGTTATTCATTTGATTGTGGAGAAGCAAATTACAATTTTTAAAATAACGATAGGTATAGTAAGACAACTAGAGCCAATAAACAGTACTTTTAACATTCGACTTGAAACAATTTAAAAGTATTTTTTGTAAAGTCTTATATACAGTTAATCGTCTCATAAAAAAGTTATTACCTTATCATCCTTAATCAGTACACCTAATAGATTTAGCATAATTTAAAATGCCTTTTTTTTCGAGTATATTCATGTACTTTATTACTATTTTTCTATATCTTCATATTGAATTAATCATTTCAATAATATATTCTCATTTTGTAAAATTGTATAGGAGTAATAAACAATAGACATATTGATGTATATGTTCCATCTAATAAACAAATACCATATAAAGATAAAAGAATTGAATATTATGTGTTATTTGACATGTGTTTCATACATGTAATCATTAGATGAGAAGGTAATCAAATGATTCTAGATTTCTTTTAGAAATAACAGCAAATCCAATAAACTGATTTCCTATATTTTCACAAGGTATTACATTTTTTAATATAATAATTACAATTATTTTTCCATATTTTTGTAATATTATGTTCTTTATCTATTTAAGTAAGTTCTATTTGAGCGACTCAAGCTACACTAATACGCTTAAATTATTTTTACCATATCAAGGTGAAAGATATCATTTGAAAAATTATAAACGAAGAGAAAAATCATAAGGTCAACGTGAATTATTTAGCTATAATCATTATTCGTTGAGAGATGTTATTGATATAGCTTTGGCATTCTAAAGGCAAAATTTTCTACACTTTTAAACATACCATCTATGATATGAAGAAGAAAAAGATACACTACTACTTCTTGTTATATGATACACAATTTTATAAGAATATATAAACAAAATAATGAATTATTTAATGGTTGTACAAAAATGAAGAGCAAATTGTTGAAAGTGTAATAAAAGCACAAATTCACAAGTATAATATAATATCACTTCATCATAACTTTAGATTATGTCTCGAGAGTGGAATAAAATTATTTAATGCATGTTGAGTGATTATATTCATAACAACTAATTAATTAATTTTTTTAAGGAAATGCTACCGTTATACTTTAAAGCATCTTATTAAGATAAACATCTTTAATTATTTAATTAGAAATCATTACTCTAATTTTTATCTTTATATTACATTCTTATTATAGAAAATTGAGATATAAATTCATTTAATTATATTAAATATCCATACCTTTTATTTTTAATAAAAATTAATTTAAAAATTAAACTTAGTATGTTAAGAAATGAATGACATTGTAATTTAATATTATCATCTAATACTATAATAGACCCTTGACCAAAAAGAATCCTTGATTGAGAGGGAACATTCGAAACAATGGTTGTATCAAGATTCTTTTGTGTTTAAATCTCTTAAATTCTCATTTGTTACGAAAGCTAAAAGAATTGCTTCATTTAAATTTCAAATTCTTGTTGCTTCACTAGGGTTTACTCATTTTACTATAAAAATTCCCTTGCTTTACACTATTTACTACCTTAAACTTTAAGTAATCTCCGCCTTCTCTTCTGACTTTAGGTTCTTTCCTTCTTTTCCTTGCAAATTCTTTCTAAATCCAATAAGCTCTCCTTGCACTATAACTTTCATACATCATTCATCTTCTTCCTCTTTTAATCACATTGTTGAGTTGAATGCTACAGATGTAAGCTTACAACTTCTCTTTGCCTTTTATTAAAAAATTCTACTAGTCTTCTCAATTTTATTCTTTATACATACTATAAAACTCGAGGTAGTCTTTACTCTTGCCAAGCCTTTTCTATCTGTCGTCAAAATAAAGTATGAAAATTTTGATCCCTAAACCCCTATTTTAGACTTTCCTATAATTATGTCATCAAAATCTCATTTCAAAACATGACAGAGGGAATTCCACATTTTAATCACAAGTAGGGATTACCTTTGACTATTGGAGTTCCCTCATCCACTGAATCTCCTCACCCATCTCTTCCCTGCCTAGGAGAGGTGAGTAGATTGAACATCCCACTAGAATTTTAGTTATCCTAGGCTCGAAATCTCTAAAGTCATGGCCAAAGAATCTGGACTAGTGGTTAAATAGATAGACAGGTTGTACCCCTATTACCATTCTACTTGGAAGAGACAAAGACTTCTCCCATTAATAACTCTATCTAGGAACCCATTAGAGTATTAACCTAATTTAATATCTATTGTCTTGAAAGTTTGGAGTTCTTCCTGTAACTCTTTTATTGTTCCTTTTAGGCATGCCTCTATTTCACTTAATGATGTCTTCTTTCTAATTGGTTGATGTGTAATTTTATGTTAAATTGTAAGTCCATGGCATAGCTGTAACTAGCATTATCAAGTATGGATCAATCTTACAAAGACTAGAATTACTAGTATTTACCATCTTTTTATTATCTAATCTACCAAATTATGGTGTTTAAGATAAATCAATTGTAAAATTAAAAAATAAACTAAAATAAATCAACTCAATCAACTTACTGAGCCATAGGTTAGCCCATTTGGATTTGAATTTTTTTTTTCCTTAGAACAATTACTGCATGCTTGGATGGTTATTTTAGTTTTTCATTATTGGGTTTGGAGGATTTTATTCTTATTCTTTTATTCCTGAACTCTCCCATAGGGTAGGTACATAGGGTTTCAAATATTTATCGTTAAAAAATGTCTATGAGGATGACCTTCTGGGCTTGATAACCAAAAGACATTACCTTCCAAAACTCTATGAATTTGGAATGGCTCTGATAAGATGTTATCTTGATATATTATTTGATATTATCTCTTTTATTTTGGATTTATTTTAGTGCTTAAATATTAAAATTAATGTTTGTTTTGTTTTAGGAGATGAAAAGTGGAGATTGTATCAAATTGGGACACTTTTGGTGATAATTACAAAATTTGGATAAAGTGAAGAGATTGTTATAGTGGATAAGACTGATCACTTGAAGAGTTGGAGTTTAACTAGAAAACTTTATTCTATCCTTATCATATAGGAATTTGAATTTATTTTAGATAGACATCTTTACAAGTTAAAATTATATTATGATTAGATTAAAAAACTTTATAAAAGAGACATTCCTCACAACAGAAAAAGGCTCTTTCTTTTTACATTTTCACAATTCTTTATCTTTCTTCTATCTTTGTTATCAGAGCAAAAGTCATATATGGCTAAACTCAATTGTTTTGATTCAAGGGGATTCGAAATTCTAGTTGTAATCTTATAAAGTTTTGTGTTCTTAACTTTTATTCATGTTTTAATACATGTTTTTCTTGTGTTGATTTATCATATTTTATGAATGATTAATATTGATTAATCTAACAATTTAATTTAATATTGAATATTTCATCACTATCTATGAATTCAGTGATCCATAATTGTCATGAAAGATTGGTACAAGTAGCAAATAAGTTATTTATGAAATTTCATATTTAACGTATGATAAACAAGAAAACTAATTGAATAATTGTAGTTATCTCGATTATTTAATTTAAGGCTACTTTTTTTCACTAAGCTTATTATTATCTTTTATTTGATATAGAATGCTACCACACCCAGTCAATGAATAATAAGTTTTGGTTTGGATGCTGAGTGTGAACCAATTAATTTAGGAAATTTTGAGACATTATGACTATCCTAATATGCTTTAGACTAACTGCTTGAATTGTAAAAATATTAATTTTTAAACTAATGATCAATGTTATAATTAGATGAGATATTTTCTTTGAATCAGAGTTTGGTAATCTTAACTTTCTCACCTTTATATTCAGTTGATTTAATTTGATTTCTTCTTAATTTGAATTAATTCAAAACTGCCCATTTTATTTTATTACTCGAACTTAAGAAACTAGTGCTTAGTTCTCTAGGGATTCGACCTAGTTCTATGACTACTGTAAGAAGTTTGGAGAAACAAAATTATTTTGAGGGCTTTGATAACCCGATTAAAATTTGGCTCCTTTCCTAGGAAATTATTTCAAGTTTCTTATTTTCTTTGCGTTTTTATTTTATAGTTATGTCTTATATGAATCGTTCTTTTCATACAGGTAAATTACAATAAGGCTTATGGAATTATGGATGGCTAATCTATCTCAATCTTGGCTATATAACTCTTACATTACCTCAGCTTGACCTATACAACTCTTACTTACCTCTCTAACACCTTCTATCTCAACTTAAAACCTTAACGGTAGAGGAGCAATGGTAGGTATAAGATTACAATTTATAGTCAAAAAATTAACCCTAAGTCGTAATTTAATCCATTAGTTTCAGCTTCAAAGTTAAATCCCTGTCTTCCAGGAACTTGACGCCTGACTACCTATTGACCATTTCTAGCATTATCACGTAAAGGTGTCATAGAAATATCCTCTCTTTTATAAGGAGGAATATATATTTCTTCCACAGGGAAGAAATTAGAGGAATATTGCACTCACTAACTTCCATCATGTTTGGTGCAAGTTGCCCTTAAATCTTTTGGAAATCTATCTTGTTAGAGAATGAGAATTCCACCTATCAACCTGGACAGAAGCAATGAAAAGTTTTTCCATCCTCTCCATCAACATATTGATTGCTTCAGCATAGAAACCAAATTGGACTTCAATTCTAAAATATCATTTACATAAACAAGTCATCCCTTGTTATGATGATTTCGAATTCTCACCTGCTAGAGACTTAGTTGAAGGCGATGCTCCCTTTTTCAAAATTTTAGTCATTTAGGATACAAAGTCTTCATTCCGTAATATATTAGGGACTTCTTCCTATGGGATAAAGGGAGTGATTTATTTTCCATTTCTTATACACGACATTTTTGTTCCATCAAATGTGCCTAATTGTTGATCACTTATATAATCAACGTAGAATTCAATAGTTTTAGAGAGGAGTTCTCCCAATATTGAGCATGACTTCTAATCAACGATATAAGTGGGTTTTAGAAAGCTTAGACAATATAATCATAAGTTACTAAAAATGCTAAAAAGTATTAAGATTTTAGCTTAAAGCTAGAAGTATAATTTTATTTAAATAAGGGATGATTACACAATACAAAAAAACTTGAAATAATAATAAGATGTTTCTGTTGAAATAGTTTGATTGTCTATTTTTGTGGTTTTTTTTTTCATTTTATCTTCTTGATGTGCTCATACATATCTCCTTACTTCAATCGCCTCAAGTAGTTTTCTTATAACTGCTTAACTTCCATTTATCTTCTAATTTTGGGTGGGTCACATCTTGGTTAGCCACCTTCTACATATTCATTATGTCTCCACCATCCTGCCTCCATTGTCTTATACTTTCTTACTAGTTCCTATATCTAGGAATTCTCCAAGAAATCTAATTAAAATTTAGAACTTGTAATAACTCAACCTTTTCACTCCAAATGGGCCAAATTTTTTGTAGCAACAACTTTAGAATGAAGGATTTCACTTTGCTTGAAAAGGAAGTCAAGATCTTAAAACTTCAAAATGGAAGTACTATTTTTTACTAGTCCAAACATAAAAAGGAAGATGCAAAGTAGGGACAAGGGTGAACCTATTATGGAAAGTAACAAATCTATCTTTTCTAGTAAAATGGCTTCTAAAAGTTAAATGAGCTCTAATATTGCTTTTACATTATCCTTAGAACAAATTCAAAGGATTAGATAGTCTAACAGGAATTTATAGCTTAATGATGAGTTAAAAGGTAATGATAATCTTAATAAGCTTTTGGGATAACATAAGCTTCGAATTCCTTTAGTTCTATACAAAAATTGGGAGGAAACTCAGTATAAAAAACAAGCAATGTTTAATACATCCTTAATATAACTTAAAGAGAAAAAATTGATCATTAAATCAATTGAAATATCAATTATATGTTTGAGTTTAAGAAATATTACAATAAAGATGGTGAACCATTAAGATTATGACATTACTCAGAGATATAATAATCAATCTTTTAAAAAATCAAGCTAGATTGACCATTTCAACCATTACTATTATAAACCAATGATCTTTTCAGTTTGGTTCACTTTAATAATATATTTATACGAAAATTGGCCGATTCTCTAATAAACCAGTTGGTTTTATAAATAGTAAGTAATATTTTTAAAACTTATAAGAGTGATCTTCAAATTTATCAACGTTCCTTCAACTCCCTTCTTGAATTATACTTTTTTCAACTCCCTTCTTCAATCATAATTCATTCTCTTTAATTTTAAAGTCCTCACTCCCCTATTTTAAATAGTTTTTTTTACTGTTTCTATCATATTTCAATTTAATCTATTTTTTGTTTTTATTTTATATACTCTCGTATAAGCGTTATCGATCTACATTACTTGTCAAGTCTAAAGTTTTAACATTCCTTTGAACAAGATTTCATCTCACAAAGACCTATTTGATAATTTAAAGTGGAATGAACGATTATTGGAGAAGGTAATCTATATTTTTCATTTTTTATTTGAGAAGTAATTTATATTTTTCAATTACTTTTTACATTCTTTTAAGGTTGTTTAATATCCTACCTAATTAATTTACGTTCCTTATAGTTGTATCTACTTAAATTGAGCTTTTATGGGAGAATCAAAGAAAGTATGTTCATGCAATGTTATGAATACTGTACTAGTATTGGTACTAAATTTGGTTATGGTATGATATTGTATCAGTATCGGTCAATATTAAGTATTCTTTTGGATAAGTTTTTAAATTTACAAAAGAGTCCTTAATTTTTTAAAATTACAAAATAGTCTGTCAGTATATACTGTATAATATATAATTTTACATCAATCTTGTCTCTAAAAATTATAATAATAGAAATTCAAAATAACAAAAATCTATTTATTTTATTACTATTACCTTTCATATATAAATAAAGACCACAATTAATATAAAAAATATTATTTAATCATCATAAAAATATAAAATTAATGACAATACAAAGTACTTAAAATGTTACAACTTTATCATATAATAAATAATAATTACATCAAAATATCAAATAAAAAGAATGATGAATATTTGTAACTCTCTAACTATTACAATTTACAATAATAGTTCACGTTGAAGAACCAAATAAAAGTGAAACTTGAAACAAAAATATTTATATTTATATTGAACATATAGAATTTAACATATATATCAAATATAAGTAGAATTAAAAGGAGAGAAGAAACAAAAATTTACACCTTCTTTCAATCGAATACCAGCTCAAATTACATCGACTCCAATTCTCATTTGGTATGAAATTCTCATTATTAAGAGTAGCCTCATCATCACCATCATTCAAATTACACTAATTGATATGCCTATACTTTTCTATCCATAATTATCTTCCAAGTTTCTCTTATCTATCAATCTTGGTTTCTCAAAAACCCAATTTGCTAAAAGATCGATATGATCAAGTCAAATTGAATATATCTATTAAGAGTCCTAGTAGATAATAAAATTAAATTATTAATGAATTACAAAAAATTATATCCAACTTAATAATGATAATAACATACCTTTTCCGAAGCTTCAAATTATATCCAATAAAGACGAAGTCATTCAATCTGTTATGCTATAATCTATTCTTTTTTTTTTGAATGGATGAATTTAACTATGCTTCAATTCTTTTTACACCCTATTGCACTCATACATTGACTTAGAATTTGAATTGTAAATATTTGCAATTTTGGAACATCACTTCCGAATTGGTCCCACTAAGCAATTGTAAATCGGAAGATAATAACAATAGCATTATAAACAAAATAAAGTGATGATTAATTTTTAATATGTGAAAAACGTTTTAAAAACCTATATTAACTTTTTATCTTTGATGAATAGCAATTGACATCCCAAAATCACCAGAAGAATCCTTATAAATCTCTATTTGTGAGTTTAGGAAATCATGTATCATCTCATAGGCAACAATTTTTGTAATAATTAATAACATTCTCGTATTAACTTTAACTTTCTTTGTAAAATTTTGTCTAAAATAAACACTAAGATTCAAAATACCCCAATTGCAAACAACGAAGAGTAAAATTGTCTTTCCTATCTTTCATTAATGATTACAAGATAAGGTGTGTACAAAAAAGACATTTTTCATATTGACCTTAACTGCTTCCTTCTCCCTCTCCATGACATCATAAAAATGACATTGTTGCCTTCTTATCGCTATCAACTAGATGAAGCGCCCTCAACAAAGACTCACAAACTCGGATGACAAATTGACATTGGGGCTAAAATTCATTATCTGCAATTATAATTCTATAAACCTTTAATCGAGTATTAGAGCTAGCATACTGAGATACAATCCACTTATCACTCATAAATATTTGTCTCAACTCTTTCTTAATCATAATAAAACACTGACGTGATAAGAAATTTGTTACAACTCTCGTAACAATATGACAATATAAATTCTTATCATTGGTGAAATCTTTTCTCATTAAATTCAAAATCTATGCACGATTGCAGATAAACTTGGTCACTTTATTTGCATTCTGTACAATCTCACCAATAATAAGAAAATTTTGTGAGAGATGTTGATAAGCTTAGAAACAGATCTTGCTATTTTATTCTTATTATTTTTTTGGGGTCATCTTTTACTACCAATTAAAGCATTATTTTTCTTACCTCAATGAAGTACTTTGTAGAGAAAATAATAGTTAAATGGCCTATTATATATATATATATTTTGTTGAAGACAGGTGGTTATGGAAAACTCTTTAATTAATTGAGTTACTTGTGTTAATTTAATGGACTACTTATGCGAGTTACTAATAAGTTATTGTAAGGAAATCTTACAAATTAATGGGCATAAGAAACTTAATTAGCCTTTTGTTTTTTGTCATGAACTTCTATTCTAGTATGTTTTTCCAAAATTCTAATATAAATGGTAACAATAATGTCTTCCTCTTGTGTATATATCTACATATTTGATAAATTTTAAATATATTTGCATGACATAGTATTTTAGCATTAACTCGCTATTAAATTTTAATGTTAACAAATTAGCAATTTTTATGTATAGTTTTTAAAATCACATATTAGTGGTTAAAGTTCTATGAAAGAAGTTATAGAAACCATATTTTTATCCTCAAGAGTATCGTGTTCGGTAGAAAATAAAATGGATGTAGATATCAGTTGTTTATAAGTGGATTAATTATACATTAATAAATATTAGTGTATTTCTTATTTTAATGAAATATTTTATTTTATATTTCTTATTTATTATATACTTTTTTATAATGGTTTAATACTAATTGAATTTTTGAACCTTAAATTTTTTAACTAATTTTAGGTTTAATCCAGTTTTTAAAATAATAAAATATTTCTAAAATTGGCCTTTCTCGTAAATTTCAAAGAAAATTTTACAAGTTTAGGGTCTTCCATTCACATATGACAAGTTTAAATAATTTTGATTATTTATAAATTTATATGAAAAAATATTATACACATGATATGTCACTCATTTGATGGTAGTTTTTAATTGATACATAATGAAAAGTCATATATAAAGTATTAAAAAAATTAGTATGGGGTCATTTTAAAAGTCTTATTAAAATTACATATTAAATATATATGAAATTATTACAAAGTTTGATAATAAGTTAAAAATTTAAAATTATAAAAAGTATGTTAATAAAAATATTTATTTTGTTGATTATCTGACTATTTCTAAACTTTTAAATCTGAATTAAATTTACTAGAAATTATTAGAATTATATGAATTTTTAGTATAATCAATCACAAAAACAATACAGGCAAAATGTAGTAAAAACTTTAATTCTGGAGTATATAATAGATATGATAATTTTTGAAACAATAAAATAATATGATAAGGTCAAAAGAATTCAAACTAATCTATAAGTTTGGTTGACTCTCCTAATTTCTCTAGCAGGAACTTTTGGTTTCTGGGGTAAGTTCAAACCAACGAAATACCAGTCTATTAAAAGTAAACAGGTGGAGCAAACCTCCCACGGGTTGGATCCGATTAAACACTGATGGTGCGTGCAAACGAGCCTTGGCCGTAGC
>JANZXR010000008.1:16214186-16230348 GCA_027575705.1 Erythroxylum echinodendron
GAAACAATAAAATAATATGATAAGGTCAAAAGAATTCAAACTAATCTATAAGTTTGGTTGACTCTCCTAATTTCTCTGGCAGGAACTTTTGGTTTCTGGGGTAAGTTCAAACCAACGAAATACCAGTCTATTAAAAGTAAAAGCTAGTATTACATACATGCACAACAAACTTTCATCTATTGGATTGGACTATAAACAAGTATATTTCTTGTATGAACATTACCATAAGATTATGTCAACCTGGACTTAATTAGAGCAACTTTGTTATAGTTTTAGCACTAACTATTGATTAGAGCAACAATCTCTTTAGGTTAGCTAGAGACATACGTATGGTTATTGAATTTAAAAAAGACGAGAGCTTTTTCATAGGCCAGCCTAAAACTTGGTACTTCGTAAAACATCTCGTCTCAAAAGGGTCAAACTTATCTTGTGTATAAGGTTCACCGAGATTTTTGATGAAGGTCATAATAATATGCGCAGCATTTTTTTTTTGTACTTTCATAACTTTTATTTGGTAAATAATTTATCAGCCATTTTTTTAATAGATCGAAAAGTTTTAATTTTTTTGATTATATTAAACTATTGATAATTATGTTTGATAATTAATTGATCGGATTGGCAGATTGAATTAAATTTGCTGATTTTGAAAATGCTACTAAAAAGAGCATTTTCCTCTAATAGCTGAGAAATTACAGGACTAAAAGATAATTATATCCAAAAGTTATTACAAATTACTAAAAGAGATAGAAATAGAGATATAAATTTGACTTAATTTATACAAAATTTAAAAAGTTAATCATTAAATTGACTTAATTTATACAAAATTTAAAAAGTTAATCATTAATTTAATATTTTAAATATTTAATATTAAACTAAAATTTTCAAAAAAATAAATACTTTTAAATTTTTTTATCGCTAATTATATTACATTATTTACTTTTGTATAGACCTAATATTTAGGTCCCTTTTTATAGCAATATTTAGTATATAATATTATTATCACTTGGATATTGTGTTTAATTTGATTCAATCTAATTTAAAATTAATAAGTTGAATTTAAATTAATTATTTTTATCTAAGTTTAAATTTTAAGAGATTAATATAAATAGTTTTTTCAAAATAATTCTATTTTAATTTAATTTATTACAATAAATAGTTTCAAATTTTCAAAAATTTCAAATTAAAATTAAAATAATAAAATTTATATTTCTTTAAATTAGAAATTTAATCGATATCATTTTTATAGACTTAATTTCATATTAAGCTTATTAATGCCGTATTTGAGAAAAAACTTTTAATGTGATCCGATCAAATCCATTCTCAAGCTTATTTTTAGTAGCATTTTAGTGATTTCTTCAATTGGCCCTTGCAAATTTCAAAAGATCTCAAGAAGTTTTAATGGAATTCATTCATCATTGAAAAGTTGCATTGAGAGGATTTTTGGTATTTTTAAGGTTCGATGAAAGATATAGGAGAAGATGATAGTGTTGATTTCTTTTACTATGTCTAAATTCTTATAGGAATATTCAAAAAAAATATTAAGATATAAATAACTAATACTCATCTCTTTATTATTTTTTTAAAAATCATACTCTCATAAGTCATTTTATATATAAACAGCTAATATTAAACAACTAATTTTATCAAACATCTTTAAATAAATAATTGATGTTATCCGTCGATCAAATCATTAATATTAATATACTGTTAACTAACTACTAACAAAATCAGTTAACAACTAATATAATATGTTGATTGGCAAATATAACTATAAATTTTTTTTTATGACTTAAAACTTGCCAAATATGACTTAAAAAAACTATTTTTATGTTGTAGTCTTACGATAATAAAGCCAAGGTGCGACGATGAAAGCTAAGGAGCGACGTGCTGTGCTTGCTTCAACTCATCCAGTCGAGTCATTTTCACGCATCGCAACATGGCATCAAGCTGCTGTTGCGTGCAAGGCTAAAATATATTTATTTTTGCTCCAAAATAAAAAATTCTATTGAACAATGAAAGACATGAATTTTCGAGGTCCAATAATTTCACCTACAGAAAATCCAAAATTTGTGATTTAGATCCATCAGATTGCCCATTCGTCCATGTGCCCAATTTAAAATTATATATTATTTAGAATAAACAAAATATATTGTAATTTGTAAAGATTATAAGACAAACCTTCTGAATTAAGAGTCAATGCTGACTTGATACACAAACTTTCCTCTCATCACTTTCAAACTTCCAACTTTGTTGTCCGTTGATAAATAGCAGAAACAGTCTAAAAGAAGAATTTGGAGAGACATAACACAAATAGAAAATCCAACGACTCTCTCTCTCCACAAGTATATATCTCAATCGCCAACTTCCGAATACCGTTATTGCGCATCCGAATTTCGACTCGCCGTCGGCGGAGACGATACTGGCAACTCTATAGCCGGCGGATCGCCAGCCGTCTTGTCCTTTCTCCTTGTCTTCCTCGTCTTCGCCGATGTTTGCATGCCAAAACGATTTTAAGATGGTCGTCGGTGAGAAATCGGAGGATTCAAGTTGCAATAACGCTGCTGTTGGTCAGCAACAACTGCGCCGTCGTGCCGGGGGCAGGCCGGAGAAACCGCAGCGGCAGAAATCCTTCAGTAGAGACATCGGACATGCGGCCTCCGAGACTTACTTGATTACTCGCCTGGCGATCATTCTTCTCCGATATCTTGGGTATTCCTGCCAACCTTTTTCCCGCTAAAACCTGTTTTATGAACAGTTTAAGTTCTTTAATAATTGTTTTCCCGCGAAAATATTCTAATAGAATTGTTACAGAGAGTCAATATTTTGGTTACATGACAAAAAAGGACATGACGAAATTCCAATCAAAAGAAAACTAGATTCTAGCTAATTTCTGGTCTTTATTTTTATAGAGCTCATATTTCATCTAATAATTGAAACTTGAAATTGCCTTGAACTCGATATTGCTGCAACTTAAATTTTGCATCACTTACTCTGTTAATATTATCTGCATGGAATGATTAATGTTACAATTTTTGGGTCTTAAATTCTTAATGACTCTGGTCTGTATCAGATTGAGCGGTTTACGGGAAAGTGGTCCTAGCATCTTGTCCTTTAGTTTTGCGAGACATTTAGCTTCTAGGGATGTGGGAATTGTGATATCGGATCGGCTACAGACTAATAGTATTTACAGGATTATGTTATCATTTGAACTACAATTCTACTGGCTTATCATACAAATATCTAGAATTTAAAACGATTCTACTTATTACCACCCTTTCTCTTTGCTTCGACGTTGAAGCATGTAGACTTGGATTTGCAATCTCATTAGCCATGTCTTATCGGGGTCTTTAAAGCTTTGGCTTAAGATATCTGCATTTTAAGCAAAGTAAGGAGAAAGTAGCCGTATTTTTTTTGCCATACTGTATCCCTAATGGAACTTCAATTGGACACTCTTTTTGCAACCTTGTCATTTTGTAATCATTGTTCTTGTTTCAGGTTAGGCTACCGGTGGATCACAAAATTTCTTGCCCTTACATTTTATGCTGCCCTACTTTTACCTGGCTTCATTCAAGGTTTGTGCACCGTGTTGCTTTAAATTGTTTGACTGTCATGGACTGCTTGCTCTTAATCATCTTCCATGTAGAAGGATGTGATTCTGGATCCATTTCATGTAGAAAATTTTCTCTATTTGCTTATGGGTCTATTTATTTGTTTCAGAATGCTCAGTGTCTTTGAACATTTTACTCCATGGGAGTCCCTGATCTATGTTGCTTTAAGCGTGGTCAAAATTACTCTTGATCATACATAATGAACATTGAAGCCTTTACATTCTAAATTTCATCTCTAGACTATTCATCTTAAGTAGAATTATGAGGCAAACTCAGCTACATTTAATAGGATCTTCAGAGTCAGTCCAACTCTCAGATATGTTGTAAAGTCTTCACTTTTGCAATATCCCTTTAGAAAAATCAATCAGTAGTTCATGCTACATGCTTATACTGTAATTCTGCTTGCAATTCCGAGGTTAGTGTATTCATTCATTATTGTTCTTTAACAGGTGGAAAGAAGATTTTGCATTTCAAAATTTATATTAATTTTCTGATTGATAAAAAAAACTCACTTGTTTCTTGATCTCTGCAGTTGCATGTTATTATTTCTTCTCAAGCCAGGTGCGGCGGAGTATTATTTATGGCGATCAACCCAGAAATAGGTATGTGAATCTGCTGCAGTAGGCCTATTTAACATATTTTCCTCCCATTTACCGATAATCTGAAAGGTGGTTTACCGGTGTGACGGTGGCATTTCAGGTTGGATCTATACTTACCAACAAATAAAGATGGCCTAAAGCCAGTTGTGGCATTTGTAACTGGAGGTGCCTGGACTATAGGGTGAGTAATCCAAAGACACTGCTTGTGTTTTCTTCAACAGTTGAGGGATTTTGCTTGATTATTATTTCATCTGACTGTTCCAAGTGTAAGTAGTTCTACTCCGCTGCTTTAGCAAGTTAGTGGAAGACCTTGTATTTGACATGTTGGCCCATCATTCAACATGGGTTATCTCAATATTGCATCTTTTGGTATAAAAAATATTTGAACAGGCACATGCTTGATCCCATGAGCTGTCCACATACATTAGCTTTTGTACTGGATGACAATTCTTTATCAGTTTTTAGTGTCAAATTGTGCCCTCTAAAGTAGCTGATTATGGCTCGGATACGTATTCATGTCAGATGCATGTTTGTTTTGAGATTGGGATTACTAAATCAAGTTCTGCTAATGGTAGTAATCGTAGTATTGAATACTCTTTGTTGTATCCCAATCAAAACTATTTATTGGCGATCCAGGTTGAGGTTGCCTAGTCTCTTTTATGTCTTAGAAAGAGCTACCTGTAGGGACTTTGGTAATTGGAAGATTCTTAGAGCAAGAGGCCTTCTATTTATTCATTTACTAACTCTGAAGCTACTTATAAGATACTTGATACTGACATAAATGTCCATCTTCATACTATATGCCTTTTTCCTCAACATTAATTTCTGTATCTCCATTGTGATTTAGTTATAAAGCATGGGGGGCTCTTCTAGGAAAGCAGTTGGCAGAAAGAGACATCATAGTGGCATGTATTGATTACAGGTATGTGGTTTTGGGTTGAGCAGTAGAATGTAGTCCGCGGTTTGAAGTAAAGTGGAGGTAAACATACATATTAAGTGACACACCAAGTATTGATTGCCTGATATTTGGAAGATGCTAAAACCCTCGAAAATGTAGCTCAATTTACCGAGTTTAAGGGATAATCTCTGTTTTTCCTAAAAGGAAGATGCTTATAATTTCAAGAAATTTGTGAATCATTTTCTCATCTTTGAATGATATAATGATTAGGATTTCAGCAGGCATTTTAGAGATTTTACATGAAATATATTAATAATGATTTTCTCCAATGTAATTTAGAATCTGCTTTGTTTTTTGCTACTGTTCTACGCCTCATCCCTTGCATTTCCCATCGGTTTCTTCCTCTCTTCATCTATGCTTCTCAATTATTTTGTTCCCTTTCTTTCCTGTTCCCTCCAACTCCAACATGCAATTTCTTAATTTGCAAACTTACTCGACTCTGAGAAATGATACTTCCAGTCAGGTTTGAGACAAAAAAGCTAGAGCTCATATTTGTCACCTTGATGCAACTTTTTAAGACTAGAACTTTCCATATAGAGACTGGCTAATATCTGTCTCTTGAACTTATTTGGCTAACATCCTCATGCAGAAATTTTCCTCAGGGAACCATCAGTGACATGGTAACAGATGCTTCCCAGGGAATATCATTCATCTTTGACAACATTGCTGATTATGGTGGTGACCCCAACAGGTGGAAGAACAGAGGTTATGTTTTGCCTCCAATCACATCTTAACTGTCACTGATTGTTTTGTTCTTATTGGTTAGGATTTATCTAATGGGACAATCAGCTGGTGCACATATTTCTGCTTGTGCTCTCTTGGAACAAGCAATTAAAGAAGCTAGGGGAGGAGAAAGCTTCTCTTGGAGTGTCTCCCAGTTAAAATGCTATTTTGGTTTATCTGGAGGGTAAGTTTTTGATCTTGTGCTCTTTTATAAGTTTGAAACTTCACTATTTTGTAACATTCTTATCCATCAGCTAATAGTGAGTTTGGTATAAACCAGTATGAATTACCAACATGGTTAATACTGTTTGAACTTCCAGCTAGGAACTCATGGGACTAGACTTTGTTTACATTGAGAAATTCATTCTATATTATAAATGGAGTATGTGAATGGACTAGTAAAGAATTGCACTAATTGGTGGTTACTGTTTTTTTCATTCTTGATAGAAAATTTCTCTTCCTTTGTTTGTAATTTTCCATATGTAGGACATGACAAAGCAAGAAGCAGTTGTCCGCTTTTTTTGCCAGTGGTGCAAGCAATTGATTCTACCTGTCAAACTATTAGTCAAACATATGCATACAAGCACATCATGTGTTGCACTATAAACATTGAAGAACTTTTTTATCACCATTAGGCTTTAAGGATGGGAAGGACTTTTGGTAGTTTTACAGTATTACTTAGAGGTGGATCATCTGGAAGCATCTGTTACTTACAGCTACAAACATATGACTAAGAGTTTTCATTTTGATCTTGTTAAGAAAGCCAGCTGCGGCTCATTAACTTTTGGTTTATCCCACAAACTTCCATTCATGTGCTTACTATAATATTGTTCATCTGTTTGAAACTCTCTCACAGGTACAATATATTCAAATTGGTTGACCATTTTCATAATAGAGGCTTGTATCGTTCACTCTTTTTAAGGTATTACCAAAAGAATTCTTGCTGCTTCTAAGAGTATACTAGGTAATAACAATAGGCATTTTGTTCTATGATGTTAGTTTGTTCACATCAGTTTCTCTAACATTTGTTTACAGCATAATGGAAGGTGAAAAGTCTTTGCAACGATTTTCTCCTGAAGTTAGACTACAGGATCCAAGCCTCAAGGATGCTGTTTCTCTTCTGCCTCCTATCATTCTTTTTCATGGAACGGCAGATTATTCTATACCGGCAGATGCCAGGTTAAAATTTCTAGTTAGTTACCAAATTTGTGGAAATTGTGGCATATCAATTATGAGAATCATATTCATAAATGTTGCATGCCGATCATAGCATATTAATTGTAAGAATCATGTTAGTAAATGTCGCATGCTGATCATGACTTGTTCCTTTGACTTTTGAACAATGGGTATAACTTCTATGTCTAGGTCAACAACAAACTATGTGCGCATATAGAACAATGTAGTTAAGAGTATCACGAATCCTGATACTGGAAGTCATAGATAAGTTGGTTTATTTGTAACATCAGATCATTCTTCTTCGCAGCCAAAATTTTGCTGAGGCTCTTCAAAGGCTTGGAGCTCAGGTTGAACTGGTTTTGTTTGATGGAAAAACTCACACAGATTTGTTTCTACAAGTATGTGGTGTATTGAACTTATCTTCCAGTACGAGTAATTTAAGTGAAAAATTGTGGATGTGTATGTAAAAAAACTGGGCAGACCATATGAAGCCTGCGCATCACAAATTTTTCTTTTTTTTTGGGAGCATGAGCAGTTGTTTTCACAAATTGAACGCATTTTAATTTAGTGGGGACCATGCTATGCAGGATCCTCTTAGGGGCGGGAAAGATGAACTATTCGATCATCTGGTTGCTGTTATACATGCTGGTGATGCGGAAGCTCTTGCCAAGGATGCTACGGCACCACCAAGAAGACGACTGGTTCCTGAGCTTTTGTTAAGGCTGGCTTCTCGTGTCAGCCCATTCTAGATCTTAAAATTGGAATGCTGTTTTGCTCTTTTCCGGCTCATTCTTTGCTGCACTCTTGTAGCTAAGCTCACTTCAAGTGTAATGCTCCTTATCAAGCTTATTTTTTGTATCCATTGTAACCCTTTTCTGAAGATTATGGAAGAGAATCTATTGGAGGGCTGAAGAAGTGAAGAACAAGTCGTGTAACATTTTCCCAAGGATTTTCTTATTCTGTCCAGTCATGATGTGTTTGAAAAATGATGCTAGTAAGAGTCCTGATTGTTTCTGTTAGTGATGATTTTAAGCTAAAGCAGCCTCAACTCTGTGTTCTCTGTTAGTAATGGTTTTAGCTAAAGCAGCCTCAACTCTGTGTTCTCCAGAAAATCGCAGTCTTCAAACTTCTTTATTAAATCTTCTGTGGTTTAAGTCAATGTGCAGGTTTGAGAGAATCATTTTCAAGTCCTTTCTAGTTCTGAAAGATTGGTGCCGATCCCTTGAATGTTCCAACTTCGTTGACAATTGACCATAATCTAAACACGCAAAAAAGGACAAGAAATTTACATATTAAACAAAGAGACTCCCATCCAAATTGTTTGATTAATAAAAATTACCCAAAGCCTAAGAGACGCTCCTGCACTGATAATTTGAAAAAACATCGTTTTCAAATGCAGACGTAAGACAACGAAAGGTCCGTATAATATTTATGTTAATAAAATGAGATATAATGTAATAATATTTATTTGTTTGAGATGAGGGTTTTTGATAGGATATAATGGAATGAAATAGAGGAGGAGAGTTTGATATTGCATTTTATTTCATCCTAAACAGTAAAAATAAGAAATTTTCGATTTAAGGAATTTAAGATAGACTGTAAAATAATAAACAATTTTTATTATATTACATTATAAACTCTTCTTCTAAACAATGTTTTACTATATTATATTATGAATCTTTTCATTTTTTTCAAACAATAATTTTTTAGTATTACATTCATTTATATTCTATTTCGTTAAAAATCTTACGTCTAATTAAACATAATCTTAACTTGATTTCCTTAGCTAAGAAGTCTTGTGCGTCACAAGTCCTTGTACCCAACCGAAGAAGAAAAAAACTCATCGTCGCATCCTCTGTTATTGAAACACCAAAGTTGACGACAAATGTTGAGAGAAATTTTGGAAAAGAAAAAGATTATTTGAAGGTATCAATGATCTTTTCATTTAATAGGAAAATAGCTAATGTTCTTCTCTCCCCGCTGACCTGCTTAGAACAAAGAAGGTGACCATGTTCTCTGTTGCGAATAAAAGTAAAGAACAGAAAAGAAAAAGAGAGAAGGAGAGAAGGAGAAAAGGAGAGAGAGAAAAGTTCAGAGAGAAGAGAGAAGAGCAGAGAGCCTTAGAGAGAGAAAGAAAGACACATATATTAGCTGATCCATATCTTTCTTGTGTGAGAAACGGTTATAATTTTTATACTAATTGTGTAACAGCTATAATATTTTTATACGTAACAATCCTTTCTCTAGAAAACTTTGTCCCTAAGATTATAGAGGTTTACAAAATTGACAAAAAATGAATAATCTTATTTTCTTTTCACTACCCATCTTCTTCACAGCATCACTGGTAATTGCTTTTGCAAAGCTCACAATATGCTCATTTAACATAACTCCAAAAATAGATGAAATGCTTCTATACCTTGCAGGATCAATCTGCATGTTACTCTTAACAAAATCAAGAGGAGTAACCGTCATCTGCATGTTACTCTTAACAAAATCAAGAGGAGTAACCGTCATCTGGGTTAGACCACAATGGAGAAGACTGCCAACTGTTCAAGCGACCTAGAAAGCTGAAGAGTACATCTCGATCTTACTAGGCTTACTGAGAGAGGGACAACTAAGGAATCATTGGAGGCAACGTCGTTGTTGACGACTAAGGAATCATCATAGGCGATGTCTTTGTTATTCGTGAGAGGGGTGGACTCTACGGCCAAAGACTTTTTGTAGTCCTCCTCTTGCATGGGTTGCTCGTTTTGATTTGTGAGTTCCGGACTAACTGCAATAGTAGCTCTCACTTCTACTTCTTGTTGCTTCAAAAATTGTGTCACCACAGCTTTAAACTGTAGCAAGTTGTTCTCCAATTTTTTTGTTCTGTTTAGAGCTTACAGAAACATTTTCTCATTTCTGTTTTGAAATTCTAGAAACATTTTCTCACTTTTGATCTGTGCTTCCATCAAGTTTTTCATGTTTTCTTCGATTCCACGCAGAATCGACTTCTCTGATACCTTTTGTTGCGAATAAAAGTGAAGAATAGAAAAGAAAAGGAGAGAAGGAGAGAAGGAGAGAGAGAAGAGTCCAGAAAGAAGAGAGAAGAGCATAGAACCTTAGAGAGAGAGGGAGACACACATACATTAGCTAATCTATATCCTTCTTATGTGAGAAACGGTTACAATTTTTATACTAATTATGTAATAGCTATAATATTTTTATACATAACATTCTCCATTTGATGGGAAGAGTGACCAGTGAAGGCCTAGTAGGCAAGGAAAGAGAGGTGAATACAACATGGTTGGTTGGATTGATGATACTGAACTCATCATTGTGACTTATCCTTTGCTCGTTCTTTTTCTAAAAAGATGACACCAGCAAGTTCTTTTTGGGTTCAAATTATCTGATTTTATTATTATTTGCCTATTTTGTTTTATGAGTATTCATCCATTTAATTTTTGTAAGTCTTGTTTATTGAATGAATGTATGCTCATAAAATATGATGGTTGCAAAATAATAAGAACAAGTGATCTGTTACTCCTCTTTTTGTCACCTTAATTCTTGCTAGTATTTTTTAGGCATTTATGACTCAGAAATGTAACAGGGATATTAGTAAATTATGTTAAAGCATTAAGTAACAAAGAATAATAATAATAAAAGAAGTCTAATTTGATTATCTTCTTCATAAGCAAGTGTAGCCCTTTGCAATTGTAAACATTCGTTACACATGCTTGATACTTAGCTATATCATTACTCTTTGTCCCCACAGTCTTACGTTAGTGTATACACGTAAACAATTTGAAGATAGGGGAACCTCCCTAATATGATAGGTGGTGATGAGCCCAGTTAACAAATTCCAAGCATTTGATTGTAATTAGTTGGGTTATAGGCCTTTCACGTTCAATATCTTCTCAACATTTGGATGGAAAGTGAATTTACAGATTGTCTAGTTCACCTACTAGAATAGATAAAGAATAAAATGGTAATTGTTTAGGAGCATAGAAAATGAGGAATGAATGAAAAAGGTATTATCTAGTTTTGTTTATTTTTAAGAATTTCTAACGATGATGTAATGTCAATGTTTAGTTTGAAAACATAAATTTAGAATGACAAAGGAATAATTAAGAAAAAACCAAAATATCCAAGTAGTCCTTATTAACTACATTATTATTATTATTATTATTATTATTATTATTATTATTATTATTATTATTATTATTATTATTATTATTATTAATTTTCTTCATCATCATCATCATCATCATCTTCTTCTTTTTCTTATTATTATTATTGTAATAACAACTAAGTAATTATGTACATTCCTTAAGGATATTTTTGTCCAACATGTCCTCAATTTTATTCCCAACCGTTTGGAATAGATAAAGATAGGGGTGATGAGTTTACTTATTCCCCAAACTCAAAGAATAAGTAAACCATTGGATTATATATTATTTATGTTTTCTTCAACCAAACAAGAGAATAACCTATTACCAGGAATATATTATGAATGAAATAGTTATTCCAGTTAACTAAACATCCTGTTAGTCTATTACTTGATGCCATAATAAAACCCTATCTCTCTATGTTTGGATTAACATACATGCTCGTCATCGTTAAGGAACCTGAGTAGGTTGTCGTTAAAGATGTGAAACTTCTCCCTCTTCTTCTCAAATTCAACCTTACTCAACTTATTAAGGTGAATGCATGCTTTGAAATTTTTCAGCCATCTAATCTATGATAACATTTTAGTATCTTAACCAACATCTACTATACATTGCCATTATTTTCACATGCAAATATCTCTTATGTTGTAATCCTTTATTTAGTCTTAGTTTTTATTTTATTTATGCTTATCTAGTTATCATCAAGGTTGTATATAAAAGGACTGTTTTCTCACTTAGTAAATATAACAAAACATTACCCTTTATTTCTATTTCTCTACTCTTTCTTAGTATTAGTGTCTAAATTCAATTTCCCTTAAACACTTGTTTCAAAATAAGACAATAGATCTCTCTAACCTTTTACTTATTCATAGATCTCTCCACATCTAGTTCTTTTTTTGGCACATTCTACTAAATTCAGAATACTCCGCACACACATATCCATAACATAACTCAACACCACCATCGACATCCATTTATTCCTGCATACTCAACATTTCCTTTTCAATTCTAGAATACAACAGTACCAGCACTTATACATAAAAACATATCCATAAACTAAACACGATACTAGTACCATTACAAAGCCACAAACTTGTTAGAACACATCCTACCTACATTGGCCTTCAATTAGATCACTAATTTCCTTAACAATATCGTTAGAGTCTACAAATTATCTAGTCTAAAGAAATTAGATTAAATCTTTCTCTAATTATCTATGATCTTTTAGTATATGTTGACGACACCATCACACCTTTGAATAACTCTTAGTCAATTGATTACAACAAATGGAAGAAGATGGATGAGCTTGTCTACTATTTTTTCACTGGCTCCCTCTCTAGCTCCACAATGTGACTCGTTCTCAGACACACCACTACATGCAGTCTCTGAATTGTCCTTGAAGACTACTTCATGCTCCAGTCTTCCTCTCAAAGGTCCCCCCTCCGTCGGAAACTTCACATTGTTAAGAAGGGCTTCGATACCATCATCGATTATCTCATTGTTGCCTCCGCTTCAATAAATTTATGGCATCAATGTCTGGGTCCTTCCACATTATCTAGATTATGTCATATTTTGCATTTTAAAAATAATCTCAATCCATGTACTTCTTGTCTTCAAGGCAAAAGTATTCGTCTTTTATTTCCTCTGTCTACCTATATTTCTATCAAACCTTTACAATTAATTCAGTGTGATATTTAGGGTCCTTCCTCGTCTCTTTTCCAATCAAGTTATCGTTATTTTATTATCTTTATGGATGAATTTAGTTGGTTTACTTAGATTTTTCTTCTCACTCGCAAAAATCATGCGTTGGTTTGTTTTCACTCCTTTAGAACCACAGTTGAAAATCAATTTTTCACTACCATCCAAATTTTTCAATGCAATGGAGCTGCCAAACTCACTAAAGGTGCCTTTACACACTATCTTCTTTCATATAGAATCACTCTTTGCATCTCTTGTCCCTATACACCCCAACAAAATGACCTTGTTGAACTCTTATTAATATCTTACCTACTCTTTTTTCTTCACCATAAATCTCCTCATGAAGTCTTTTACTGTACTAAACATGACCTTACTCATATTGTGTTTTTGGTTGTGCATTTTTACCTTATTTGGGCCCCACTCGTCTTGATAAACTTACCCCAAAATATAACCAATGTGTTTTTCTTGGATATGCCTTCCAATATAAAGGCTATTAGTTTTTTGAACCATCACTGCCAACCTTTATATTTCCTATCATGTCTCCTTTATTGAACATCTCTTTCTCTACCATAAATTACCTATGTCATCTTCTACCTCACCCTCCTCCTCTCCTTTTTCTTTACCTATACCTCTTCCACCTTTACCCTCTCCTCCCTCTTCCCCCTACCGCAAAACACATCATAACCTCTTCCTCATCCAATGATCCCCTGTACCCAAGATAACCCACGTACCACTTGACATTTTTCTAATTATATCGCTTACACTGTTACCATCCCAAATACTCATATTGATCCCACATTCTTTACTCAAGCCAAAAAATTTCCTCACTGGCACCAAGTTATGCTTGATGAGTTATAGCACCCTCCATCATAATCACATATTGACCCTTGTTTATCCTACCAAACACAAACATTGTCGGTTGAAATGGTTTTTCGCACTTAACAAAATCCCGATGGCTTTCTTGACCACTATGAAGTTCATCTTGTTGCCAAAGATTACCATCAAACTGCAGGAGTTTATTACACTACTACTTTCAGTCCTGTTATCAAACTTACCACTATTTGAATCATCATTTCCTTGGCTATGTCTTATAATTGGCATATTCATCAATTTGACGTTAATAATGCCTTTCTTCATAGTTACAAGACACAAGTCTCAACCTCCTGGCTTCACAGATCCACATCATCCTCACTATGTTTGTAAACTTCATAAAGCCTTATATGGTCTCACATAAGTCCCTCGAGTCTGGTTTTATCGTCTTAGTTAAAAACTCCTTGAACTCCTTTTTAAACCCTCAAAGTCTGACACCTATCTGTTCATTCATAAAACCAACTCTCACATAACTTTTCTCTTAGTTTATGTAGACAATATTATGGTAATCGGTTCCCTACCCTCCTTTATCACCACACTTATTCGTGAACTTAACTTTACCTTTTCTATAAAAGACTTAGGTCCTCTTCATCATTTTCTTAGTGTTGAAGCTCACACCACTTCTTAAGGTCTTCTTTTTACCTAAACCGAATACACCAATGATCTCCTTCTTTGAACTGACTTTGATAAATCTAATCCAGTTCATACACCCATCACTCCATCTCTTCCCTTGTCTAAAAATTATGGTGTTCTTTTTGATCTTTCTAAATATTGTAGCACTATTGGTACTCTTCACTACCTTTGTCTCACCTATCCTGATATCCAATTTGTTGTCAATAAGTTCTCCCAATTCCTACTTTTTTCTATTGACATTCATTGGTCTGTAATGAAATGGATTCTACAATATCTCCACCTCACACCCTCTCATGGCATCCATTTCACAAAATCTTCCACCCTGTCTTTACAAACCTATTGTGATGCTAATTAAGTTGGTTGTCTTGATGATTGATGTTTTACATAGACCTAATCTTATCTCTTGGAGTGTCAAGAAGCAACCAACTGTTGCTTGATCAAGTACTGAAGCTGAGTACCACAACATTGCCTTTGTTTCTACATAATTATGTTGGATTACTAATCTTCTTGGTGAATTTTGGGTCTTGCAAATCTTTCTCCTACCTTTTGGTATGACAATCTTGGTGCTACGTTTTTAACCTTAGATCTCATTTCTCATGCTTGTACCAAGCACATTGAAATTGACATTCATTTTGTTCGTGATCTAGTTACTAGCAAAGCTCTAATCATTTGCCACATTTCGTCCTCCACTCAGATCACTGATATTATGATTAAAGCTCTTTCCTCTTTAGCATTTCAATGATTGCGAGACAAGCTCATTATCGCATCATTATGTGAACTTGAAGGGGTTGATAACTTCTTAGTATCTTAACTAACATCTATTGTATATTACCATTATTTTCACGTGTAAATATCTCTTATGTTGTAATCCTTTATTTAGTATTATCTTTTATTTATTTCTGATTATCCAGTTATCATCAAGGTTGTACATAAAGGAATTTTCTCACTTAATTAATATATAAAAAATTACCATTTATGCCTATTTCTTTACTCTTTCAATCTAATGATGAGTTTTAGACATAGAACCTCTTACTAAACCTAAGTCAAGCTCATACTATATTTTATAAGGAGAAATGATTATGTGGGTGATTTAAAGAGGTTTTTCTTACAAACTTGAAGGACACACTTACTTTAGTTTATACCATTTAAGGTTGCTAAACCTACATCGCTATACTTACTTGAGATAAAACTTCCATAGCTACCAGTTTCCATAACTTAGAAAAATAAAAAATATGGGAACTTACATGCTGAAAAATATAATTCTGTCGATCTCCTTAACATATAAATCTTCTCAAGGATATGAGTGTTTTATCTATCTAATAACGATGATAAAAGTGAGTCATCTTACACGCTTTGTCCCTTGTATAGAGTGATGAACAATTAAGATTTGCTTTGGTTAACGAGTGAGATTGAACAATGCTTTGCTTCCCTACCATGGTAGAAAAATCTCTATGACATATTTCGCAGAGTATTCTTAGAGAATATTCTTAATGAGGCTTCTGTGGGACGATTCTTGTCAAATCCTTAACCTACCCCATACAAGCCAGTGAAGAGAGACTAAAGGTGAGTTATTGAAGAGGGTTGCCATTGTATCATAAGCATACATGTCGAAGGAAATTAAAATATGCGTAAAGAAGAAGAGGATTATTGTTTTACCATATGTTGGACCCCAATCCCCTTCTTACTAGTAAGCATGTGTTTAGTTTTTGTTGAGGTTTAATTTGATTAAATTGTTGTGGTTAGGTATTA
>JANZXR010000008.1:16232306-16251226 GCA_027575705.1 Erythroxylum echinodendron
TACAACTTTTATGAAGACCTCGAAGGTCGACTTTATCTTCTGAAGGGTCTATTATTATTTTTATCGTCTCATTGCTTTCGTCTCATTTTTGGCTTTCCTTTGTCTTATTTTTATCCTCTGATTTCTGTATATTTCGAAGTCTGTGAATAGTAACACAGACGATAGTCTATGAACAGTAACACAGACGATATCTTACAAATTTCATAACTTTCTCTAGCGTAATCGGTTCAGGGTATTCTCGTTATGGTTTGAAAGATTTCCCCTAAGGATCCTATGTAGCCGTGAACAGAACGTACTAGCGTAATTCCATTTTATGGTCTTGCGTAGCCGTGAACTTATGGGAGTCCATAAAGGAGCTCCATACCACTAGCGGGCAGGCGGAGAAGCCTTTAGACAAGTGCACTGTGTTAACAGAGGGGACCACCACAAACCCACATAACACAGAATTTTCATGTTCTTGAAAGCTTAATGCCCAAAATGGTAGTTCTTGAAATTCTTGCTTTTCGGATCAGAAACTTGTTTTCAAGAAGTATGCAACTTTTTGTAGAAAACAGTCTTTTTTGCAAAACATGCAGAAACTTGATTTCATAAAGTATATAACTTTGAAGAAAATATTTTTGTATGAAAACATGTAGCAACAATTGACATTTTGTGCCATACCAGAACCGAATAAACAGCTTGCATATTTATGCAGAAAAGCGAAATCATTGAAGACAAACATTTTTGGCTTATTGCTTCATTATAAAACTATAACCCACCTTAAAAATCCTTGCTTAGTTCTGCATCCAACTTATGGATGCTTTTCCTCTTGATTTCCTTGCCTCTCTTGAACCTCTCCTTGATTTCCTTCATGAAAGAAACATAACTCCTATTTAACCAAGATATCCAGATTCAGCTAAACCATAATGCACATTCCTAAAATGACTTACTGTGATTGTTCACCAAGTAATGAGATTCTTGGTTCCAAGGAAAACTCTTTCCTACTTCTTTCTTTTTCCCCTCTTGAATGCACTCAGATTATGTCTTCAAGCTTTACAGAAATTTCAACTTAGCTCACTACTCTCTTCTTTCCACTCACAGCCGAAACCTCTCTTCTTCTGTTCTTTCATTCACGCTACCATCTGCTAAGAAGAGATGTCCACCATGCCTCTCCCAAAAGTCCACTTTACCCTTGGTTCTTAAGCTATATACCGAAAATGCCCTCAATTTTTTCTCATGCATTTATTCCATAAGCCATTATGCTTGAGTTAATGAAAAAATTTTCAGGGGGTCGACAAAAAGAAACCAATTTTATAAAATTAAAAGCAACACTACAACAAAAGATAAAAGGTAATGTTAAACTTTCTCTTCATTTTACGATTATACAGGATCTTAAAAATATATAATTCTCACATATAAATTATCATACCTTGGTCTATAAATTCGAGTAATGTTGAATCTCTTCTATGTTTCTATTCTTTCTCCTTTCTTTATTACTTCTGTATTTTCTCCTTATTTGATGATTATCGGTATTATAAGTGGTTTTTGAGAAAATCACCTCTTAACTACCACACCCATCATGTCGGTATTAAGCTTTATAAACATTTATTACATGAGACATTAATAATCTAACATTCTCCCACTTGGCTCATTCAACTTTTCCATCTACATAAGTCGTTTAAATTTAATACGCATTGAATACATTAGTCATCATAATCAAGAATTAGAACTAACGTGAGTCATGCCGGTTGTATGTGATTTAAACAACATATTTCCTTCCTTGGACTACAAAGTTAGTCTTCTCTATAAAATGTTCCATAAATGGGAAACACATAATTGACCAAATACTATTGTCAATTCAAGAAGAAAAAAAAATCTATTATCATCATTCCATTCAATTCAAGATACACATTCAGAAAACCAGATAAATCAGAAATAAATCCAATAGTTAGCTCATAATGTCAATTAGATCAAAACATAAATGTCATCATAATATGCGTTAATGCCTACTTAGCAATAATGCCCATACTGTCAATATGCCCCATAAATATTTTGGGCAGTAATCCCTTAGTCAAAGGGTCAATAATCTTAAGATTAGTGCTAATATGCCTAATTGACACTCTACGTTTCTGATCTTCTTCTTTAATGACAAAGTATTTCAATTCCATATGTTTAGCACCTTTGGAATACTTGTCGTTTTTAGAAAAGAAAACTACTGTCGAATTATCGCAATAAACTTTCAGTGGCCTGGCAATAGTGTCTACTATTCTAAGTCCTAAAATAAAGTTTCACAACCACTTAGCATGAACAATGGCCTCAAAGCACGCCACAAATTCAGCTTCCATATTGGATGCGACAATTATTGACTGCTTCACACTCTTCCATGATATTGCTCCTCCAGATAAAAGATATACATAGCCAAATGTAGATTTTCTAGTATCCACATAACCAGGAAAATCTGAATCTAAATATCTAATTACTTCAAGATGATCGAACCTCTTATAAGTAAGCATGTGATCTTTTGTCCTTTGCACATATCTTAAGACTTTCTTTACAGCTTTCCAATTATCCAATCCTAGGGTATCTACCAAGCATACTAATTGCAAAGATAATGTTTGGCCTTATACACGTTTGACCATACATCAAACTCATAACAACATATGCATAAGGAATTCCTTTCATTTGTTTCCGTTCCATATCATTCTTTGGACATTGCATGAGACTAAATTTGTCTCCTTTCTGAATTGGAAATAGAGACGATGAACATTTATCCATTATTAATCTCTCTAAAACTTTATTAATATATGCTTTTTGAGACAAACCTAATAGTCCTTGTGATCTATTTTGAAATATTTCTATTCCGGTCATCTAGTTTGCCTCTCCCATATCTTTCATTTCAAAGTTGTTAGAGAGAAACTGCTTAGTCTCACTTAATAGACCAAGATTATTAGTTGCAAGCAAGATGTCATCAACATACAAAATTAAAAACATAAACTTACTCCTACGGACCTTCAAATATATACATCAATCAACAATATTTTCTCTAGAGCCAAAGGAAACAACAGTTTCATTAAACTTAATACACCATTGGTAGGAAGCTTGCTTGAGTCCGTATATTGACCTTTTTAGTTTACACACCACATGTTCTTTCCCTTTAATTGAAAAATCAATTGGTTGATTCATACATACATTTTCCTCTAAATTCTCATTTTGAAAGGCAGTTTTCACATCCATTTGATGTAGCTCTAAATCATAATGAGCTACTAGTGCCATGATAATTATGAGAGAATCTTTATTGGAAAGTAGTGAGAACATTTTCTTATAGTCAATGCCATACTTTTTAGTAAAACCCTTAGCAACAAGTCTAGCCTTGTAACGTTTAAGGTTGCCATAAGAGTCACGCTTTGTCTTAAAGACCCATTTACATCCAACTCTCTTGCATCCTTGAGGTAATTCTATAAGGTCCCAAACACCATTATGTTCCATGGATTTAAGCCTATCTTTCATTGCATCTAACCATTTATTAGCATTAGCACTATTAATGGCTTCTGAAAATGAAACTGGATCATTATTAATTCCTAAGTCATCTTCCAACTTTTGTAGATAGACCATATAATCATTCAGAATAGTAGACATCCTTTCTTTTTGGGATCTTCTTAATGCTATTTCCTATGGTTGTTCTAATGCAAGTTCATGTTGAATGTCAGGAGCATGTATTTGTTTCTCTTCATAATTATTATGTGGTGCAACAATTTGGGGAACAACAATTTGAGTAGTGGGAACACAAGTCAAAGGGACTTGTATTCTAACTTCCTTAATTTCCATATTTCGTGAAATGTCACTCCCATTAATTTCACCATTCTCAATAAACCTAGTATTTCTAGTTTTAACAATCTTTTACTATGGTTAGAACAATAAAATCTATACCCTTTAGATTTTTCTATGTAACAATTGAAATATCCACTGATTGTTCTTGCATTCAGTTTCTTTTCTTATGAATTATAAATCCTTATTTCTGTATGGCAACCCCAGACATGCAGTTTCTTTAAACTAGGTTTCCTACCAGTCCACGGTTCAAAAGGTGTCTTTGGAACTGCCTTACTAGGAATCCTATTTAACAAATACATGGCAGTTTTTAAGGCATACATACATAATGATAAGGGTAAAGATGCATTACTTAACATACTTCTAACCATGTTCATTAAGGTTCGATTATGCCTTTCTGATACACCATTTTGTTGTGGTGTACACAATATTATGTATTAAACACATATACCATATTTTTCTAGGAATTTAGTAAATGGACTAGGGTGTTGTCCACTTTCATCATATCTTCCGTAATATTCACCACTTCTATCAGACCTAATGATTTTTACTTTTTTGTCTAGTTGCCTTTCAACTTCAGTTATATAAATTTCTAAGGCATTCATTGCTTGAGATTCCTCATGCAATAAATAGACATATCCGTAATGTGAATAATCATCAATAAAGGTGATAAAGTATATTTCTTTACCAAAAGAATTAATATCAAAAAGTCCACATATATCGGTGTGTACAATTTCAAGAAGCTGAGTGCTTCTCGTGGCACCTTTCTTTGTGTGTTTTGTTTACTTTCCTTTAATACAATTCACACAAATATTGAGATCAGTAAAATCCAAATTTGGAAGAATTCTATTCTTTACTAATCTATCCAGTCTTTCTTTAGAAATATGACCTAAACGCTTATGCCACAAGTAAGTAGAACATTCATTCATAAAACTACGTTTAGTTCCAACTTTATGATGCAAGTTCATAAGAGTTTCAGCATATAAATTATCAAGATTCAATTTATATAAATCATCACAAAGTATACCAGATCCAATCATACTAGTATGCTTAACCAAACTAAAACGTCCATTACCAAACTTAAAAGAGTATCTAGTAACATCAAGTTTAGATAAAGAAATCAAATTCCTAGAAATACTAGGTATATAAAGAGTTCAAATAAATCTAAATGATGCCCAATATGCAGGATTAAACAGTAAGTCACAAATGCTTCCACTGGGATCTTTACTCTATTCCCCATGAAGATAAACTTCTTATTTGAGTTTGTGGTTTAGATCGTAAAGAATCCCCGCATAGTATTAGAAGCATAAGCTGTACATCCAAAATCAATCCACCAAGTATTACGTGGAACTTCAGTTAAATTTGATTCAAACCATACATAAGCCTTAAGCTTACCTTTCTTTTCGAACCAAGCTTTACCTCATGGACAGTCCTTCTGGGGTCCAGATTTTCCACATAAATGACGTTTGTTATTGTTTGCCTTCTTTTGGATCTTAATGGAGGACTAATTGGTCTTCGATGGTCCTTTCCCCTCTCCATGTTTCTTACGTACTTTCTTTCTAGTTCCTTGATATTTCACAAAATGGATGGAATGATTTCCTTGATTTTGAAGTTTTATTTCCTCCTGAGCCAACATACTGTGCAATTCATGCACATTCCATTTATCTTTCATTGTGTTACAGCTCATTTAGAATGAACCATACTAAGATGATAAAGAGTTCTAAATAAACTATACAAGGAAATTCTCATCCACTTCCATTCCCAAAGACTTAAGTCTTGCTGCAATATTTGCCATTTCAATGACATGTTCATACATAATATGAGAACCATCAAATTTTATGGTTGTCAAAGTACCCATTAGTGTCCCAGCAAGAAATTTATCAGCTGGTTGGGAGTGCTCTTCCACAAAACTCATAAATTCTTTAGCACTTTCAGTTTTAGGAAAAGCTAACTTGATGTTGTTTGCTATGCTCATTCGCATAAATATCAAGCTCAGGCTGTTTGATTTTTTCCAAGCTTTATAATGAGCCTTTTCTTCATCACTGCTAGTATTAGTAATAGCAACAGGCTTCTCAACTTGAAATGCCAAATCAAGATCCAATATACCAAGGTGAAATTGGACTTGTTCACTCCAGTTAGAAAAATTTAACCCATTAAATATTGGTACAAACGAAGCTTGTGAATGTAAAGACATAGGGATAGAAACTGCAATAAATACACACCTAACATTAATGCTTTGAGTTATAAACTAACATATTATATAGATTCAGATGAAAGATTATGTTAGCAATTAATGTACATTAATGTTCTCCTTTGGATGATACATCATTGCATAAAATAATCATAATGATGCCAATAATATTTAACATTACTAGGTAATGATGCATACAATACTTACAAATATTTATTATCTTTGGATAAGTAGGTAAAACTAATAGTGTATTTACATTACCAAACAATCATATTCATTCATTATAAAAACAACCAATTAACCTTTGGGTAATTCATAAATTTCTTGTAATAATGAATTTCATTTTTCTCATAAATAAACATCATTTATAGCATCAATTTTATGAGTGAGTGATTGAAAAATTCTAGTCAATTTCGAATTAAATTAGCTTAAAGATTTAATCAATTTAGTGATTAACAAATCTAACATAATATTGTTCCAAATTTGATAAATCCTTAAAACATTAATTATTCAATTATCCTAGGATAGAAACAAGTTAACATGCATATACTTCATCCTCATTCACGTTAACGTGCATGTTTTTTATACTATTCATGCATGCATAACTACACTAACATAAATGCATGGACTGTTTATCTTTTATTGTTTAATACTATTAACACCATTCATGTACACTAACATAAATGCATGCATTGTTCATCTTTTATTGTTTAATACTATTAACACCATGCATACACTGTTCACGTTCATGCGTCTTTTATTAAAACAACCAATGACATAATAGAGATGATGCACCATTACACCAACCGTATACATGACTAATACGATAGTAATCTATGCTGTCTTACGCCACTAAGGGAAACATCATTACCGATAGCAGCTGGATCATTCACTAAGAAAACACATGCATTTCTCCCGTACTTGAAAAATAAAAATTGCCCATATATATATCGGAGAATCATATAGTTCACAACCAGATGCTCTGATACCATATGTTAAACTTTTCCTTCATTATACAATTATACAGGATCTTAAACATATATAATTCTTATATATAAATTATCGTACCTTGATCCATAAATTCGATTGATGTTGATTCTCTCATGTGTTTCTATTCTTTCCTCTTTATCACTTATGTATTTTCTCCTTATTTGATGGCTATCGGCAGAAGCAACGTAATCGACAAGAATAGGACCAAAAGAGGCGATGTTTATCAGTGGTTTTTGGGAAAACCACCTCTTAACTACCACACCCATCATGCCGATATTAAGCTTTATAAACATTTATTACATGAGACATTAATAATCCAACAGGTAAATCAAATAGATCTCAAGAGTATGTTTATTTTATTTGTTCAAAATTGAAATTTAAATACGAATATTGAAAAACTAAGATAAATGTTTTAAACAATATACTTGAATTATAATATTTGAAAATTGAGATTATTATTACTTTAGGAGTTATTCGAAAGTTTGAAATTTTAGTACATATAGGAAAAGCTATGATCAAAACCCAAACTCTTTCAAGTTTTTTAAATTGTTTAGGCAAAAATGTTTTGGAACTTGTGAAGGGCCTAATTTATCTAGAAATATGGAACATATCTTCTATGCCTAAACGTCTATTCCTATGTTGCAGCAGCTTTCAACCATGCAATTTTTCTCTTTCTCATTTATCTAATGGATGAAAGAAATTTAGAACAGGACAAGAACACCTTAAGAGAACAATAAATTCTGGAGCGTAGAAATATAGGCCCCACAAATTCAACAGAATTGAATATTCATCGAAGCACCATTCAGGAGAAACCAAGGTCTTGAAATGGTAATTTTCTAATAATTTGAGAAAAATTATCGGAACCAATTACAAATATAAAGGAAATGAGGAGCTATTAAAACTAGATAGGAACTACTCTTTGCTTGACTTTGGAATTTTTATCCTTTATGCCACTCCTGGTCACCACCAATGAAGAGGAAAAGCTTAAAGTCACGTCCTCTTGAAAATTCAAAGACTACATTTTCTGAAATAATCAAAAGTTTTACGGGATCCACTGTAGTACATAGTCCCCACTAGGCCATAACCTTTGCCTAGGCCAGTAGAGTGACATCCACTCATTTTAAGTGACATTTAACGTAATTGTCCCCTGGTCAGCTAGGAGTTTGATATTTCTTTGCATTGCTCAACAAGAAGCAATGACTGTGGTTTCCAGGATAGTAGGAGATTATGAAAAGGAGAAAAACACCAGTATAATAAATAAGAGAGATTAGAGTCGGCAATGAACAACATCAACTACACACGTAAGTAGTATCTTAACTGAATAATCTGAAAGGTTGTAGTAGTTTCGCAAACTTTCATATTTTTATCGCAGTCGTTTCTAGTACAATTAAAAACCAAAAAAATTGAATAAAATAAAATAAATCAACACTGATATGTGTTAACGTAGTTCGACACACCTTACTTATGTCTGCAAGGCCCTCATTTAGCTTAATTCTTTTACTAATGACAATAGTTTTATACAAGACTTTCCTGAGCCGATACCACTCAACCCTTGACACTATCTCTCATCCTCACTACTCCTGAAAAAATTTCACACCTAATAGTACGATCGCCTTCAGAGGTTTTTTATCAACAATTGTATAACGAAAGAACACTAAATAAATAATTCAAGGGATTAAACAAAATTTAACATAAATGAAAACACTTGAGATAAAAAACAATTCCCTTAAATATATCGCTTCATCAACGAAAGAAAGAGAAGTTGTCCATCGAAAGATCTGTTATGAGGCTTCAATATCATCACTGAAAATTCCGCACACAATAGCCACAAAGCATCTCAAATTAATAAACATTTCTTCACCAAAGCGTCATACACAAAGAGTTGCAACAACCATGACAACTGCTAAAGTTTTTGATACCAAACCAACAACAAAAACAGCAGTTATAAAATCACAAAAACTTTTAAAATTTTAGCACACCAATACAAAAAATGACAGTCCCAAAAATACCTGCGACAACCCTCAATGGTCATTGAAAACTAAAAGAATACTAAACTACAATGAGTCACGTAATTATCCAAAACACATCATCATAGATCGCTCAACCGAACCATATAAAAAATAATAGAAAAAAATCAAAGCTGTAAGGATTCCAGTCAAAAATCATGCAAGAGCCACAAAAACGCAGCAGCAAGATCAATTCATAATTAATGCAAAATCAGCTACTAAGTTTATCAGAGATGGCTCTGAAATCCCAGCTACCGAGACCTCAAATCAACCACAATGACCACCCACACTTCACATGAAAAACCCTTGTCAAAGCACAGTAAGAATACCAAAGACTCCTTCAACACTACGGTCACATAACTCACACACAATTCTTCAGAAAAATGTCTCACAGAATCATTACCATGTGTGTTGCAAAAAGGAGAAAAGCACAGTGATCACCGTGGTCGAATCAATACTTAGAAAAATTCACACCAACATCAAAATCACTAGATCACTCACATGCCTTCCACTAAGAACTTCCTCACATAGCAGTAAAAATTCAAGACATAAATGTTAGTAGTGTGTCCTAGGTCAATAGACATATGTGACTTTTGTACTAACATTCTGATTTATTAATAATATATTATGAAGTATTCTTTTATATATGCAAGTATATTATTTGTGTAATGTGATTTACATTCTATGAATAGTATTAGGCTTATGTCATCAAGTATGTGACTTGATAGTAAAATTTTAAGAGTTTAAAAATGTATGAATATATTAAGAGACTTAAAATTTCAAGAGTTTAAAAATAATTATTTAATAACTATAAATTAATTTCACAGTATTATTCTCTCTTCATTTTGATTTGATACAAGAGTTTAGTGTTTTTAATAATGTGCTAATGTATGAATATATTAAGAGACTTAAAATTTCAAGAGTTTAAAAATAATTATTTAATAACTATAAATTTTTTTCACAGTATTATTCTCTCTTCATTTTGATTTGATACAAGAGTTTAGTGTTTTTAATAATGTGCTAATGTATGAATATATTAAGAGACTTAAAATTTCAAGAGTTTAAAAATAATTATTTAATAACTACTACATAAATGCGGTCTTATACTGTAACGACTGCATATATGCGGTCTTACGAGAATAGTACCAATGTGAGTGTAGTACTGTCATGATATAAGTGTGTCAATTAATGTTATTCTCCATATAAATATTCCTGTTTGACAAAATAGTTATTTCCTGCATTATTTAACCAACGTCACCGTCGTGGCATGACAAATGTAAATGTTGCTGTGTCCCAAAGCCATCCCATTAATAGCCTCCACTTATCCCCAATAAAAGCTCTTTGTAACCTCAAAAATCACGTCCATTTATCCCCAGTTAAAGCTCTCTTCATAGTCCAATACGATCAGAAACATGAGCTTCTGCAGTCTCAGAACAGACTATATGTTGCCTCTCATTATTATGCTGCTGTCACTGGGTAGCAGCTATGTACTCTCTATTGGTGAAGAACTACAAACTTATATCATACACCTAGACCATTCCCACAAGCCTGAATCTTTTCTGACACATGAATCGTGGCATAGATCCATTTTCCAATCTTCTGCTAACCTAGATGAGAACGGAAATGACATGTTTCTTTATTCATACAACCATGCCATGCATGGCTTCAGTGCAAGGCTCACAAAATCTCAACTTTTTGAGATTGAGAAGTCTCCTGCTCATCTAGCAACACAGCAAGAGTCGTTTGGCAAGCTATTCACCACGCATACCCCTAAGTTTCTTGGGCTAAACCATGATTATGGCCTCTGGCCTAATTCATCATATGGAGAAGGTGTGATCATAGGAATTGTTGATACCGGAATTTGGCCAGAAAGTGAGAGTTTCCAGGACATGGGCATGCCTCCGGCGCCAGAAAGATGGAAGGGTGAGTGCGAAAATGGTACGGCTTTTAGTCCTTCCATCTGCAACAAGAAGCTAATTGGAGCTCGAAGTTTCAGTAAATCTGTGTTAGCTTCAGGCCTAAATTTTTCCACGGATTATGCATCAGTTCGAGATTCCATTGGACACGGAACTATAATCTCTTCTATAGCTGCAGGGAACATCGTCGAAGGAGCAAGCTATTTCGGATATGCAAAAGGTACAGCCAAGGGTGTGGCTCCTAGAGCACATATTGCCGTGTACAAAGTCTTCGTAACTGCAGGAAATTATACAGTTGTAGAAAGTGATGTGCTTGCAGCCATAGACCAGGCTATAGCAGATGGTGTTGATATATTGAATTTGTCACTAGGTTTCAAACGAGTACCTTACTTTGACGATCTAATTGCCATAGGCTCACTTTCAGCTGTGGAGAGAGGGATTTTTGTTGTGTGTGCAGCTGGTAACGACGGAGCACCTAACACAACATTCAACGGAGCACCTTGGATCACAGACGTTGGAGCTGGTACGGTTGACCGGAGTTTTTCTGCTAAAATGACTCTAGAAAATGGGTTGGTGTTGGATGGAATTTCTTACTATCCATCCAGTATTTACATCAGAAATGCTTCGTTGTACTATGGCAAAGAGCATAAGAACACATCCACATGTTTTACTGGTGAATTGGACCCAAGGGAGGCTCACGGAAAGATTGTTCTTTGTGATAGTAGTAGTGAAATTGACATTTTCTTGCAACTGGAGGAGCTTGCAAGAGTAGGTGCATACATAGGAATATTAATCACAGATCAAACAGTTTTTGCTCCACTGGACTATAAAATTCCTAGCCTAATTCTATCAACTACTTATGGTGCTTTATTAAAGGAGAACCTGTATAAGGTAACTACAGCAGAGGTGAAATTTCTGAAGTTCACATCAACCAAATTGGGAACTAAACCAGCACCTCAAGTAGCTATTTTCTCAGCAAGAGGACCAGATCCTGTTAGTCCAGGTATTTTAAGACCAGATGTTATAGCTCCAGGATTTGACATTCTTGGAGCAAGTATACCAAATGTTCCGGACATGTTACTAGGAAAATACGAGGTTGTAACCGATTATGCACTGAGATCAGGCACATCAGTATCTGCACCTCATGTTGCCGGAATTGCGGCTTTGCTAAAAAATGTTCATCCTGAATGGAGCCCGGCAGCCATCCGATCAGCTATTATGACTACTACCTATTTAACAGATAATACAGAATCAATTCTGAGAGACCAATACACAGGTGTGGCTGCCACGCCACTAGCTTTCGGTGCTGGTCATGTTAACCCCAACAAAGCTATAAACCCCGGCCTCATATATGACATTGGTTTCGAAGATTATGTCAACTACTTGTGTGGTCTTGGCTATACTAAGAATCAAGTTGGAGCTATCATTAGACAGAGCCGATGGAACTGCAGCGAGAAATTAAATGACTTAAATCATCCTTCTTTTGTGGGCATATTCAGAAGTGGAGCTGAAGCATCAAGACTGAAGAGATTTAATAGAGTGATGACGAGTGTTGGGGATGATTCAGCAGTGTACCATGCAATTTTGGAGCACGTTCCTTCAGGAATGAGAATTGAAGTCGAGCCTAGTACTTTGTCGTTCAATCACAAGTATCAGAAGAAAGGTTTCTCTGTGAGCTTGGAGATTGATCAAAACCTGACAAGTGGAACTGAGCTCTATGCTTATCTGAAATGGATTGATCAACACAATCATGTTGTGTCAAGCCCCATTGTGGCCCTCAAGTCTTAGCTATTTAATATTATCAGACACTTTTGGTGGTGAATTTAAAAATAAAAAGGTTCCTGTTACTTTTTTTAATATTTGCTTTTATTTTATGAGAGACGTCCTTCTTCATTAGAATGTTGGCATAATTAAAAATAATATTTGGCTAATGTATGCTTGTAAAAAAAAAAGTAATAATCTGGCTTGTACGTAAATAGATAGTGAATTTACAGTAATTAATTTCAATCCTATTCGTCCCAGCATCAAAACTATCATTCTAACTCAAATAACTATATAAAGAAAATTAAATCATTCAATAGAGTTGAATAATTTAAAGTTAAAATTCTTTATGTATATTCTAAAATTTGTTATTTTCGTAAAAGTAACCATATTTAAATTTTAAATGAAGTAAAAAATTGAAATTTTAATTACAGACTTAAATTTATAGTTCTAGTTTCAATTTCAAATTTTAGTTTTAAGATTGTCAAACACAATTTTAACGTAATAACATTAGCTCTTTTGATGTATGCTATCATGACCTCCGAAATAGATTTCAATTCTAACCCCTTTGACAATTAAAAGTGTAATTAGAAATCAATAGATCTAAAATTTTCAAGATTTAAAATGAATCATCTATGTTGTGTTTAGATCCTCTTCCCAATTTTAACTTGTCTATTTTAATCATTAAACATGAATTTCCAGATTGTCCAATCATATCTAATGGCATAAACAAGAGTATTAAATAGAATTAGGAGAGTGCAATTAAAACAGCTATGTGGGGAAATTGTCTTACATTTCATCTTTGAAGCATAAGAGTAACGAATAATTGAAGAAGAAAAACAATGGTATGGTATTGACTACTGATTGACATCAATCACATCTTGACATCATATAGAAAGAGTTTATAAAAAGCGAAAGGATCCTTATCTCGTCGTAAGGGAGGGAACGAAATTCTTTGTACCGAGCATGACAGCCCCTTGGGGGTGTCCATCCACATAAGGGGTGAGGATGATATGATACTTTTTCAGTAGAAGCCAGCCCATGTCGTGCTTTAGAATATTTAAAGGATCTTACCTTTGAATTTGATACCTCTTCCTCAAATGATTAATTGGGAACACAATGATCTTCCTACGCCACTTTGCACGCCATCTATGGACATTATATATGTTCATTTATTTCTTCATATAACCAATCAATCCATTATAAGTTAATTATTATATATTTATTAATAATTTTATTTAATATTTTAATGCTAAATATAAAATTCTTAAAATAATTATTGTATAATATAAATTGTGATTCATAAATTATATTTAATATCTTAATACTAAAAATAAAACCTTAAAAATAATAAATATACTCAATCACGTGCTGAATGCTCAATTTAAAGGGGTAAGAATGATAATTGGGCAGAAATAGAATCTCTCTCCCTTTCTGTACATTTCTTTTGCTCTCCTCTCTCTCCTCTCCTCCTTAACATTTAAGCTCTCTTCTTCATCTCTTATCCAAAGTTTAAGTTTCGTACCGTACCGACTAATATTGATAAAAAAATAATACAAAACTTGCTTCATTAGTACCAATCATCGATATCGGTAATTTCTGGTAGTATTGATCGGTACGGTAAACTTTAAAAAATTAAAGGACCTTCTTGCAAAAAAAAAAAACAAATTATCTCTCTCTTATCTCTACTCACTTCGATTCATCTTCACTCTCTCCACTCTCTCTCTGCATCGCCACCCTCACTAGTCGCCATTTTTGTGCAACATCAAAAGAAAAGATTGCAAATTTATCAAGAATATGTAAAAGAAAAAAAGCAAAGCACACAAAACCTATATTTCAGAAGACTAAAAAGAAAACATAGTGACACCTTCATATGGTCAAAGCCTTTTCAAAAGAACGACAGCCAAAGGAAGACAAGAACAGAGTTTATTTCCAAAACAACAAACAACACAGACAAACTGTCACACTAAAAAGGCAAAACAAAAGCAAAAACCAAGAAAGAAGAAGAAGAAGAATGTGAAAACTGAAATGATGCATTAGTCTGGTGGAGGTGAGTTTTAGTTTTTTTAAATGAGAGAGCATATTGACAAATGAAAACTGAGCAATCAAATCATGACAGAGAAATGTTGTGATTATAGTGTATATAAAAAGAAGCACTTACAAGTTACAACAAAGAAAAGATAGTCAATTTAAAAAAAATAGAGAAAGACAGTCAATTTTTTTAAATAAGTAATTGACTGTATGAAAAAAGAAGCACTTCTTCTTTTATTTTCAAATAAGCAATTATAGTGTATTATTTTTTAATATGTTAATGGTCTAAACATGTCACTATTATTTGATATATCTAAGAGAGAGCTTAGTATTTAATCTTGTATGAATTATTTTAATTTATGAATTAGGATTTATATTTATGAGTTATTTTAAATTAGTTATAATATATGATTTTTGAAAACAAGGTTCATGTAAAATTATAAATTATACAGTACAATATATTGAAGGACTATCTTGTAATTTTTAAAAAATTAGGGACTATTTTATAAATTTAAAAAATTATTCAAAATGGTACCCGGTTGTAACATTCTATTATCCCATGTTAAGGGTTAGGATCTTGAGAGATTATTGAGAAGTTAGAAAGTGCATTTCATGCTCATGCATAATATAGCATACACACACATGTGAATATTGATTTTTACACATTACCATGACTGTACATGCATTCATTAACATTTTCTGGGTATAATTGATTTATAAATGTGATTTTTGATAAGAATTGTGGTTTATATGTATTAACAATTAAATTCAGGTGTGTAAGTATTGATTTAGAATTTTTAGTGAAATTTAGGAAAATTTCTAAAATTATGAGTAATTTTGGACTAGGAAATATGCCAAGTGGTAGGAAAATTGATTTATAGTTGTAGAAATAAGATTCAGATGATAATAGAAATTTTCATAAATGACTTTAGGAATTATTGAAAAGTGTCGTTGAAAATTTGGTGACAATTGGAGTAGAAAATGGAGTTAATTGGACTAGTTAAATAAGATAATCAAGTGTAAACCTATAGAGATTGGACAAGTGGCAAGTGACAATTTCTTAACCCATGATTCTCTTAACTTCTTGGAAGACCACTTAATTGTTTTTCATTCTTGCTTTTCCTTCTTCTCTTCGTAACCTTCTTCATCTCCTTCATTCTTCTTTATTCACGATACCCATCTTACCTTCATCAACGTTGAAGCTTTTCCTCACCTTTCACTTGCTACTCTCAACTTGTTGTCTTCTTCATTTTCCATAAGAAAACCTAACCTATTCCACTTTCAAGATGATGATCGTGTGTCGCGTGAAGTTAGGGCTTCTTGGTGTTTTTGAAGAACTTAGAGTTTTACCAAGTAAGTAGTTGTTAATCTTCATGGGTAGTGTTAAATGAAACATTTATGATGAGTAATTTAAGATTGATGATTGATCATGAAATTTTATATGTCTTAACGTGGGTGTAATAATAAAGGGATTATGTTCTAAATTTTAGTGAGTTGATGTTATTCAAGAATTGTTTGGTAAAAAGCAATTATAATGATAATTTAAGAGATGAATGATTATGAAAAAGGAAGTTTGAAATATGATGATGTGTGGATGAAGAGGTAAATAGAGTTATGCCTTACTTTCTGTTAAGATGAGTGATAATTTATGAGTTTAGAGATAATAAAAGGGAGTACTATGGTGTCTTGACATGAGATGAATTAAGGTGATAGTTAGGAATGAAATGAAGATGAAAATTAGAGTTAAACATGTGCAAAAAATTGGAGATGAATGTGTATATAAATATGTTCTATTTTTGGTGTTTATAATCAAACATGGATCTTGATTTATATGTGGAAGATATTGAACTGAAATTAAGGTATAAATGAAGAGGTTATCAAATTGTTTGATACTTATGAATAAGATATATTATGGAAAAAGGATAGGATTTCATAAATAATGAGATTTAGTTAAAAATGATGAATTAAATGAGTAGAGATTTGAGAGTTTAATGCCATCAAATTGTTAGTTGAATTAGTATGAAATGATGTTGTATTAGAGGAAGTGAAGTTTTGGAAAATTGGTGTGAAATTGATGTTAGAATATATGTTGAATTCATATGAAAGGAGGAAGAAATTGTAGGGCATGATTGTGTCCTGAAAAAAATAAGTTTCTATCACGATCATAGCCCTCACCCCATGATCGTAGCCTGGCCAGAAAAAATTTCTATCACAATCATGGCAGGAGCACCACGATTATGGCCAGACCTATGAAGAAAAAGAGTTATCTTTTAAGTGAAGTATGAACCAATCAATGATAGGGTGCTTCCATGTGAGGTATTTAGGCTTGAATGAGATCATGAATGACCCTAGTTGATGATGAATGAGGTGACTATAGTGAATAAAGTGTATTAGATATTAAAGAATGATTGAAAGGTGTTGTTAATTGACTATGAAATGTGTATTAAGGAAATATACTTAGGATTGTTATTGAGAATGCATTATACATACCACATATACATGTATATATGATTCAGTATTCATGTAAATGTGCAAATTAGTAATGTGTAAATATGTATGCTTGCATGTTATAGAAGAGCAATTAGAGCAACCATATCCAGACATCGCTAGGACATCAAGGCAATAAGCTATCTGGAGCAAACAGTGAGTAACCTAAGATGGTCTCACTTTGATTAATTGTTTGTTAAACTATGTATTGAATGATTATGTGATGTGTATGTACTGATTCCAGACGTTGAATGTCTGAGGCATTTAATGCATGAATAACATATTGGAAGTGCTCATTGAATGTGAATTTGACTAAATAAGTGATTCTTAACTTAAATATTGAATGTCGGACCAAGGTCTGATGATTAATGTGAATGAGATTGTGATAGTGAATATGAATGTGTAAGATTGAGCACAATGGATTGACAGAATATATGTGATGCATTTCATTATATGAATGCATGAAAGATAAAGGTAGTTATGACTGGAGTTGCTAGTGCAAAAGAGTTTAAAGCTTAAAATGTGGTAAGAGCCTCTGGCTCACTGTGTAAAAAGAGCCATGCATCCCCAATGGATAAGGTACAATATTAATGAGCCCGGTATCCATAACGAATATAGAACAGTGTAAAAGGCACTCAGTCACAACAACGTAATAAACAAATGTGAGTCTCATTAACATTTCATACACATATGATATGTATGATTTGAATGATTGCAATGCATTGTTGAATTGAGTTGAATGAAAAATGTGAAAATTGATGAACAAAGTGTTTTATGATGCTACATGTCATTAAATGAAATGATGTGAAATATGTGATTATATAAGTTATTATATTATTTGATATGAGTGAACCATTAAGGATGGTTAACTTACTGAGTTCGCAAAACTCACCAAAATTGCGACATTGACTTTTTAGGTTCGAGAGAGACGACATAACTTCTAAGACAGTTTAGAAGAGATCTAGTACTGCTTTTGGATAGAAGACATGACTTAATGGTCGATCAGCTGGGACTAAAGAAATAGTTAAAATTTTTGTATAATTCCTCATATATGTAGAGTGTTTTGTAGACAGAGCTATAGAATCTTATAGGTCGTTGATATTGTATATACATGGATGTTTTATGTACTGCTACATTGTATCTCATGTTTTGAAGAAATGAAATGAGGAAATTTTGGGTTTTAACATTATGATAATTATGTTTTAATTTATGATGCCATGAGTTAAATGAAAGTGATATAGTTAGCGCGTTGCTTCGATCGGGCATATGCTCGAATGTCTGATGGATGTATGGGCACAAATGTCTGACAGGAGTAGGGCGTTACATTGATATTGACCTATTACTGCACAATATTGTACCATAACCAAGGCTTGGTTTGGGGGAGTGGTGGCGGTTGATAACTTGCTGAAATCAACCTGCTGAAATGATAAGTACTTATTTTCAATAAGTACTTATGTATTTGAGATTACTTTTTTGGTAACTAATGAAACGTGAAAATAGGTGTTTGGCAAGTGCGGTTCCGGTTGCTAAAAAGAGATAAAATGACTAAAAATTCCATTGATTTAATAAACTATTAATTGTTGCATAAATAATTAAAAATATATTATTAGTCATATAAAATTAAAATTAAAAAATATTAAATATTAAATTAAAATATGAAAATATAAATAAAATAAATTTAGTAAATAAATATTTCAAAAAATACATTATTAGTCATATAAATTCAAATTATAA
>JANZXR010000008.1:16251326-16269487 GCA_027575705.1 Erythroxylum echinodendron
TGGGTAGCACATTGCGACACAAACGCCAGAAAAATCCTTAACCTTGGGGGGAACATCTAAGGTCCACAAATGCCTCCTTAACTTAACACCACCACCACTATCACCCCCATCTTGTCGAAACACACGATATGCTAAATGATAAGCCGTTTTGACAGTATAAAAACCTTTTTTGTCAAAATGCCATATTAATTTATCATGGACCACTCTATAACTCAAAGAGATACTCAAAATGCTTCGCATATCAGTAACACTAAATAAATCCATCAATTTGTTCAAAATGTTATATAAGCATACATTCATAAACATAGGCCTAATATTTGTTTGTTTAGACCATCAAAAGAAATCGCTGACTTTTCTTCTTTTTGACCAGCCATCATATTTTTATAAATCAATTAATTATACATAATGTTATAAATGTAGAAAACTCTAGAGTAGATGTACTGACTTTCTATGTTCTTTTCTATTATATGGTGCAACTGATGTAGTTATATCATGTGAATATGATTTCCTATTATGTAAAATATCTAGTATGCCATTTACATTCTTACCCGTAACATCTTTTCTTTTCCTATTTTAGTTTTGATTTACCTAACATTTTCTTGTATGGTGATAGAAGAAGTGGTCCTTAAACATCTATATCTATCGCATGTGATCTCCACCAATTCATGTTCCATGGCAATTTTATTTATATGGATAATTGCTTTTGTCAAAATTATATAACAGTCTTAACCTATTAGTCACTGTCACTCTAGGAATCCAATAGTATGTCCCTTCAATAGGCTTATAATCAAACTCTTCTAAAATTTACCTTTCAATATTGTAAGATATAAATATTGATACCCCCCGTTATAGCATGCATATCTATCAAAACTTAATTTATCTCATCATGCATTATAACATAACCATCCCAGTCATGCATTTAAATAAAAAATAAATACACAACAATTTGAGAGTAAAACCACCCCCAAATGATGAGATCAACAATGAGAACCATAAACCGTCCAAAGGATAAGAACTAATAAAACAAAGTATTCTCTAATAAATATACCCTTGTGTACTAATTATAAATAAATAGGAAGAAAATCGTCTGTGCCGTTCGTTGAGAGAGAAAGAAGCACCTTCATAATTATGATCATTATTAAAGAAGGAAACGAAACCGAATTGAACAATACGGCCAATTCTCTGACGGTGACGCAGGTCCTTCCCTTAAACCCTAATATTATATTCGATTATTTATTATCTTCTTTCTTCTTGGATTCTCAAACTTTTCTATGGATTGCCTAACTGCTAATGCTATCCTATTGCAATCGATAAACCCTGAGTCAACAAAAAAGAAAAAAGGGGAAATGGGAATTCGAACCGCATTGTAGGTTACGCAATGTTTCATTGTTGATTGAATTTTTTTTAAAATTAATCTTGTGCGGGTTTTCGTTCCTTTCTTCGTTTCTTTCCCTTCTATTGCTGGGATTTGTCATGGGTTAGGGTTTTGGGAATTCGGGGCTAGACGGTGTCGTTTTGCCAGGATTTTTGTTACGGTAGGATGGTTATTGTACGGACAAAGTACGGAACTCTAAATCTTAGGGAACGTTATCAATGGGAGAAAAGTTCAATCTTATTTTCGTGATTATAGTTCACTGTTTGGGGAGTTCCATATGAAAAACATGTTGAGATGTTGGAGATAAGAAGTACATTTTTAGGCTCTCTTAGCAACTTGCCTGAAATCATGTAAGCTGAACCGTTTAAAGCTCTGCAGAAGGTTGGATACTAACTGGCTAAGCAAAGGGTACAATGCCATATCGGGGTCTCTGTCCTTGTCGTCTCTCTGAGTACCAATAGGAAAAAAAAAAAAAAATTTTGAAGACATTATTTAATCAAGTGCAGTTAGATGGTGATTACGTTTGGAATTACTGTCAACATTCTCTTTGCATTTGCAGTTCGATTTATACATAGATTTTAATTTATATCTAGTGGTTTGTTTTCCATGTAAGGCTTGCTGTTCCTTTTTCTGCTGACGCTTGGTCTTCACAGTTACAGTAAATCTTGCTGAAACCTACTCTGTTGTTTGCAAATTGGTGCATGTCAGGGTAGATGTATGGCAGACGCTGAGCAGAGTTGTCTCAAGATTTTGAAATCCATCTCAGTTAGAAAGGAATGTTCTACATTATTTTCCTATTAATAACCCAAATATGCTAAGTGACTGGCATAAGGACCCCAAAATGAGTTCCTTCCGTGTTCTGGTTAGAAAGAGAATGTATGCTTTGAAAACTTGATCAGTGTTTTCTAGAGGAAGACTTGAGATTACAGCAAGTTTTAGGAGTTTGTAACAATTATCTCAATCTGTTACACATCATAACAGAGGCAATTTCAATGTCTATGTAGTGTTCAAATTTTAGAACTGTAGGTGAATTATGAATGGCAGCAGTCATTATTTGATCTTGTTGATCTGTTGGAGAACCAACTATTTATGGAAGCTACTTCACCGGTATGTTATCTTAGTGAAGTAAAGTCTTCCAAAAAAAATTTTGGAGATGTATAACACTTCTGAAATTGATTTATGCTTGCCTCATTATTTCATCAAGTAACATTGATTTGTTGTTTTTCTGCTGTTTTTTCATGCATGCAACTTTAAGATATTTTGGTTTCCATTAAATCATTATTGAATTTAAATGTTGTTTATCTGGTGACTTATAACCTTTGCCTGTTGTTGGTATACCTGTTGTTCTCGCTTGAGAAAGGGGAAAACTGTTATTGATCAGTTCATCTAACCGTGAACTGTCAATAATTTCGGCTTCTTTTTTCTTGAATCCCATTAAGCATGTTGTACATGATCTTCTAAACATGTTGCTAGGAGGACTACATGAACCGAGAGATTTTGAGGTATCGGTTGCGAACTTTTATGCAGCAAAAAGTAGCTGATATAAACAACAATGAACAATCTTCCAACTCCTCCATTCCTTTGCGTACGAGAATGCCTGCACTGAAGTCCGTACATGGGCCGAACCCTCCATTTTACGACTACAAGTCATCAATGCTTGATAATAATGACCAATTTAACTTGATCAAAGGTGTGCCATTTAATTCTTATAATTGGAATTGCAATACTAAGAATACTGTCTGTTTTTGTATTATAGCACTATCTTATTTGGTATTTGTTGCAAACCAGGAGTTGCAAGAAAGGACATTGCTTCACCTGCAAGTGTTGAAATGGTTCTCTCTCCTGATAATATTTCCTCCATTACTACAAATTCGAGTATGGATGGCTTTTCTAGGGATGAATGTCATGACTCTATTACAAGTGAATTGGCCTTTTCTCAAGAAGGCCAACTATATAGTTTTGAGGCATCATTCAGAGATGATCTAAAAGACCAACGTTATGTTTGTGGTATATTTATTGAGTACCTTAACTGAATTTTCCCTTTCTTTTTTTCCTGTTTAATATTCATTCCAAAATTATCAACTTTTTAATGGTAAATTATTCAATATCTTGGATTTTATGAATGGTTGTTTCATTATTTTCTCTTCTCATTTAGTTAGAAGACTGTTCACTCCTTAATCCTAATGCTCAACAGTTCCAGAATACTACTTTCTTCAGAATCTTAGGCTACTTTATTTCAATCACTTATCATTTTTCGAAACATGTTTTAACTTTTTCATGTATCTGTTTCAAATGATCAGAGGCATCTATTGTTATTGTATCAAGTAGAAATATATTGGAATATGCAATAACTTATCTTCATAACTATGACCAGAAATGCATCGTGCTTGAACTTTGTAAGCTTGTAATTGCATGCAGTCCAGTGACATGCACTGATGCAGACACTTATCGACGCCTAGGTTGGCACATATGTAAAAAATGTCTTTCATTGATCTTATTCATGTTTGTTCTTCTTTTATGTATAAAATATTCTCATCTCAGGTTGGTATTGCATTATTTTGTCAGGATACCTAATGGTGGTGAAATTTACAGGTATTGGCAATAAGCAGAAAGCTCAGGGCATGACTTTACTGTCTACACGGGGGGAAAGGCAAGAATGTCCTAATTCAAGTCCGAACAACCAAGAACTTGTGCGACGCAAGTTTTCAGAAATGTCCAGTAATTTGCCTAGCTTGGATATCAGCATGACGGATTCACCTCTTGGAGGCTCACTTCAATATGATTCACAGACATCAGAGCAAAACCAGCAATTGCCACTTCAACCATATGATATGTGTTTTAAACCATCAGAGGGTTTCAGACCCAATTATTTAACCAAACAGAGAGAAATTTGTGGTCCAATTGCCAGAGATCTCTTGCCTTCTCTGCTCCCTTCAGTTCAATTAAACAGGGATCATATTACTTCCAAAGACCCTGAGTCAGCATTTGTTTCAGATGTTGCTGCTGGACTGTCAAATTCAAGTAGTCTACTGTTTATGGAACATCACATTTTACTTGCTTATGTCAATCAGAAGACTAGGGTTGCCCCTTCAGGAGATTGTCGAGTTTCTTTTGTTAACCATTTGCATTCAACAGCTTGTAAGAATTGCAGTTGCATGTGTAAATATTTCAACTTGCTTCTATCACATTTTGATAGCTGTCGGACTACCAATTGCTCTATTTGTGCTCCTGTTCGAAAACAAGGTACCGCCATTAAACTTGGCCAGAATGTTAGCAGAGTGGAAAATCGTCCGCAGCCGGATATCAGAGCTACAAATTCAGGTTGGACCACGTACTGTTCAGGAAATATGTTGCCTACAACAACACTATTGGAAATTGGCTCTTGTGATTCTGACAACATGCCACCTCCTCCAAAACGTCTGAAGATGAATGTAGAGAAGAAGATCAAAGAGTCTTTCTACTCATCTTCAAACTTAATTTTGTCTTTGTTGGGTGAAATAATTCCTCCGTTGCAGCAATTACCTGAATCTCCTGTGTCCATTAACTCTGAGTTTACAGAAGGGAACAGTAGATTGTCAACAAATCCCATAGCAGATCATGCAACTGTTGTTGATGAGATCAGCTACAATTTTACTGATACTCTTCCTAGATTGGAAGCTCAGGCTGCTTTGCACGGTACACAGGAGTTTACAGAGATTAATGATACTTATAAGGAAGACTTGTTAGAAGTTACAGATAGCTGTCACCTAGCCAAACCAAATGTTAAAAATAAATTAAATACATCTACAACAGAACAAGAAGTGAAGGCACAGTCTAGGATAAGAGGTGTGTCATTGATAGAGTTCTTCACAGCACGGCAAATTAGGGTGCATATATCAAGTCTTCAGCAATTTGCTGATCAGGTGAGGTCCTCAGTCTGATTGATTAGTCCGAGTAATTGTTTGTTGTCAATTGAGTACCAATATGTTGTACATTTACTTTTAGGGAGTACCAAAGGAAGGAAAGGACAGTGAGACAGTGAATACCATCAATGAGAACAGATGTAACCTGTGTGCAATGGATAGGATTTTACTTGCTCCAGCCCCATTATACTGTTCATCTTGCACTGCTCGTATAAAACATGGTGTTATTTATTACAGCGCAACAGGGGACAATGGCACAAGACATTATTTTTGCAATGCATGCTACAAGGTGTCTCGAGGTGGGAATGTCACATTTTGTGGGATTTCTATTCCAAAGGCTAAGCTGGATAAAAGGAAAAATGATGACGAATTGGAAGAATCGGTATGTTTCTCAACAAGCTTGTAAATTCTGAATCTTGAAAGTTATAAAGATATTCTTTCTGAGACTTATGTGCTATTGCAGTGGGTTCAGTGTGATAAATGTAAACATTGGCAACACCAAATATGTGCCCTTTTTAATGACAAGAAAGACACAGGAGGGAAAGCTGAGTATATATGTCCCAAATGCTGCTTAGAAGAGATGCAAAGCAAGAAGTACATACCATTATCAAAGGAAGCCATTTTTGGGGCAAAAGATATGCCAAAGACTCTTCTTAGTGACTACATTGAGCGTAGGCTCTTTAGGCGTATTCAGCAAGAAAGAGAAGAAAGAGCAAAAGATGCTGGAAAGGACATTGATGATGTTAGATGCCAACTCTTTGATGATGCTACACTTTCAGTCATTTTTATACACCTCATATTTGTTGATTCTGAATCCATTTAACTTTGCTCAGATTAAAAAAAATTCAGGAAAAATCAAATAGATTATTCTCTCTTACCTTTCTCAAAATTTCTTTTATAATGCTTTGGATGTTTTTGTGCTGCAAAGCCATAATTTGAAACTTCTGAAGATTAAACCCAGTAGCTGTGTATCCGGTTTCTTGAAATTCCTACTAGTCGATTGGGTACTTGGGACATGGATCTTCTGTATCTAGAAGTTTAAGAGGAGACTTTCCATGTGCATTAAGATTTTCTGTCGTGACTACCTTTTGTATTCCATGTGCATTAAGATTTTCTGTCGTGACTACCTTTTGTATGCATTGAATTTCTTGTTATGAGAGCTTCTGTTATTCCTCTGATATTTTTTTATAATTAATATGTAATGTTCCCTGGTTGCTAGATTCCAAGTGCCGAAGATCTTGTTGTCAGAGTGGTATTGTCTGTTAAAAAGCAGTTGCAAGTGAAGCAGCAGTTTCTAAATATCTTTCGCGGTGAGAACTACCCCGCTGAATTTCCATACAGATCAAAGGTGAAACTTTTAACTGTTAATGTGTAGAATTTGCTTCTTGGATAATTCCTTCCAGGCATGTTGGAAGTTCTTTCTGACTACTGGAAATAAAATTGTTGACCTACAATTTAGTACATATACATTAAACTTCTTTGACATGGTGAAAGGAATTGATATTTTGTTCATATAATTCTTCATAACTGAAGGGAATGCCAATTTTCATATCTGGTGCACTAGGATCTTGAGATATTACTGTGTTTCTGAACTGAAGGGAGTGCCAATGTTCATATCTGGTGCACTAGGATCTTGAGATATTATTGTGTTTCTGCAATTTAGTTTCCTTTCATACCATTGCCAACTTAGTTGGTTTTGGCAACATCGTGTCAGGTGATTCTTTTGTTCCAGAAGATTGAAGGAGTAGATGTATGCCTTTTCAGCATGTATGTTCAAGAGTTTGGCTCAGAATGCTGTCCTCCAAATCAACGTTGTGTCTATATATCCTATCTTGATTCAGTCAAGTATTTTAGGCCTGAAACAAGAACTGTAGCTGGAGAAGCTCTCCGTACATTTGTTTACCATGAAATATTGGTATAGGACTTGTTATTTTCTAAAAAACCTTTCTTGCCACGTATGGCTAATATTGCTGGTAACACTTTTCTTCATTTCCTTTTGTTTCTATTAACAGATTGGATACCTTGAGTACTGCAAGAGACGAGGTTTTGTAACCTGTCATCTGTGGGCCTGCCCCCCTCTAAAGGGTGAAGACTATATCTTGTATTGCCATCCAGAGACTCAAAAGACCCCCAAGCCTGATAAGCTGCGAAAATGGTCTCTCTCTCTCTCTCTCTCTCTCATTCAGTCTGCTCTTGTACATACCCCTGTTGTGCACACACCTGTCTTCAATTGTAAATGGTGTGTTTCATTAAGCAAATGAGTGGTGTCTAGTGCTCTACCTGTGCCTCCACCCAAATCTGCCCTGCAAACGAGCTTTGTGGTTTCCATGCGTTTGTGTGCTTGCGTGCTTTTTGTTTGTAGAAGTTGGTTTAACATTGAAGCGCTCATGGTAGCTCTACATTTTTCTCAGCCTCAACCCCATAACTACTGTTACCCTTTCACAATTAATGATCCTCTGCTTCCACTACTAACCTGAGCAGTAACTGGTTCACTTATGCAGGTACCACTCAATGCTAAGGAAGGCTACCAAAGAAGCTATTGTTGTTGACTTTACCAATTTATATGACCACTTCTTCGTTCCTACCAGGCAGTTTTCTTCCAAGATAACTGCATCTCGTTTACCATATTTTGATGGGGATTATTGGCTAACTGTTGCGGAGAATGTCATAAAACAAATTGAGCAGCAAAGTGGCAAAAATTCAGGTCATGAAGTGAAGAATGTCTTAACCAAAAGAACTCTCAAAGCCATGGGGCATACAAACTCATCTGCTTATGAAACTAAAGATATTTTGGTGATGCAGAAAGTATCACCCCTGAGCTTGTCACCTTTTTCTCTTTAGTTTTTCATGCAAATTGTTTGAGATATTTTAATTTGGTCAACTCCTTCACCTTTAATTAACTGAAGAAATTTTTGTTTGTGATAAAACTAAACAATTTATGTCCTTATTAGTTAAGGTTTACCGGAGAGAAAGCATTTGAGAAGTTAAATCTTTTTCTTACAACAGATTCAGATAGGTTTCGACAGATTAGGGTTATAATACTGTTGACTGTCTATGGAAGAATTGAAAGATGATTAGGATTCAAAGCTATGTGCTTAGTCCATTTTCTCTCTTTGTTGTGTTAATGTCATTCTGCTTTTCAGGTGGGTCAGGTTCTCTCTTCAGTTAAGGATGACTTTATTGTTGTCCACTTACAATATGTTTGTAACTACTGCCATGAAGTGATATTATCTGGAAGGCGGTGGGATTGCAGTCAATGCAAAAAGTTTCATCTATGTGATAGGTAAGATATTTATACAAGCACTTTCGCGCACAACATTTTGGAAAACTATTATTTTTCATCTTGGTAAAGTAGTAGTTATCTAACTATTCTTTTTTTGTATTTTCCTATGCAAAACTCTTCTGTATTCAGATGCCACGGCCTCAATGGTGGTGATATGCACAGTTTAAATGGCAAGGAAATGCATTTGCTGTCTAAGGTCTAGTCCTAACTGAATGTCCCATGTACATATTCTTTTGTTTGATATATATTATAAAAGAGGTCAGAATTACACTTGTGGCTTTGACAGTGTTCATTTCAATTAGTCCTAACTGAGTGCCCCATGTACATATTCTTTTGTGTGATATATATTATATAAGAGGTCAGAATTACACTTGTGGCTTTGACAGTGTTCATTTCAATTTCTTTCTTTCTTAGATTATGATGGATGATGTTGCATCTGATACAGAGGATCAAGATACTGTTTTGGAAAATCCATTATTTGAAATCAGACATAGTTTCCTGGATTTCTGTCAGAAGAATCATTATCAATTTGACACACTTCGCCGAGCAAAGCACTCATCAATGATGATCTTGCATCATCTCCACAATTCAAGGGCAGAAACACCCAGGACAACCTGCAAACTTTTTCATAAAGATTGTGATACCAAGAATGGAGGAGGGGCTTTTGTGTCATGCTTTCACAGCAAAATTGATTCTTTGAGTCGTAATAAGTCAATTGATCCCTCCTTAACCTCTGATTACGAAACTGAGAGTAAATGTTTGCAGCTAAAAAGGCCTCAGGTGTGCAAATCCTTAACCTCTGATTACGAAACTGAGAGTAAATGCTTGCAGCTAAAAAGGCCTCAGGTGTGCAAATCTCCCTTCTCACATTCTAATGTGTAACCATTGTTTAAATACCAGATATACTACCTTCCTAAGATTTGATTCTACTATATGCCAGTAATGTGGATAAGATCATATCTAATTAAGTTTAATGGACTTAGGATCCAAGTTATGTGGCATTAATTTAATCTCAAAAGCTTTTGGTGCTTGCAGTTGTAAAATTGTTAAAAGAAATGGCATTATAATTCCCTTTATTTTGGTTTGTTATCATGGCTTAGATTATTTCAGGTTGACACTTCTCCTGTTTTCGTGGCACAGCAAAAGATACTGCTTTTACTTCTGCAACATGCCTCTCAATGTCGAACAACTAATGGCAACTGCTGCTCTTATACAAACTGCTTTCTTATAAAAAAGTTGTTCTACCATGCAAGTAAGTGCACCATTCGAGGTTCTGGGGGTTGTCCATACTGTCAGAAGGTGTGGTATGCATTGAAGTTACATTCAAGAAATTGTAGGCAAACGAAATGCAGCCTACCGCGATGCCAGTGAGTTATACCTCTCCATTTCTATCTTCCCATTTTCTGGAGTTAAATCTATATGTTCAAATCAGTTTCCGATTGAAATATTCATGTTTTAATTTGTAGGGATCTGAAGAAGTATGTAGAATCGCATGGATGCATTTGAGATGCCTCATGTCAGTTGATTTTCTGCCATTGTATAGCTAAGTTGGCAGTTCATATGACTAGCGAAATGTACAGTATCAACAAAGAGTCAACTGTACAGTGCTAGGTTTTGTAAGTGATAGAATTTTGCTTAATACAGCTGCGTAAGAGTTATAACAGGTTGAAATTCTGGGATGATAAGATAAAGACTGAAGCTTACTGACGTAGTATTTGTTGGTCTTTAGAATGTGAATGAAGCTTGAGCTTGTCATGTCATTGTAATACTTTTGACTTCTACCGGGCATGTCTATGGCTTGAATATCAATTGTACATGTGTCCAGTGATTAACCTGTCCATAGTGTTGAGTCTATTTTTAACAGCTAATCACGGAGAAAAGAAGTGCTTGGTTTGTGGTGTTTATTCCATACCGGCCTGGTTTATAGAATACTAAGATTAGTGGAGAATAAGCCTTTTGAATGGATCTACCAAATATAACAATCTTGCACATCATTATTAGGGGAATCAGGTGTTCTTATTTTTCATGTAAGGTTTGAAGAGAGAATCTGAAACAAGTTGTCTCACAAGAAAAGAAACTAAACTTCCTTTCTTCTACATGCGTGTAGCTCTGCTCAAAAACATGCAACATTGCTTCATTCTAGTTCTATTTCTATGTAAATCCTATGACTAAGTAAAGATTGGCATCTTATGTTGGAGGAGAATCATTATATTACATTAGATTAATTGTATTAAAATTTATAAATAATTTTTCTTACTATAATTCATTTTACCAACGATGACTTCATATCGTTATAACGGTAGTAATGGAAAGAAGTACGTTTTTTGTGAAAAGGCCAAAGAGGAACCAAAAAGTGGGAAACTGGGATTGGAGGCTCACACGTTGACTATCGTGCTGACGTGGCCATCCGACGAAAGCTGTCATGGTTTAGCTTTCTTAATTCTGATTCAACCTAACAAGAAAAGAAAAGCATTCGATCCCTAAAAAGTAAAACCTGAATTACGACTCTCCAAAACCCTTTCAAAACTTCCATAAATTTGGCAACCCGTTTTCTCTCCTATCGCTATAGTTCATGCAAATGGCGGTTCCGGCGATTAAGTTTCCGATATTCAAAGTGGTGAGACTACTGGGAGTGATTGTGGCGGCTTTGATGCTGACGTGGACCGTGCATTACAGAGGAGGACTGGCTCTTGTTTCCGATAATAAAGATCTCATCTTTAATGTGATTTCTCATATTTCCTGTCCTTTCGCTGTTTATCTTTTGATAGGGATTTTGTCTTATCATGGAAATATTTTGGGTTTCGATATGTGCTGACTTTTGGTGTGGCTGATGGTGCATTTCTCTGTTGTAGGTACATCCTGTTCTAATGGTGATTGGACTTATACTGACGAATGGTGAAGGTAAGACAATCCTTAATCTGCTCTTGGGACTTATAGTTACTTGCAGACGTACAGCCATGCATTTTGGCGTTGAATCCTATTATTTGTTTCGTTTCCTTTATGATAGAAAGAGCATTGTTGTCCAACTAGTGACTTGGACTATGATATGATGTTTCTCAATGTTCTCGGTGTTGTCCTATGAGAAGCGTAAGCAGATGATGAATTACAAGGAAAGTTTAAAGTTTTTCTAATAACATAGGATTCATTTGCTTGCAACGCTTACAACTTTCACTGATTTGCTAGTTATTGCATTGGCGTGATTGCGATTTCTATGCGACTATACAAGAAAATATGGAAGTTTTTATATATATTCTTCCCAATTTTGTACTTTTGCGAGAAGTCTCTATCCTCAGTGTGTAAAAGGTAATAAGGCAACTTAGATGCTTTATTGATCACTGCACTGCTATTGATCTGAAATTTGTGATGCATGACATGTACCAATCATATGACTGATTACCCGATTTACTGTAAAGATCTGCATTCCCGCTGTTAGTGTCTACAGCTATTCTGATTTTTGGTAATTGAAGTAAATTTTACCTAATTGTCGATCAATCTACGTACCTATATGCTGTTGATTCCTTTAGGGTGGTGCTCTACATTAATGTCAAGAACTGAATCTGGAATATGTTTCTTCTAGTAGTTTTAGATATTTTATTATATGTTTACAATTCTTCTTCATCTTTTAGAATTGATACAAGCGCATGAACATTGCTAATCTGTATGCTGACAGCTGTTCAACAATTATTTCTAAAGTGCTTTGTCTGCAGCCTTTTTCTTGTTGATGTATGTACTTAAGTTTTGTTGCCAATGGGAATCAAATTTTGAAGCGTATGCATGATGAATTGATGAACAGTTGCTACATGCTTATGATGGTTGGGCAACGAATTAATGTTTTCATTAAGTTTGCTTGGCTATTACCACAAATTTATCTCATCTCGTTATTTGGGCTAAGTCATAAATGATCAACTGCTGTTAATATTAGGTTGCTCATTTACATTTTTGACATTTGCAGCCATGATTGCCTACAAGACAGTTCCAGGGACAAAAAGCTTTAAGAAACTAGTTCATCTTATCCTGCAACTTCTTGCTTTCTGTTTAAGCTTGATTGGTGTATGGGCTGCTTTGAAATTCCACAATGAGAAGGGCATTGACAACTTTTATAGCCTACATTCATGGTTGGGTCTAGCGTGCCTTTTCCTGTTTGGCATCCAGGTTTAAAGTGTTTTCCATCTTTTATCAATTACCGTTGTCCTATTTCTGATAGTAGCATTCTCAATGTCATTTCCATTTTTCAGTGGGCCGCTGGATTTGTGACCTTTTGGTATCCGGGTGGCTCAAAGAGTGCCAGAGCCAGCTTGCTTCCCTGGCATGTGTTTTTTGGGATTTACATTTATTCGTTGGCTATTGCCACTGCTACTACTGGCATCCTAGAAAAGGCCACCTTCCTTCAGACCAAAGAAGTAATATCACGTTATTCAACTGAAGCTTTACTGGTGAACTCATTGGGCATCTTGATTATAATTCTGGGTGGTTTCGTGACTCTTGCAACAGTTGCACCTCTGAATGGCAAAGGTGACATCACTAGAAACCCTGTAGAGTAGTCACAATATGTACACTCCGTTGATTTTTCATGCCTAAGAGTTGTATTGTTATTGATTGCGAATCATAGGGGTTATTATCATTACAACATTAACATATCACTGAAAAAGGGATTTAACTAAGATTGTATGAATACTGGATGGCCAAAAGATGAATAACCTGGTAGTTTTAGCTGGGTTTTGACGCGGAGTGGACTTTCTTTGAATCCGCAAGTGCTATGTGGAAGGCAGTAGTAGAATTCAAATTCTGGTCCTTCGCATTATAAAACATGCAAATTTGCATGGATTTTCTATTCTTCATATGGAACATGAACTTGTCCTGTGATTCTGAGCTAAGAATTTCAGACACATGTTTCACTTACACCGAAATGGAACCTTTAATCATAGAAGGGGAGTGCATATTCACATAGGAAAATGAAGATAAAAACGTTGGGGTATGAGTGTTTGTTAGACTAACAAAAACGTGGGATATTTCTAAGAACTGAAGTTACAATTGAATAATTTAGGCAAAAAATCTCGCAAACTTTAGAAACCTACTGAATTCCTATTCATTCATTAGTTGAAACTAAAACTTAGTCGATATCAAAGAGGACCAGACCAATCTGTTTCTTGAAAAGCCTAATCAATAATTGATCACAGAATAAGGCCTTAATTCAAAAAGTTAATGCAGCATTCCAGCCAAGTTAAAGCATATGCATACATGATGGAAACCGATTCTGTCATGATGCAATCCGCTTTTCCATTTCAGGAGTTTGAAAAGAATTCTATGCCCCCAAAAGGGCATTGTAGATACACGATTCAATCCCAAAATAAGCAAAATCCAAGTTTACCGCTGTCATTCCTCTGCTTGCATTGGCCAGTTAGTCAACTGAACGCTTGCCCGGATACTATTGTTGACAACCCTTGAGCGTCAATTTCTTTGATATGATTCAATTTAGGGAAGTAGTTGGATCTGAAGATCAAAACAAAGAACAGAAAGAACGAGGAGCTAGAATGGTACGGGACATTGAAATGTAGTTAATAAAATAAGAGACAAAAACAAGAAGCTGGTACAGATAAGCACGGCATCATTAGGAGCGAGGGAGGAAAGACTGAAGCGAAGAAGAGATAGTGGGTACAGTTGAATGGAGAAGAAACAAAGTCTTTTAAGCACAGGAAGAAGAAAGAAAAATTGTACGTGTCATACTCATATTACTATTGAATATATTCAACCAGCCGATACAACGACTATAACGAGTAACCGAGTTTTTAGACAGTTAATGATTTATATTTGAAGAACAGATTAATGATAGAGATTTTCAGTTCAGTGCAATAGAGATTTGGAGAGTTATAGATTTCTTGCCATCAATTGTGTGAAAACTTTACCTGGAAAATGAATGATCATGTGTTTTGTATAGATGCTTTGATCATTAACATTGATTGGAGTATATGGTGTCAAGGGTGCAATCGTTATTATTCCTAATGACATGGTTTGTAATTATGAGAAGTGAACCATAAGATCAAAATGGAAGGTCAGATGGTAAATTTACAAAATGAAGAAAACAAGTACTTCAATTTAATTTCAGAAAGGAGAGTCGACAGAGTCATCATAGTGGCCAAGGCTGTTATATGTCAATTCTTGATTACTCAATTAGAAGATTTTGGTGTAAAGCAAGGCAGCTCACGATGCTCTTTTCAGTTAATGATGATAGATTTGGCAAAATCCTCTTTGTTTGAGAAAGAGGTTATAAAAATTACTAGAGGAAAATATTGAAGTTTTTGAACAAGATAGAGGGTCATCAAAAAACCAAGTTTCATGATCTTCGAATTCTTTTAAAGGAGGAAACATAAGTCATAAACATGAGACCTTGTTGCTATAATGGAGCCCAAAAGGAAGCTATTTAAGAGTTGGTAGATGAAATGCTTAACTAAGGTATAATTAGGTGCAATGTGATCCCTTTTGCAGCCCTGATGATCCTGATTAATAAGAGAGATGGGTTATAGTAGTTTTATGTCAATTATAGAGCCCTCAGCCATCATACCCTGAAGGATGTATTTTCCATTCCATTGGCGGAATTATTTTAAGGAATTACATGGTACGACATATTTTTCAAAACTTGATATCCAAAGAAGATATCACCAGATTAGAAAGGACATCTATAAGATGAATTTCAAGATATACGGAGGGCATTACAAATTTTTAGTAATGCCTTTTGATCTCAAAAATGTTGGTGTCGTTGCTCCAAAACTTGGTTAATGCATATGTTTTTTGTCTTTTTAGTTACTAATGTTATTATGCAACGTTTAACATGTTATTACCGTAGTTATGACCAATAATGTTATTAACATTTCCTCTTGCTTTAATATGTCTTTATTCCATTGTCAATGTATGAGTCCTTTCTGTTATATATATGACTCACACTTCTGCTCTTTTAGTCCTCTCCTGCTATCACACATCTACTCATTTTCCCTACATAAAGCACACATCTCCTTCCAAATACAAACACCTTTATGCACATATAGTCTTGTCTTTTCTATTCTGCCTTCATCTGTTTTTATTAATTCTCCGAGATAGATCCTACTTTACCCTTTGGAGTGCACCAAAGACGTTAACCTTGAGGTCAGATCTCATTGTCCTGCTGCACCGTAAAGGGAGAATTTTTGACTTCGGGCAATGATTTTCATGACGCCTTGCATTTTCAGGTAAGTTGCTCCAATTTTATTTTTAGGTGTTATTTCATTATTTTTCCAACATTCTAAGCCGAAAATAATTGCACTCTTTCTATTATTTGTCAGAAATTGTTACATTTTTGCTGCTGTGTATTAATTTCGGTATAAGTCAGAACATTATGTTGCTACGTGTTTATTTCAGTATAAGTTGGAATATTGTTATGTTCTCACTATTGCATTAGTTTAAATACCGTTTGCTTTTGCTATTGTTTGCAGATTCATTATGTTGTCTACAAATGAAACCAACATAGGTTCTGCCCTTACTGTTCCCCATATAGGTTTTGCCCCTTTCACCGTAGCCTAGATAGTTATACCTGACCTAACTATATTAGAGCCTTTAGGTGGGAGAAATTTTAAACAACGGTATGAAAAAATTCTGTTTTACTTTCAGCAATATGAAATTGATTATGTGCTATTTCAAGATATTCCTAATGACAATACCAACCCTAAGATAACTAAGGATAACCTTACTAAGGATAACCTTACAAGTAGGGGAGTTGCTCAAGCATATGATCAACCCATTATTTGATACCTATTACAAGTATAAAACTGCCAAGAAGATTTAGGATGCCTTAGAAGTTACATGTGGAATTGATGATGTCGGTAAAAAAAAAATGTAGTTGCTAGGTGGTTAAAACTTACTGCTATTGATGATAAGCTCATTATAGAGCAATTACATGAATATGAACACCTAGTTGCTGAAATCCTTGTTGAGGATATGAATATCTGTAAGTTGTTTCAAGCTATTGCCCTTATTGAGAAACTGCCTGCCTAATGAAATGAGTATAAAGTTGAGGCATAAGAAGAAAGACATGAAGCTACAAGAGTTGATAGGGCATATAAAGATTGAAGATGCCAATCGCACATAGGACAAGGCCAAATTACTCACCTATGTCCCTACTGTTAAGGCTAACGTCATTGAAAAGAAAAATGCAGGTAACTCGAATAAGAATGATGGCACAATAGGTCTTTCAACAACAACAAGCATGGTCAGTTCAAGCACAAAAAAATTGATGGTGATTGTTGGTAGTGCCACAAGTTAGGCCATCATATTGCTTTTTGCCAAGCTAGAATCAACCATGGAAAGAAGGGCTAAGGACATAAACCACGAAAGTTTAGGAAAGGAAACCAAAAGGGGTAACAATAAGGTAAACCAGAAGAATTTTGGTAAGCCTTAAGCTAATGTGATCGAAGCTACTAGCGGTGATGGCGAGGAGATCATTACTGCTGTAGTGTTCGAAGTCAACCTTGCTTAAAACTTAGTCGAGTGGATCATTGACACTGGAGCTACACAACACATATGTACCAACAAATACCTGTTCAATGAGTTAAATGATACTGCTGATGGTGAATTTATGTACATAAGCAACTCTAGCAAAGTTCCTATTTAAGGAGTTGGGAAGGTCACTCTTAAACTCACTTTTGGAAAAGTTTTGGCTTTAGAAAATGTTTTGTTTGTTCCTGATATTTGTAGAAACTTGATTTCTGGTGCATTGCTTAACAAAGCTGGTGTTAAACTTACCTTTGATTCTTATAAGCTAGTTTTAACCAAGAATGGGAACTTTGTTATTAAAGGATTTTGTAATGGGGGCTTATTTATCCTTGATGTTGAAATGAATGCATTTACTTCTTCTGCGTATATAGTTGAGTCTTTAGACCTATGGCGCTCTAGACTTGGGCATGTAAATGTGATGTCAATTAAGAGAATGCAAAGCTAAACTTGTTACTTAACTAAATCACCAATGAAATGGAAGAATGCCAAATTTGTGTTGAGGTTAAGCACTCTAAGAAACTTTTTAAGTCAGTGACCGAGAGAGTCACAATTGTTGAACTTGGTACACATAGATTTGAGTGATTTTAAAAATTGTATGAGTAAAGGAGGAATGAGATATTATATTGCTTTTGTGGATGATTATTCTCGATTTACTAAGGTTTACTTATTGAAAAATAAAAATATTGTAGAGGAAGTATTTATGAAATACAAAAATGAGGCTGAAAACCAATTACAAAGGAAAATTAAAAGATTAAAGTATGATCAAGGTGTTGAGTATAGTACTGATTTCCTTACTAATTATCATCAAAAAGTTGGGATTATTCATGAGTTTTTAGCCCCTTATACACCTGAGCAAAATGGAATAGCCGGGAGGAAAAATTGAATACTAAAGGATATGATAAATGCAATGTTAATTTCCTCAGGTTTACCTGATTTTATATAGGATGAATGCTATTCTCTTAACTTGTTAGGTTCTAAATAGAGTCCCTGTAACATCCCGTTTTTATAGAACGGGTCGGACCAGAGAAACGGGTCCAAGTGTGGTAAATCAGAGAAATTAGGAAAACACATCTCATGCTCA
>JANZXR010000008.1:16269587-16322730 GCA_027575705.1 Erythroxylum echinodendron
ATAAGAGTTTTAAATTCAAAAAAAAAGTATACCGAGTTTTTAAATGGTAAGTGACGTGACACGCCATTCTCGCGGGAGACGGATTCGGGTATCACCATCGATATCGGGTTCGGATCCAGCGGGAGTGGGGTGTTACAGTCCCTCATAAGAAACTACATCAACTCCTTATGAAATTTGGAAAAGTTATCCACCTAATTTGCGTTTTTTGAAAGTATAGGGGTGTCTTGATAAGATTGCTCTACCTGAACATAAGAGAAAGAAAATTGGTTCTAAGATCATTGATTCAATTTTTATAGGATATGCCTCTAATAGTATTGCCTATAGATTTATGGTTATGGAACAAGGATATAACACTTATGAACCAATTATGGAGTCACAAACTGTATATATATATATATATATATATCTTATAAAGGTGAGTATGCAAGATCCTAGAGAATCTGTCCCTAGTTCTTCTACCAATGATGACAAAGAGGAAGAGGAAATTGTTGAACTAAAGAGAAGCAAAAGAGCTAGAGTGCAAGCCTTTAGAGTGTAAGTAGATTTTCAAAAAGAAATTGAAACCCAAAGGAACCACTGAGAGGTTTAAGGCAAAGACTTGTGATTAAAGGTTTTAAACAAAAGGAAGGATTGGACTTTTATGATACTTACTCTCCTATTACTAAAATTGTATTTATAATGATGTTGTTTATTATTGCCTCGATATTTAAGCTTTATGTGCACCACATATGTTAAGGCACCTTTCTTGAATTGAGACTTTATGAGGAAATTTATATGTTCTAGCCCGAGGGGTTTAGAGTTCCTGGTCAGGAGCAAATGTTGTGTAAATTGGTTAAGCAGTTGTATAGACTTAAACAAGCTCCCAAACAGTGACATGAAAAATTTGAAAGTGAGATTTTTAAACACGGTTTCACCTGTTGTGATTCCGATTCTTTCATTTATGTGAAATCAGATGCCAATGGCTGTGTGATCATAATTCTTTATATGGATGATATGCTTATTTTTGGTACTAACTTATATGTCATTGATACTACCAAGAGTTTGCTAAAGTCTTCCTTTGATAGAAAAGATCTTGGACTTGTAGACTTTATTTTGAAAACCAAAGTTGATAGGATTGACTCTAGTTTTAGGTTGAACAAATCAAGACTCCCTATGATGCTAGTGTTGCTTTAAAGAAAAATCTTAGTAACAGTGTAAACCAAGCTGAGTATGCTAAAATTCTTAGTAGTGTAATGTTCTTGATAAATTATTCTAGTCCTAATATTTCATACTGTGTGAGTAGATTTAGGAGGTATAATCATAATACTAGTCAAGAGCATTGGAATGCATTGATTCATTTGTTGAGATATTTAAAAGGTACTATGCATTATGAATTATCTTTTGGTGGTAATCCTCTTGTATTAGAGGGATATTTTGATGCTAACTGGGTTACAGAGAGTAATGACATATACCAATGGTTATATTTTTACTTTGGCAGAATTTACCATATCTTGGAGATCATCCAAGTAAACATGTACTGTGATATTAAAAGTAAAGGCTGAGTTTATGGCTTTGGAGCTGGTAGGGCGGAAAGCTGAGTGGCTAAGGATTCTCCTAGCAAATATCCACTTTGGAATCTAAGTCCTTCAATGGGATTCGCAGGCTGCCATTTATGTTGCCAAGAACAAGACATATAATGGCAAAAGTGGCCATAACAAATTGAGACATAAAATTGTTTGTACTTTAATTAGATATGGTGTAATCTCTCTATAAAATGTCAAGTCAGAGAAACTTAACGGATCCGTTTACAAAAGCCTTAAGTAGGAAATTAGTTTCAAAACATGCTAAAAGGATGCAGTTGAGCCCAGTTGTGTAGTAACCTCGTGATGGACACCCGTCTTAGGAAACCAAGTTTAATAAGTCAAATGAAGTTATATGGTAACTACTTACTTGTACTTTGTTTGTGGAATAATACCGAGATACATTCAGTTGCAGAATTGCGTCTCTAGCATGACTTTACTGCATTTGATAAGGTTTGATTGTTTAATCCTTAATGAGTTCCATAGCCCACCCTTTTATGGGCTATCTCTCTAAAGCGATCATGGGCGATCAGACCAGGGCATTTTAAGGCTATTTATTTCTCTAGTAGGTTCTATATTTGGTTTTCTTAGACACCAGGTTTAAGACTTAGTTCACCTGGTTGTTTGCCTATTTTTCTCCTAAATTGCTACAATTTGTTTCTCAAGTTTTGGACTAAATAAGGAATTTTTGGTGACGTTGTTCGAAAACTTGGTTAATGTATACATTTTTTGTCTTTTCAGTTACTAACATTATTACACAACGTTCATCATGTTATTACCGTAGTTATGACCAATAACATTATTAATGTTCCCTTTTACATAAATATGTCATTATTCCATTATCAACATATGAATCCTTTCTGCTATATATATGACTCACAATTCTGCTCTTTTAGTCCTCTCCTGTTGTCACGCATTTGCCCACTTTCTTTATATAAGGCACACATCTCCTTCCACATACAAACACCTTTATGCACTTATAGACTTATCTTTTCTATTATGCCTTTTTATGTTTTTATTAATTCTCAAATGCCTTTGTATGTTTTTATTAATTCTCAAAGACATACCCTACTCTACCTTTTGGAGTACACCGAACCTGGTAAAGAAGACGTTAACACTGGGTCAAATCTCATTGTCCTACTACATTGTAGAGGGGAAAATTTCAATTTAGGCAAGTGATTTTTACAACGCCTTGCATTCTTAGATAAGTTATTACAATTTATTTTTGGGTGCTATTTCATTATTTTGCTAACAAAAACCACTTCACCTGCCTTTCAAGCCTTGATGAACTTCATTGTCACATTAAATGAGGTTTGTAATATATTTTTTAATGATATTTTAGTTTATTTCAATTTCTTTATACAACATTCAAGTCATTTACAACAAATGTTTTGCATTTTGAAGATGCATAAATTATATGTCAAGCTCTCTAAATGTTCCTTTGTGGCTTAAGTGGAATTTAGGGCATGTTATTAATATACAAGGAGTGTCTAAGGATCTAAAGAAAATAAAGGTTCAGCATGAGTGACGTGTACTAAGAACCAACTGTCAACTGAAAAAGTTCTTAGGATTATATAGCTAGATTAGTAGACCACTGACAGTTTTGCTAAGGAAAAATGTGTTTCTACATGGAGTGCATATGTCATAATAGCTTTCCAAGCATTAAAGGATGCTTTGTCTTCATCCTCAATGCTAGTATTATTAGATTTGTTCAAAAAATTTGTCATTAAAGTTTATGCAAGTGGAAAGGAGATATGTGTTACACTTATGCAAGATAGTCATCTAAGTTTTATATCAACAAGGTGATATTTGGTATATGCAACTTTTAAGTCATAAGAGAGAATTTTTAGCTTTGATTGGTTTTATTACTCAACTGGTCTTCAATTCATGATTTAGATGGATCATAATAGTTTATGTTATTTACTAAATCAAAAGATAATAATGCTATTTCAACAAAATTAGTTGTCTAAACTAATTTGTTTTTTCATTTCATGATTTTATTTTTAGGACCATTTTGGTTTATGAGAACTTTTAAAAAGCTTCAATCGTATTTTTTCTAATTAAAAATATAAAAGTATAAGAGCAAATTTATACATGTGTAAGGTATATGTTAATGTAATAAATATGAACACCAGGATTATTACAATCCTTACCATTTCCTATACTAGTTTGGAGGAATATTAGTCTGGATTTTATTGAAGGGTTATGCAAATTTATGAGTTATTTAATAATATTAATTACATTGATGTATGGATTTTATTGAAGGGTTATGCAAATTTATGAGTTATTTAATAATATTATCTACGTCGATTGCTTAACCAAATATGCTCATTTCATTCTTTTGACTTATCCCTATTCTACATCTAAGGTTGCTTATATTTTTCTTGACTATGTTTTCAAATTACATGGCATGTCAACAATGATTGTGAGCAATCATGTTCCCACTTTATCAATTAGTTATGGTAGGATCATTTTTTATTACATAGCATATGACTTCTTCTGTCCATTATGTATCATTTTGAAACTGATAGCTAGATATAGGTCTAGAGCCGTATCATTAGGACTTATATTCAAGGTATATCAAAAGATATTCCTTTGCATTTGAGTACTCGGTTACCTCTCATGGAATAGTGGCATAATACTAGCTTTCATTCCATTATCCATATGTCTTCTTTTGAGTATGCTCCATTGTTATATGTTCCCAACATGTCATATTACTATTAAATATGTTCAATGTCTATTATAGCTGTTATACACTGAATATAATGAATTTTTGGACGGTTAACAAATAATTAATATTTTCCCTTTATATTGGATAGTTATTCTGATGCCCAACCATGCACCTCTCACGTATGGCCATTAGTGTTTTAAGACAAATGGAGTTATTGCCTGAAGGTCAACTTAGATCTTAAACGCATAAGTAAAATGTTTCTTATATTGATAAACATGAAAAGTATTGTGAATTTTGAAACTCTCAGGTAGCTCTAAACAGTAAGCAACCTTACTTACCTACCAAAACTACTTAGAAAAACTATATCTCAATCACTAACAATTTTCGCTGGCTTTTTTTTTTAAAACTTTAAAACATAATTAAAGAATAAATGAGCCATATTAGATGTTGAATAAGGATTTCATGAAGGAATAAAATGATCATATTTAATTAACATATCCATTAATATCAAAACCATCACACACCATTTATATTTAGGTACTCACATAAGACCATACTTGTTAAGGAATATGGAGTGGTTGTAGCTTCCCAGGGCTTGCTACTATCTTATATTTATTCCTCTAAAAGACATCACATCTTTGAATGAATTGCCTGGCATGTCCTTGCATCCTTCTTTAGTAAAAATACATTTGAAGCCATTTATAAGTTCCTAATTACCATGAATGACTTCCCACTATAGTGATAAGGAATAAATAAATGATTTTTGTTCTCAATACTATCATCTCCCACTATCAAACTTATTACAGCTTCAGTATCTACATTTTTAAATTATCACTTTTCTCTTACTTTTTGCTAATTTATTGTAATAAAGAAACTATGAATTTAAGAACCCTATCAATGTATATAATTCTCCATTGTTGACTTTTGACAATCTATCAACTATTGTGCTCTCCATTCCTTCCTTATATTGAATTTCAAAATTAAAACCAAATAATTTAGATAACTAAAGTTGCTAGAAAGGAGCAGGGATGAAAAATAGTTTGGGCCTAATGCACCTTAATCTAGCCTGGCCAGAAGTCTACGGTCTTATCTTCCAAATGATTGCACTTTTGTGTTTGATTTTCCCCACTTAGGCTTTGAAATATTTTATAATTTTAAATGGGTTAAGCTTTGAGGATTAATCTAACTTAAATGAGTTTTAGACCATTTAATATTTTTCTAAAAGAGTTGGACTTTTGGGCCTAACCTGATCGAATAGAACTTAAACTAATTCATAGGATTTTATTCCAATTAAAGTCTAATTAGACTTCAGCTTAGTCTAAGTAGCCCAAAGCTTAATCGTATAAGGGATTAGGTTAAGACTCTCAAACTTGATCGAACTTCAGATTGAGTTTAGGGTTCAAAAATTTTTTTCTATCCTTACTCCTTACCACTCTTAGAAAGGAGTAGTGGTATTCTACTCAAGGAAGAACAATAAACCAAATGTCATATAAAAATAATAAAAAATTTCACTCGATAGGATATAAAAATTGAATTAATCAAACTTTAAAAGGTAAAATAAGCATCGCTGAGACTACAAAGTATATCCAAAAATTGATAATGCCCTTCATAAGTCTTAATGGCACTCTTTTGAATTTCCATATAAAACATATATGTTTAATGACAACTAGCCCTTAAATTGAGTTTAGAGAAAAACCCTAAATCTACCAACTATCCCAACAACTCTTCTATCAATTGAAACTCTCTATATAAAAACATAGATAAGTTTGATATTAGTTACAAGTCTCCTATAGCATTAGTTAGCTTCTTTCATCCAAAGACAAGCATTGATTTACTTTTGTATCTGGGGTGGGTCATATTCCACAACCTTGTTCTTGAGCTTATTCCTTCACTTAAATCAACAATATTAGCCTTCAAATCAATTTCTTGAAGAAGTAGCTTCATTCATGGCATAAAGATCTATAATTAAACTATTAATAGCTTCTTTGGCCTTCTTTAGCCTACTCCTTATAAATAGTCCTCCCATGTCTTTCAATAGATCTCCAAAGTTAATGAATTTGAACTATAAGTAATCTGCCCAAGTCCCTCTTCATAGCTCCCTTAAAGCTTTTTCAACTTAAGTAGGTGCTTAATTCCCATCATTTCACCATTAAAAGAAGAGAATTCAACCTTACTTAACCTAGTATCTTGAAATTTTGTTTAGTTCATCTTAGATGCCCTTATATCATCTTTTATATTTCAATAATCTTGAGTAGCATTCTATTTTAGCTAAAAAACCATTTCCTTCAACTCCTAAATTGTTTTATCATATTTTTCCTCCTTATCTTGTGTCTGATTTATTAAAATTTTCTCTAATCATCTAATGTCATGAGATCTAATTCTAATAGACATCTCCTTATTCTCCACTAATTTTTAGTCAAGCATAAATTTCTTTTACACCAAATTAATATGATTTAATTTCAAGAATTAAAAATAGGGTTTTGAAATTTAAGTAATAAGCTAAGTTTAAAGATTGAAAGAAATAATTGAGAGAGTGTGTGAGAGAATAAAAAAGGAGAACAACAAATTTTTTAGTTCAGGCAGAAAGTAGTTATAATTATAACATTAACAACTATTGTAGTCGTCAATCACCCTCTTTTCACTATTTACACATGTCTTATTACTTCAACTTGTTTCCTTTATTAGGCAATAATGTCTTCATCTTTATTAGACTATTCTATATATTGATATTATCTCGGTACTACTTCCTCTACTTTGAGATCATCTCAACACTACTTAGCTTTGAGATGTAATATTCTTTCACTTTATTAGTTTTAGGCACTTACTCATCTACATTGTTATTTATGTAATGTCCATATGAAAATGACAAAAAATTCAAAATGAAACTAAAGAACATATCAAATGGCAATTTAAAAATAAAAAATAAATAAAAAGAGCAAGAATATATTTAGGGTCTAAGTCTTGAAGTATTAGACCAATTTCATATGAACTGTAAGACCCTCTTTTAAACAAGTTAGATAGTGCCACAATAGTACAAACTCATTTGCATGCTTTTGATAAAATTATGGAAAGGGAATGGCATAAGTAAAGTTTTCCAAAAAAAAAATCAATTAAGTGTGTAAAATTTTGTAAGATGCACTAACTACCTATGTAATTGGAAATACAACACTTGAATTATTTGAAGACATTTTAGCACCTTGAGGTAGCACTGACATAAGGTATTAACATGAAAATTTTATGTTATACATGGAAAAATATGAACTAAAGATAGAGGTATAAATCTAACACTTGACACCTTGGTGAAGTTTTAGGATAATAACTAAATTGTCAATATTTGAATTTACTATTTACATAAAAAAACTTAAGACAACCAAATGCTTTATTTTTTGTTATTTATTGGTTATCATTCTTTGTTGTTATATATAGGAAAAGTTATGAACAATTGAGTTGGAGTAATTTAGTGTAACATAGGGTTATTTCTGAGCATCTTGCTAAACCTCAATCAAATCCTATGACAAGTAGTATCAAAGCAAGATTTTGAGCATATTTCAATGACAATAGTGAGTGGAAACAACGTGTAACTGAAACATAAATGATGGCTTGGTTGAAACAGTTCATTTTACCAATTTTAGAAGAGAAGGGATTTTTTTATGATTGCTCAATTAAAATGGATCAATGAAGTATTAAAAAAGTCCAAACGAAATTGGATGATTTTTTGGGGATGGCAATTAGCAATTTAGGGTAATAAAGGACGGACTGACAATCCTTTGAACCAATGTTGTTTATAACAATGGTACAAATTGGACAAGATTGAAATTGGTAAACCTAATTTTTTCTAAGGGATTTAGGATATTAAGACCTTAGAGATTTTCCTATAGGATAGAAAACAATAATTTCATGTTACATAAATGTTGACAGGGGATAAAGTTATACTAACCAACATGTATTTGGTTGGGAATGATAAGTTATAGTGTGATGTTTGAGTGGATGATAACATGAGCATTGGTCACCCTTAAGTTGATACTTGGGTGGCATTTTTTTGGGGAACTTAATAAACAATTTTTATTTTACATCACTTACTAAATTGTAAAAACAGCCTTATGAAATTTGCAATATGATGGAATATTCTATAACTATTTGAAAGCATTCATTTTGTTAATTACATATATTGAACATATTAAAGGAAGATAAGCTTTTCGATTTTCTATCACGACTCCATTCTTAACACAAATCAAACTACGAAAGCAATATGTTTAGGATCTTCCTAATGCTATAGTAATGGCTAACAAGTTGATGGACTTTCAACTAAAAAGGGATAAAGAGAAAACTTTCAATGACAACAAGAATAATAAACCATATGGAGAGCCAATCAACTGGACATATGGAGAAAGGCAAGAGAAACCAATAAGGCAAGAAAAACCAATCTTCTCACTGTTATGCCTAACAAAAGGTAACTTCTTTTATATGCAATGGATACATTATATAAGGGAATACTCAAACAAATTCAAATTAAGTACAACGCTAGTCAATGAGACATATAGCATTGAGTTAATCATTATTGATCCATTACTTATGAAAAAGACATCCAAATTGGAACTTCTGAGCTAATTATCGAGTGATAATTATACCAAATCACAAATAAAGTTTGATTAGTTGTATAAATGCAACAATATAACAGTAGTCTTTAGGATGATGCCATACTTCCTATAACAAGGGGCTATAAAAGAATAAGTATTCCCAATAATTAATTGGTAAGGATAAGCGACTAGATTGTTGCATAAATATCTTTGATGAGACTTAGAAATGAATGGATTGGTATAAATTTTGATTGTTTATCATTAATGAAATCAACAATGCTGGCCAATAATGTAATTTATGTAATAAAAGCTGCTCAGCAAATCTATTAGTGACAATAGTGTGGATGGGAGTGGCTTTGTGATGTTTATTAATTTGACATTTTTATAATTATTTTTTAGGAAAAACTAATTTTTATGACATATTAAAAATGTAGGTTGATAAGTTGAAACACAATAGACAACTTTGATTAAAAAAACCTACTATTAAGGACAACGACTTTGTTTTGGTGGGAGAAGTATGTGAGACCCTTTTTACAATAAGTTGGACAACACCAAAATAGTGAAAAACATATTAGCATACTAGTAGATGATTTGGTAAAAGAATGGAGCAAGTAAGGTTATCCAAAAAAAATTATTAAGAGCTTAAAATTTTATGATGCATAAGTTATTCATTTCAATGGAAATACATCACTTAGATTATTCGATAGTGTTTTAGAACCTTAAGGTAGAATTAATACAAGGAATTGATATGAATAATTATTAATAGGCATTAGAAAAATATGGACTAAAAGATGGAAGTCTAAGTAAAACAATTAACACCTTAATGAACTAAATGTAATGGTAGTTTGTGACAATTTTAAGACAGTTGCTAAACTATATAGATTTGAACGTCCTATTTTTATAATAGATTTGGACAACTAACTATCCTATTCTTTATTATTTTTTTGTTATTATTGTTTTCTGTTATACATATAAGAAGTTATAAGCAACATGTGTCTAAAACTTTTGCAATTATCTAGTATCTATTGACAAATTTGCTTATAAATAGAAATCATAATGTAGGTTATGCCTAACATAAGTCCTCATCAAATGTTGTAAATACTTATTGTGCATCAATAAAGCCCTTTATTGTGTTTTATCTTATTGTGGTATTTGTCACTATCTTAAAACATCCCTATAATAGGGTAAAATTATTAAAGTGTTCAATAAAAAATCGTTAAGAATATTATAGGAGAACTTAGTTGTTGGACATTCACTTACTCAAAACCTTTTAAAATATGTTTTTAGATATGAATAAACATTCCTCTTCATATATAGTTTGTTGGTTTTCATTCTCTAAGTCCTAAAATATCTAAATCATAGCGTATATGAAGTGTTCAATAATTTTGTTGAAATAAATTTAATAACTTATTATAAAACAAAATTGTTTATAAGCAATTTATCAAATCTCCACTTTGTCAATGATAAAGGCTATATAAAAAATTATGAATGCTACATTACCCACATTTTAGCAACACATTATAAAAACAATTAAAAGAATAAAATTGTAACATTTGTCTATGGTTGTTGATAATTAGATTTGTCCTAAATATTCGAAGAATTGAAAAAAAAAACTTTTAAGCTCTCGATAAGAAAATCATAAACTAATATACTATAATTTTAATTCATTTGATTGAAGAAAATAAGAGAAATTACTCTAATTTTAATACATTTAATCAAAGACAATAAGACTTTATTATAGAAAGATGGAGTCAGAGTTCCATGTAATGTTACTTTTCATTTATTTTAGGATAAGTTACATTTAAATCATGAATTTAGTCGAATTTTACAACACTAGTTAGACCTATCAATAATAATAATAAAATACTTAAATTTTCAATTTGTTATGAACCCTTTAGTCAACAGAGCTCACATAACTTACCTTGTAAGTATAATCTTTGACATATCAGCACCTATAATAATACAAATCAACAATTAAATTAGAAATAAATAAAAAAAGGAAGAGGAATAGATAAAGCTTTCTGTTCAAGCAAAGTTGAATCACCGTAATATAGTGTGAGACACAAAGTACAAAAGAATGTGAATCATTCTCACTTTGTCAAAGTTCCATATAAAAGCACATTTGCAATTTAACATTGTTAAAAGTAGTTTTTGCTAATTGTTCTTTCAAACTATTAGTGTTTGTCCTTTGAAACCTCAATTTCAAATTTCCACTGCAAACTTAAGCTAAAAGGACTCAAAACTAAAGTCAAAACCTTTTTAACTCTTTATAATTCTTATAAAGTCCAAACTATAGAGCAACATTAAATAAATTCTAAATCTTTCCTTTTTTTTCCAAATTAAGATCCACATCTTTAAGAATTCACCCCATTCTACATTCAGCAACAATCTCTTGGAAAGATATTAAGACTCCAATTTCCAAAATAGAACCCCAAGATACAAAGAGTTTTGAATTTGCAACAGCAACCAAAAGAACACTCTCAAATAAACGTAAAGAAGTTGAAACAACTAAGAGATAGAAAGAAGGATAGAGAAGGATATTTAACAAATCCTAATTTACATAGCCATTAGGGTATATGTAGAAAGTAAGTTATACAAGATCTTCAAGCCTGTATAGTAATAAAAAGAGAGACTTAAGCTACGAGAAAAAATTAAGGTTATTTTATTCTTTTTTATTTATTTATAACTTAATTATTTTATGTCACGTAAATACTAACTTATCAAGATTGTTATTTATGAAGAAGTCATGCCAATATTATTAACTATAAGGTTATTTACGAACTAATTTTGAAACATCTTAAAAGTTCGAACAATTTATTACTATTTTTTAATTTATTACTATTTTTTATGATTGCAATTAGTATTACAAAATCAACAAAAATTTAAAAGTTAGATATAATTTCCTCTTTATTTTATCCAACATTGTTTTCTTTAGTAACAGTCTTTCAAGTTTTCAGCATCGCATAACTCTCCTTCTTATTTTTTGTTTCGTTTTCCACCTCTTTTTTTTGTATACATCAGAGGGTGTCAGCTGACACCGGTTGGAGAAGACTAGAACGCCCCTAGGGCGGGCAAAAATGGGGGCAACAACCACCCGCGTGAAATGAATGCGTTGATTGGCGCATGGAATGCTGTTCTGCGTCTCTTGGATCTGAGTGACTCTCGTTGACGCCTTCTTGGAGTGTATCTACACGGTGGTCTTCTTGTCTGCTTTGATTACTGGGGCGGCCAGATATGTAATGGTCCTCCTCTTTGCCTGGATTTGAGGCTGGTGCCTTCTATTCCATAGTGGATGATGTGCTTGGGTTGCATCTGAGAAGAAGAGCACTGGACCTTGGGGTTCTGTCCCAAGATCGCGGTTTGCCAAGGCATCCGCTTGAGTATTAAACCCTCTTCTGATGTAGTCAAAGGTTAGCCCTCCAAACTCTGATACTAGTGTTCTGATATCCACTATGAGGGTCTCGACGGCGAGAAGAGCTGGCTTCTGACTGGTAAGTAATTCGATTGCCTCTCGTGAGTCTGATTCAAAAAAATTTTGATTTTATTTTCCATCTTCGCTAACCTGAGTCCCAAAATGATGCCCCATAGTTCGGCTTGTAGGGGATTGCAGGATCCGATGGCCATGACGGCACCTATAATACAGTTTCCATTTGGATCCTGGAATATAGCGCCTGCCGCTCCGATCTGGTTGGAGCCCTTGCAAGCCCCATCTATTCGGACCCTATGATGTGTGGCGTTGGATGAAAGAAGCCACCCTTAGCCTAATTCTTTAAGTTTGATATTCTTTTGGATCTGCCTCTGTTTGTAAATCTAGAATGCACGGTGATTTTTTTTGACCATTGTTTTGATTATGATATGTAAGCTAAAGGCCGTGTGTTCCTTATACTAAAATATCTCCTCATTCCTTCCTGTCCATAATGAACCATAATGACCAGCGTTTTCCACCTCTTTAGGCCATTAATTACTTAAAAGAGAAGGATAACTTAATAGTCTAAAAGTAAATCTTTATATCATTTAATTATCAGATAAGTCCATTTTTGATCCCCTAAGGTCCAAATTTGGGGAACATCTAACTTCTGAGTAGAGAATGATGTAGAATTCGACTAATGACAATTAAAAATGAGAGATCAGACCAAATCGCAGGGAATTGCATACGACACCCATGATTGGATAAACCGTGCTCAAACCACTACCAATGCTGCCTCGTTGGGTTTGATCAAACATACGTCTATAATTGATAGAACATCACCAGACTACCTAAGAAAGGTAGGGTCTATTTCTTTCCACGTGTAACGTTGTAATCGTGATCGGTGCTGATTAAGCGGACTCAAATAAGTGATTTGGTTCAAACTTTTATGATTTTCCAAGTACATAAGAAGTCACACCCTCATGGCACCATAAAAACATGTTTGATCAATGAAACATATTAGGCCATGAAAAATTGACGAGTCAGTAAGTTTGATGTTCTACGCTTGAAAGGCAGCAACAAAGGGCTTTAAATCATATGAAACTAGGACAGGCTGGTCCCTTGGATATTCCAAGGCGAACTTCCATTCCGTGATGAAGATCTGCTGGACGAAGAGCTTCTGAATCCCGAGGATCTGCAATTGAGACGTGAAGAAGATGCAAGTTAGAAACACTATATGCTTTATTTTCACTCGAGAAGCTCCCATTCCGTTCTTCATTTTGATTGGCTTCCAGGATCCAAAGCTAACCACAAAACTCATGGAGAATAAAAGACGAGAAACAATTTATGCAAAACTTCAAGAAGGATTTCTTATTATTTGAGTATAGAGCAATTAATGTTTCTTTCAAACAAATCACATTCTTGGGCAACAATACATACAATAATAGTTATTTAGTTGCGTAAACTCTAAAGCCATATAAAAGACTTCCATCTCTTAAACGTACTGTCTAAAGAACTTCAAAATTATAGCAATAAAGACACTGATATTGAAAGTTTTAACATCGTATAAACCTCTAAAAAACCTGTAAAAGATAGCAAACCTAAACTAATGATGTTATGAAACCAGTCAAATTCCCAATGCAATGACAATATTCACTTATTAAGTCTAACCAGCACATCTTAAATAGCAACTCTTAAGAGAAATAGTCAAAATATAAGTAGAATTCACTAGGAATACACAAAATCAACATTACCAAGCATGTAATCCTCAACACTGAAATCTTCCAAGGTTCCTGTTATAGCCTCCAGTCCTAGCATTGATGATGAAATTGGTCCAGGGGGCCTCTGAAATCTGAAAAGGATTGAAAGAAATATGGATAACATTCAGATAGCAGTGCAGACTAACATGTAGTTTATTGCAATCAAATTAAAATATTTGGGGAGTGAATTAAAAACTAGAAGCTTTGGAATGAAACAGAAAGAAGGATCAATCTCAAGGACTAAAATATGCTTTCTACAGAGAAATAACAGTTTTCACATCAATGAAATATTTACATGACCAACTAATATCATATCCAGCTATCATTTTCAAGAACTGATCAACCAACTGAACATAAGAACACAGGTTCTCGTTTTAGTTTTAGTTATTTCAATGTGTGAAACTAGGGTGATGAGACTTTAAAATATGAAGCCCACCTCTGCAGAGCGATCGATTTCTACAGAACAAAGGAAAAATGAAGAATTGATCAAACAGCAGAACAAAAGAACCGAGGTTTTCATCTTGTTTTAAGTATTTAGTTATTTGATTATGCAACTAGAACATTGAATATTTCAAATATGAAGAAGATCATGGTCTAAAACAAGGGGCTTCTATAAGCATATTATATGTCAGCTTCATCATAATTGTAACAGCTACCAAGGTTTCCTCAAAAAAAAGAGAGAGAGAGAGAGAGAAAGAAACTAGCTAAACCAAAGGCATATGTAAACCAAAACTTGGTAATAGAGTAAGGAAAAATTTATCATTTCAAACCAAAAATATCTAATTACAAGATATGGATAAGATGAAAGGAACAGGGACAGGCCGAAGACATCTTTTGAAAACCTAAAAGCACTTGAAAGGGCTTATAACACCCCATAGGTTAATACAATTTATTTCTTTCTTCAAACTTTTCATCCAAAAATACTAGTGATGTTTGAGTTATAAAAACATCAAAGGAAAGTATGAAAGGAGGGACATACCGAGAAAGAATCTGGCGATCAAGATCCATCTTGAGTGGAAAGGCCGAGCCGTAAGTTCTAGCCAGGAATCTTCTCTTAATATCTTCTTCATTCTTCTTATTCTATAAATTTAATTCATAAAACAATCATACAGTGAGAAAATAGAAGAACAAACGGTTAAAGTAAATCGAGAGAAGAGGAAGGGGTGTTAGTTACAGTTTGATAGGAGGACTCGAGGGGGTGAGCTCCGACGAGGTCCGATTTGACGCCGTGGAGGCCAAAACGTAGCGCGTCGTTTTGGATTCCTCCGATCTCGTGGGCTATTGCCTTGCCTCCTCCTTCCATTCTTCTTCTTTCACTGGCTTTGTGAACAAGCTAAATAACAAATCAGACGTATGTAATGTACATGTAGGTGTTTGTTTGCTCCCTCCCTCGCTAGCATCCATATAAATAATATAAGAAGGGTATGGTGAACGTCGTCGTTTACTCGTCAACTCAGGCAAGAAGAAGAGAGAAGTTTCTAAGAAATGAAGGGACCCGATGAGAAGACAAGGTCGATCGTGGCCCAATAAGAATTTATGGACCGTGACGGGCTGAATTAGTTTAAGTCACGTCCAGCCCAACCCAATTCACCCTAAGTTTACAGGGGAAAGACGCAAAAAAGATTTTCACATTTTTCTAATAATTTTTTTCAGTAACATTTTTTTATAGAATTGACACCTCGTATGTATGTGTCAACTTCTTTAAATAAAAACTAATAAAAAGCAGGCCTGGCCCCAGCAAGGGCAAATAGGACACCTGTCTAAAGTAATAATAAAAGTGTTCTCATTTTGTTTTATTTTGTTCTTTCCGAGAAACTCTTGATCACTTTTAATTCTCATAAAAAGGACAAAATATGAGTTTTTTTTTTTTACTTCGTTAGGACCTATGAAATGTCAAAAAGGGCCCTAGTAAAAGAATTATATAATTTCATTTAATAAAATATAAAGGTGTGAAATTATCAAGTGAATACCAAGCAAGTTGAAAATAATTATGTCTTCAAGTCACCCCGTGTCACTAAAAATCAAAATAAATCGTCCAAATTATTTTTCAAATGCCAGAGATATATCTGACAAATTTTTATTTTTATTCTTTTTTTCTGTTTGGAGTGATTCTGCAAATAAGATGAACAAATGGATGTGAAGAAAACCTTTTAGATGGGGTTGTAATCTACTACTACCAAGTAACGTCCGTGGATGCCCATGTTCTTTATTCAGATTTGCAGTTTTATGTACTCATAACGATACGGCATTCCATGTTTCAGAGGTATGGTAAACACATCTTAGAATATAGGCCACTGGAAGCAAGGAACATGGCCTATACTTTTTGACGGTCAAAAGCTATTTAAAGAGATAACGATTTGCATGGAAACTGGTTATTTTATATTTATTTGATTTCACTACGTACGTTCTCTATCTCCAGCAAGCAAGCAATGCACAGATTTAGTTATTTAATTCGCTTCCAGTTCCTGACCCCTGCTGCCTGCAGGTTTATCTTTTAAGGAGGAGTGTATATATATTTAAATATTAACAAGTACCGTTAAGTACTTTAGCTATGTAGTATGTACTGAGCTAAATTGAAGGCTTGAGGGCTCAATCTGCCAAAAGTAAAACTACTCCATTCTCGAGTCTTCTAATAAATCAAACAAGAACCTTTAACCTTTTACACTCACACTGCTACATTCTTAGCTGATGGTTCTGTGTGTTGTCTTTCCTGCAGCAACTATGTTATCATTCCGTCTACGTACTAGGACCCCTTTATCTTAGAGTTACAGTTACCAATGTAACTAATTGACTACTTTTTTTACTGTGTCAATAATGAGTATGCCGAAGAGGAAAGGAAAAGCGAAGGTTTCTTCCATCGATTTAAAGGCACAGCAAATAGAACTCTCGGTGAATTTCACTGTGGAACTGTGAGAGCTATGGCAAACACATGATGAGCTGCTGTCTTTCTGTTCGAATGTTTCGATTTTGGAGGTGAGTTTCAGTACTCCTTTTCTTTGGTCGAACTCTTTTAACTTTTAGTTGCATACAACTCTTCTTTTGTCAATTTTACTACAACTGGGCACTGGTACTGCATGAATGGTTTTTTAGAGGAAGGAAACTGAGAACAGACGAACATATAGGAAAGAAGGTTGTAATGTGTGTGCATGTCAGAGGGAGAGATAAGCAATGATGCAACTGCTTTTGCATTTTAGCTGAAGAAATAATTAATTAATTTACCAACTTGTATATCCCTATTGATTACGGATTCATTTTTCTTCTGGATATCGTAATTCATAGGCCTGTCTTGTTTTGGCTTATCTTATAACCAAGATGTTTTTCTTTGGAATACATTCCACCTGCGGATGCTTCCTTCCTGCAAGTATCATGAGTTCATTTCTGCTTTTTGGAAAACGCTCTCCAACTCCAATACATAAGTGAACAATATAAATCTCCCATTCACTTGATAATTTCACATGGTTTAGATTAATAAACATATACTTATTGATGAGAATTTCTGTACATCTAGCTATTAATTATTTCATACACTATACGTAACAGTATGAACTATTAAGACGAAACTGCCTCTCCATATATATTATATAGCATTGTTTGGAAGGAGTCTTTCACTCTTTTGTAGGGTTGGTTACTGGTGAGATTAAGGCTTTAATTTATATAGATACTCAAAAGCCAAGCCCAGGAAGTCATTCCTTGGTTCTAGTATGCTAAACTAGAAAATGGAGTTTGCAATTAGAAAAATGGAAGTTAGTAGATTTTGAATAATTTCAGGTGTGAACTTAATGGCTTTTCTAGTGTATTGTCGAAAAAAATTGGCAAGATACATTTAAAAGGAGATATATTTTAATTGAACCAGACATATGCTTTTAAACTATATCACTAAATGAATAGGGTTTTAAAACGCAAATTGAACTGTAAACCAAAAGAATTAAAAAGGACGAGAAGGAAACTAATAATCTTTGCAAAGTACATCATAAATAGATAGCATTAGACAAATTAGTAATAAGCAATTTTTTTAATTAATTATTCATTTTTTATTTTCCCTTTTTTAAGACTCTAAAACCAATGCAAGATTGCCGTCTCTATATATAAATGATGAAATGAAACCCTCAAGTTCAGTCAAGATATATAATATCATAAAGGGAAAGAAAGTGCTGATAAAAGCTACCTTTACAATTAGATTAATTCCGACTAGAAAAGCTTAATATTTCAATATTTTTTAATATGAAAAACGTCACATTAGAAAGTGAGACTATAACCACAAGATTAAGCTTCTCTTTAAACATGGAAATATGTAACTAAAGTTTTGTTAACCACTACTGTAAGGAGAAGACGCTTGTTTATACAATGAACTATATAATGGTTGAATAGGTTTTAGTTTGGCCAACCCCAATTTTGTTTCCATAATCTAATACTAGATGATGCATGTAGAGCAAGGATAGCCTTCTCTTTTTTTCTTCAAATTTCACATTAATCAATCTCCCCTTATCGATTGAATTTCAATTTTTTTAAAGGAAGAAATAATTTCATTCACAAGCCCTAAAGGACAGCCAAAACCTGATTACAATGCAAAGTTGTTAAAGAGGCAAAAGTTACTAAAGATGTAACAAAGTTAGCATTACATGTTAAGAAATTAAATGAGAATACTTTAAGACAGCAACTATTCAATCTAGATTCCATCTGCTTTTAAGAGAAGAGCCCAATTTTTATGTGAGGTTATAAGTTACTATAAATAATTTTGTCTGATGTAACAGTTCATTGTATAGGTAAGAACATATTTTTCAGATTTAAATTTTCTGAAAATCTTTGAGTTTCTTTCCTTCTAAATGGAGTATACAGTGCAATTGAGACAAAGGCTTAAGCATATTTAATCTTTCCCCATTATTTTATATTGATTATTAGCCCAAATTAGGATTTCATTCCAATTGTTGTAGGGACAATCCAAGTTCAAGTAATGAAGTATTCTCGCCCAAATGGAGAAAGAGTAGTCACATTGAAAGAAAAGATGGGAGGTTGTCTCAAGAACCAAATTATAAAGGTAGCAAACCTGATTAGTTCAAATCTTGAGCCTGTATTTTATTTTCAATCTACCTCTGGCAGCTAACCATGTGGTGAAGGAAGCTTGGCCGGGGTATCGATGATCCTTTCCAAACAATGTTATTCCAAGGAACATAAAGAAGATGGGGTCTAATAACTTCTAAACATAAGGAATTGGAGAATTCTCCATAACTTGTGAAGTTCCTTACAACTTTATCCTTCAGAAAGTCGTTAGGTAAATAGGTTGGATGATAAGAGAGCAATATTTCTATACCTTTTTCAATGGCTAGCCAAGAACACTAATCAGTAATTTGGGAGACTCTAGCATGAGCTGAAATTCTAATTACAAGAGATGAGATTTCACTTCTTGTAAATAGAGGATTAAGGGGACCAATTATCATATCAAAACCACGTGGCCTCTCCATTTCCAATGTGAATTATCATTCTCTACTAATAGTTAGTCAAGCTATTAAACCTACCTTTAAAATAATTCCATTAGATTAATTAACCGAGATAAGGTAGGTTTAATGTTACATTAAGAAATTAATCAGGAATATCATGCCAATGCCAACTCCCTGGGATTGTGACTAAAAGTGTAACAAGACGAAGGAGTTTAATTGAGCTTGATATCAGTAGTTAAGTAAGTAGAGTACAAAATACACTGCATATTAAAGAATATGATCACATTTATAGGTACAATTTTTATTTTTCCGCTCTTGATCTAGAAGGAAACAACTCTTAATCAAATAAAAAATATGTAAATGATAATTAGTAAGCTATCATGTTATCGCCCGTTGTGCCACTTTCATGGTTGCTTTTCCCTCTACAAAAGGACTAACATTGTCACTCTGCAGTAATACACCAGTTTTGTGTTCTTGTTAACCTCAAAACACAAATTAGAAGCAGGAAACCCAGAGCCCTGTTACGTTAAAGACAATGTCTTTTCCAACCACGGGTCTGATATCCTTTCACTGATGTGCCTAGTCGACCATGTTAAGATCCGGTTGTGACCTCTGCTGTTTAATTAGTAATATTAAATTTAGTAAGGGTTGTACCTTGAGGATTTTGAGATGATACAGACAACAAAAATGTATTAACTACTGCACAAGGCTTCTGATTTAAATTGGGGTCAAAGAAACGCCTTACTCTACTGAGCTAGTATCAATTACAATGCACAAGAACTGGCAGTTGGTGAGAGTACAAAAGTTGTGTGTTGTAGGTTAGTAACTTTGATCAACAGTTTAGCAGTTGCATTTTTAACAATTAGGTATTGTATATGCAATTGAGTGTTTTGACGATGACTGGCTATTTTCTTCTGTGGACTTAAAGCGCAAGTGAGACAATAGTATATGCCTATATGCATTACATTGATAGAGAAGAATGAAGAGCATGGATAGATATCACATTCATATGTATACACGCAAGTGATTTAATGGTCAAATATTGATGATAGAGTTAATTTCTGAGATCGATCCATTTCTCTTCTTAAAGCTTTGTATCAACTCTATGTGTAGGTGGTAAATATAGAATACACTCCAAGGCTTCACATGTAAAACCCCTTGCATTCAGTCCCCTAGCATCTTATGTATTAGGAGTTAATTATGTTTGGATGAATTTATACAATTTTTGTCCAAGTCTACAATTACAGATATTGTTATTGAACCATGAAACAATCTTGGCAACATCAAGTGGAATCAATTCGACAAGCCTGACCCTTATAGCATCACTTACATTCTGCCATTTAGAAGTTAGACTGCTACTAATAATCCTTATGAGTGGACTTAAATTTTAACAAACTGATATTTTACGGATATAGTTTTTGTTCCGCTAATGCTTTCCTGAATTCCTCACGTAGGGTAGTTATTATTAACTAGACAAAATTATAGCACTTGTTGATTATCTAGCTTAACCAATTCATTTGACAAGGTCTTGTCGTTCCCCTATTTAATTGATAGCTGAAAAATCAACCTTATGTCTTTTGAAATCAATTAGTAACCTGTTGTTGCGGGGAAAGAAATTGACTAGCAATTAGCTTAATAACATCCGTAGACGGGAGACAGTTAACTCGATTGATAGGAAAGAGAGAGCAGAAACTATCCTAAATTTGGTCTGCAACATCAAACATACAACAAAAGAACTACCCCCTTGCATTTTACTGCTTATTCATGCTATTTACTTTTGTTGATATTGATTGGTTTGATCAGCGTCCCAGAGTTTGCCGTAGATTTGTAATCCTGCAAATTGAGACAGAATTTAATGTCAAGTGTCGATGAACTCAGAAGCAAGGATGGTGTTTAAGAGATCCTACCAGTAGCTAGATTCATATTTGTGATAGCAACTAAGCTAGAACGAGTTAGTGCATTGCTTATGTCCCAATTTGGAGGCAGGCTGGGCAGGCAGTAGTTGCTGCCGTGGTGGTCGTTGGTTTTGCTGCAGCTAACAACTTCTTTTGCTAGTTCAAGGTTTTTCTGGTAACCCATGATTGTAGATGCCTTCAACTTCCTCTTCATCATGATTGACCCCTCAACAACGTCCTCTTTCATTCGTACTTGATGGTAAAGCGAGTTAGAGGTAAGGTGTTCATCAGCTTCATGAACCGCATTCTTCACAGAACAGGTCGGTTTCTGATGATCACCGGTAGAACCTGATTTCCCACAACCTTGATATTGGTTCGCCATATGATGACTGGCGTCCGGACATTTGTCGGAGGACTCACGGACGCTTCTAGTGAACATCTTCACTCTAGTCCTTTCCCTTGCTCTTGCTCTTGCCTTTGCCCTAGACTCTTTGACCAGAGGATCCATCGTAGATTTTTGCAACTTCTTGGTCTTCTTCTCATTAGAAACAGCACCCAAAGGCTGAGTCTTTGAAACTGTCTCTTCTAGGTCATCATCAGCTTCAGACACAACCTCACACATGGAAGTTCCATCGTGGGCTAGCTCCTTTATGGCTTTTCTTGATTTGGTGAGTAACCAATCTAGGGTTTCACTTGCTTTTTCAAACCCTAGCATGTCCTGGAGATCAAAAAACTTCCGGGCAATTCCTATGGACAATCTTACCCTCCGATCTCTCAAGCCTTGAGCAGTGTTGATTTTACTGTGCCTATCTTTCTTTGCAGGCCTTTTCAGAGGAAGGAAATCAGGATGATCAAGCTGATAACGGTCTATAAGTAAACCAAAATCCTGCTTAGAGTTCATGGCATGATTTGTGTTAGCTCCCATGTCCAGGAAAGACTCAGGGTCAGCTATTGAAGGATTAGTAGGTAACCAAGGAGCTGCGATGAGTGGGTTGTGATGGTGATGGTAAACTAACAAGCCATTAGTTTCGTGGTCAATAATGTCAGGAGGATTGTACTGACGAGAAGAAGAGGAAGGATGTAGACAAAGATTGACACAATTTGTGGAGGAGAACATCTGTTACTTTAGGCTTCACTGGTTTTTTTCTCGGAGATCGATGATCTGTTTCAGAGAAAACTATTTGTCTTGGACACCTATAAATGAAAGAGCTTCACTACCCATTTTTTAAAATCTTTTCCCAGGGTTCACTTCTCTGCTAGGATCGTACTATAAATATTTGGAAGAGACATGGATATCCACCGAACAATATATGAGCGAAAGGGACAATAAGAAATGTGTTCTGATCTATTATTTTATCAACCACATTTTTTCTCTCTTAATTCAGTACGTATAGGGCAAAGCTGGTATAGGTGGATGGATAGAGAAGGAGCTGAATAGTTTTTGCCAACAGCAAAGTATGGTAGGGACTGATGGTAATCTTTTCACACTTTTAAGCCCGTTAATCCAGAGATGTGACTTAGGGATTTAGGAATTGGGTTGCTCTTATCATAATTCCCAGATGTTGCTGGTCTATCTAAAATGTAAAACTAGTAGTAGGTATCCTATCTTTGCCCAAAAACCTAAAATTTAGACTGAATAATAAAAAGGTAAAAGTCTTCATGCCACTCAATTAAATTCAAACCCTAAGGTTTCCATAACAGGTCTTTACTATATGTAGGCTTTTGGTAAGAACTACGAACTCCAAACTTTTATGTGGATGCCTTGCTTTTACTAGATAAATAAAAATTCTTATTTTTGATGAAGTTTTAAGTTTGACTAGTACATATATATATATGTGTTTCAATTTTCTTATCTAAATAAGAGGAGTTATCCGGGAAAGTTTATCTGACGTTAGATATTATACGATGCACTTAAGCTTATAATAGCAATCTCTTGCTTTGGATAAGTTACTGTTAAAATATATATACATATTATATCGTTTTAAAATATATATAGATATTCGCCTTAATTTCTTTAAATAAGACTTATTATTAACTTCTATCTAATAATTTTGTTAATTTACCCTGAATGTGGTAAATTAAATTATATTATTTACAAAATTACTTTTCTTAATTATATAAAGAAAAACGCTACCAGAGCCACTTAATTATGTAAGTCAATACTTTTAGAACTATAATTTATTATATTTATAAATTAGTTATTTTCAAAACAAATAAAAGATTCATATTACTCTTATAGCAACCTGTAAAATTAATCTTCTGTGATTGAGGTTCGATTAACAGAAACAACCTTTTTATAAAATATAAAACGAAGGTTGTACAATTGGTATATTCTCTCAACTCACGCAAAAGGGAGACTCTTGTGTACTTGAGTTTTTGTTGTTGTTATTATTAGATATTTTGTATAAGTGTCGTACTTTTCACATAGTAGACCTTATTTATTTTGACAATTTATACGAGTGAACTATCGTGTGTTGTGAAAAATAATTAATAAATGAAGACAGAAATTGATGTTAGTGTAAGTACCATATTATTGTCGTCAAATTTTCATATAATTATTGTGAGATGTAAATGACATGTTTATTATCATCGGAACTTATAGTTAATTTGATGAAAAAGATGTTAAAATATAATCTTTTATTTGTATTTAAATTCTGTGTTCTAATGAAATCAGGTGTCTTAGTTTAGATTCATGTGCAGAATTTAATGCACACAACACAAGAAAAATTATAATTTTCCTTAAACAATGTCTTATTACTTGAAAAGGTGTTTTGGCACACATTTACCAGGACCTAATTAGAGTAACAGAGAAAGATTCCACTTCAGAAAGTTCACTATATCTGAAACCAGAAGGATGTGGATACCAATGTGTGTGTGGACGGTACACGTGGATTGATTTTCGAAAGGTAGAATTTAATTAGATAGGTAGAGGTATCTATAATTCTCTATAGAAATCTTGTTATTTGTATATTCATTGGATCTTATAATGTAGCAATATTTGGTTAAATGACACAATTATATATTATTAGGCATTGCAGTATTAAAAATTAAATCGAACCACCTAAGATAATAAATGTTATCTAAATAATCATGTTCTTTTTCTAAATTAGATTTATAAAAAAATTAACATAGAGGATGAATCTTGGTCAAAAAAACAGAAAACCTTATACACTTGACTATATAAGAGATGTTATTTATTTTACCTTATCCGTGGTGCTTTGGTTATGAGAAAAGCTTCAATATATTGGACAATTCAACTACCTTATTGTTGATCTTTAATTAGTTCAAGTACCAACATTTATTACATTTCTGATTTCTCATATTCCGCACTTGTACTCCTCTAGAAATTCATGCCCTTGTTTCCCGCTGATACTTTTGCCTCTCTGCCACAACTTATCAATTCCCACTTATCTATATCCAATATCCATGCCATGCCCTATATTAATTACTTGTTATTATATGGACGGAGATCAATGAGACCAAGAAATGAAAAAAGATAAGGAAAATAAAATTTTGATGTTGCTTTGAAAAGACAGCCTATGTGTGGACAAAAAGTCATGATTTGAGTGGGTGAGAGTGAATCAATCTAGCATCATGGTTAATGCTTCCCAAATTCTTTTTACTCAGGCTTGGTTGAAAACTCAGTACACTCTTTTCATTGCGAATTGCACTGTAGCCACTGGCAGATCTTTGATTAAAAGAGAACAGTCCTTCCAATTCCAATAATCTTACAACATTTCACTAATTCGTAATAACTTGCTGTCCCTTTTTTTTTTTTTGGGTTACGGGTATATATTTCCTTGAATTATTTTACTAAAATGGTGGTAAATGCACAACCATTGTCTTTTTAAATATATATTCAATAAACCTATAACACACTTAATTATACACTCCCGAAAGATGGCATTAAATAGTCTTAGTGGAACAATAGCGTGTAATTGTGATCGGAAACCAATTATTGTTATGTCTTTTTTTATGTTGCAACCAATGACGACTAAAGTTTGTTACTGTCCTTAATTTATTACACCGATACAGAGGCAGATAAATCTTGATGGAACTTGTTTGGTTTTATAACTTAAAAGTATTACCAGAAACTTGCAGAGTAATTTGGTGCACTGCTTGAAATTTTCTTGTTCATTCTCTTGCATAAAATGGAGCAGGAGCACTCATACGAGTAGAGTTTTGAGCACATATAAATCGCTTCATGGAGTTAATTTAGTATGGAGCAGAGAAACAAATATCTGATTGACTAAGGTTACGTGCTTGCTTATCCTTCATAGAAACTGCTCGGGTAGGCTAAGGTGCACTGCACATGATGTTGCTACTAGGTGGACAAGATGTTGCACTTATTAGAGAGGTAGGTAGCTAGGGTAGGCTCCAAAACCCATTACGATCAAGGCAGCTCCATCACCACGCCAGCCTTTCGAAACTATATATTCCTGCCAAGCTGAGCATAGCAAACCCTTTGTTGTCATCGTCTTGTAACTATATGACTTCTACCAATCCGTCTGTCTCATTACTCTGGTAATATTAGTTAAATTTTACTTTGCAGGTCTGGACCACTTGAAACTTGTGGGCAAGTATTCATCTTGTCTTCAACATTCAATCATCTCATGTCACCGCTTTTAGCTTATAATTGGATTTCTCATTCCCAGCGTTATTTTGCAAGAACAACAAAATAAATGTTCTTGCAAGTGACTTGGGAAGTCGATTTTTTGTTGTGAGAACTTTTCATAAATCTGCTAGTTAATCATTGTTCAATAACACTTGTGTCTTAGGAACAGCCACTCAACCAGATTGCCCTTCCCATGTGACTCATCACACACAAGTATCCATAGACGAGTCAACATTGTTTTATAGCCACTGAAATGCACAAACTATGGAACCCTATTTTATAAATATTTTGAATAAATATCCTGTTTTATAGTTTGAGAAAATATTGTTTTTCTCTAATTCCATGTTACATTTTTATTTCCAATTTCATTATTTAAATATTTATTAGTTAAATTTTCAGGTAAAATTGTAAAATATTATGTATAATTACATATATTTTTTATATCTGATGTTTCCCTTATATTTTCTTTTCTTATGTTTTAGAATAAACATTCTTGTATGTTTTCAAATGTTAATTTTCTATCAAAAGCTCAAGAAATGACTTCTTAACAAGGAAAAGGCTTTGATATCCTTAACAGGAGACAATGTGGAAAGGGATACCTGCCTTATGTGATTGAAAAACGTTCATCAGTCTAATTTCAGTCATGCGTTTTGATGTTAACCGAGTTTCGAATCAACCTTTTTCTTTATACTGTCCATTCATTAAAACCTTTCACGGTATCTCTTCCTCTCGTCAGGCTTTCAAGCAAAAATGGATCAGTCCTTTTCATTATCTTTTTCTCCCCATTTGTTTTGTCTGCTGGTGGTGGTGGCTTTTTTTTAATGTCTAACGGTGACTGGAAAAGACAGGGTCTAAAGTAGTTATATGTAAGAAGCATGATTATGTGAATAATTGCGGATAATGAGTTTGCCTTGGATATTTGCTGATGAGATGTGCATGTGCCATCAACTAAACATTGCTCTTTCATCTACATGTGCAAATCAACCCTACAACTTTTGTCCTAACTTTTAGCAGCGTCCCTCCTTGGATGAGAAACTTTTATGGACTCAGCATTATTTTCTTTCTGTTCTTTTTCCCAAGTCTTAAAATTTTAAGTAAAAAGTCCCTACCTTTTTTGCCTATTAAATTAGTTTTGAGGCCAAGAATGAGTCTTTTTGCTAATGTGGGATGCCCAAGGTATACATGCAATAAAGGGCTTTTCAGTTTGGTTTTCCTTGTTCATATTAAAAAAAGGACATCCACTACATATTTCCTCTAGTAGTTGCTAGCCTAGCCTTGTTTCCTCCTTTTTTTTTTTTGTAAAAGAGGAAATCAATTGTAACCAAAATAGATAACCATGTATTTAGTGGGAGATTGGTATCATGTCTAAGAACATAGAATCCAATCAATAATCTTGGAGACAAAGGACAAGTATGAGAGGTTAAGCGGAGGAAATTGACAGAGGTTACATCAAATCCGTCCCATTATCAACAATTGCTTTTGGCTTTCTAAGTTGGTATAGCTAGACAACACTAACTTAGGACGGGGAATTCTTGTTGAAATCAATGTCTTACGTGGCCTTCCATAAAACCATCAAGCCATCCTAGGACTCGATCGAGAGGCATAATTTATATCTACCGCATCTGCATGTCGCCAAGTAGTGGGCTTTTAACGTTTAAATGAACAAACTAATATGCAGTTACGTGACTTATTTTATTAGCTATATATTAGTAGAATAATGTTGGAATCCATCTTGATCTTGGTTTATTTTATCAGACATTAGTAACTCAAAACAAACAAATCTATTAGCAAGAGCAATTTAATTAATTGAAGGAATACCATACGTTAGATGTCTTTTTCCTTTTTTTTTTTTGGAGTAATATATTAAAAAGCGTCATATATATGCATTAATTGAATAAGCTCTCTTGAATCAAGGTATGCTGTTATTTTCCTAAAAACGTTGGTGATTGTATCATGTATTCACAAACGCAGTACTTTGATTGTTCTTGGTTTCTTTTCTTCCGTTGTCTGCTTTTTCTTTTCTAATAAATTTCAAAGAATCTGTGAAATTTATTGACTGCAAAGACAGGAAAAAGCCCAACGGCCCAGCCTTTTGAACCCAAACCATTCCCTACTCTGCTCCGTCCCAATTGAGTTTGAACAAGCGATCTCTTGTTATTCACTAACCAATTTGTTTTGCTTCACTGCAACAATTGCAGGCCAGTTCTGCTTTTTCCAAGTTATCTATTTTCAGCATCAATGCCATTCAAAATACGACGACTGACTTGGAATGAGACCCAAAAGGAAGAGGTGGTCTGGTCGGCTTCCACTCTTTTGTACCGTTTCGTCTTCTATGCCTACATATTTCAAATAAGATCTAACCATAAATTATTTAAGAGTGAGAAAATGTAAATAAGTAGGATGTTATTAACATAGAGGGCGCAGGAGAACAGTGTCCAGAAGATTTGAAGCTGGTCAGGTCGGTCCCCTCCGCTCCGGAGTCTGGCCCCAGTAAGTGTGGTGAGACCAAAGTGGCAACGGTCACGAGCAGGACGTCGCTTCAAGTCATCCAAACTCTATAAATGAAAATCGATAAAAATGTTATCTTAATATGCGTGCATGTGCAGACTGACCATGGAGCTGAGGGGCAGGTGATATGGAGGGCCTGCCTCACATTTCCTATCTTAGTTAGTGGGTCCTATCTCTGGAGATTTTACTTTTTAGGAGTAAACGAATCATTCCGACAGCTGTTGTTAGGGAGTAGAAAGTGCACGTGGGTGCGGGTGAGGCTAAAGCTGCCATTTTGACCAATCAAACCTTCGTCTGGTCATGCAATATCGAATTCCGAAAGATGTTTTGATTGGTCGACATGCTGCACCCGCTTCAGATTTCAATAGACCTAAGTAATATCTTACCTGTATATCTAAATTGAAATTTATCAGTCAACTGCAGGTAGTTTTTGCTAATTTGAAGCTTTTCTTGCAGCTCCTTTTGGTTATCTTACTCAACTTACCCAAATTCACGCTAGGGCTGTATGTGTTGGTGGGGAAAATTGTAAGGAATTTTATATAGGGTGTTAGAAGAAGCTAAGCATAAGCAGCCTGGGAACTGGGAAGTAATAGGAATCATTTGCACGTGTGAGGGGTGCCATTAAATTTGGGGGGACCACTTTTGAAGTTTTCGTGAAATATTAACAAATTGAATTGCTGAATGCTGATCCCAGTTTTTACCATGAGAAGATTGATTCAACATTTCATTTAATATAACTACAACTTAGATGATAATGCGTTGCTAGGGATCACCTGACTTGTATACTAGGGTCCAGAACGTCAGATATCTTTTAACTTGATAGTTTGAAATACATCAAGTTCTAGTGATATGGATTTCAACACAAAGTATGACAAGACAGCAAGTATTTGCTTATATATGCAGCATGTTAAGGCTTAATTTGCAAGTCACAGCTGTTTATGCATTATATTATACTTATATAATTTGATTGTGATTCTCTGTTGCAACCCAGTTGCGGCAGTTTCCTCGTCAGTAATCGTTGGTTCATCATCTTTGTCCCTTATATAACAAGATGATTGAGAAAAATGTTGTATGCATTCCTTCCTTGCTCAGTTACATATGCATTTGGTTCGTCACTTCACCGAAAAGCACACTCCCCTACAAATCTATCCGGAGGTGCACCTCTTGGGGCACATCCAACACTAAAAGACCTTGTGAACTGCAACATTTTGCTATAGGCAATTAACATCGACCAAGTTATATAACTAAGTCTAAGATTTTTCTCTCTTTTTCATCTATATACATTTCGAAGAAGACAAAATGAGAAAAGCTCCACAGGTTGAGAAAAAGGAGTTGGTTCCCTCCTCAGTCATGCCAGCATAGAAGCATAATTACACATCGCCTCATAATGTACAGCCTTCCATTCTGTTCTCTGAGATACTTACCAAGCCTTTTACATGAATCCTTCTTTGAGCTTCCCATGCCTGCATTATTTCCATTGTCCATTATCTTCATCTTGAGAGATGGAGACAACTATAGGTTCTAGGGGGAGAAGGAACTGGAAAAAAATTCTTGACTAGTGTTAAACTTGAGTTGAAGGTAGTGTGTGACGAGAGAAGTCGGTTGCTTATAAAGAGGGAGAGTAAGAGTGAGTGTGGTCCATTCCTCCGAAGGACATGCACTCAGGTCCCCTACACATGCCCTTAAGTTTTCCTTTTTATTTTACGGATTATCTCTCGCTGTCTCTCTCTGATACAGTAGTGTGTAGTGCCACATCATTCTATGCAGCATTTATTTAGGTGTCAACTACCAAGACAATTGGTCGGCCATTGATCCTTTCATACATGATCGGATGGGAAAATAGACAGAACCATGGAAGCTATTTCTTTTCTAAGACATTTGGCCAGTTGTCATGCGGGTTTTCATGGACACCAACGCTTTTGCTATACGATCATGTCTCCTTGTCAGCTTCTTTGACAGCATATGCATGTATGTGTGTACTGTTTCATTATGCCTAATCAATTATTTACTCCTGTGCTTTATTTCAAACCGCAGAAGATCTCTAATTGTGCATCAATTCGGCTGTTATTCTCTGCTTTCACTCCCTCATCTCCTCTCCTCTCCATATTAGTTGTTCTATAATTAACAGTCCTTTTTATTTATTTCAATCCATACAACAGCGTTCAATTTATTACCAATTGAACTGTCATTTCCTTCGTGCTTCGGCTACCCCCATTTGTTGATTCTTGCTATGAAAATTGAATTACCACTCACAATAACATTGCATTATGCAAGTAATTTTCAGTGCATACTAAATATATATATATACACACACTAGTAATTATAAGATAGTTAACTTATTAATCACGTTCTTCAATTTTAAGTTTAGGTATATAAAATAGATGATTACACAGGAATTAAACTTTTTTTAGGAATGTAAGATTTTATGGTTAAAAATAAACTCACATCTGACAAGCAACTAGGAAACATCAATTTTATATATATCCCAGCTGTAATGGCATCAAAGCTCCAAAACCAAAAAATTTTCTTAGGTTCTGATCAGTGGCTGCTTTACACATCCAAAGCAAGTGAAATGCTATAGAAGCTAACTTAATCAACAAAAGGCAAAGCATAATCCCATATGTTTTATCTTGTGCTTCTCTCGAGTAACTCTGTAAAATGGTTTAACTAAAAGCGAGCTCTGTACTTCGGTCCCTTCGATTCCCTACCGGGGGACTTGGTATACTATTTCTAGTCAACTCAACTTTAGATTAGGTTTAGGTAGCAAGATAAAAAAAATTGAGCAATAGATAGCTTATATAATCTTTTGCGTCTTGGTCATTGCAACCTAATTAACTATTGGTTTTCTATGATAGATACAGGGCTCAAATACTTAGTTATTGACTATTTGGTGATTTCTCTTTAGCTTATTAGTGACTTAGATAAATGCTAGTTAAAGAGATAGGCCTCTTTCTATAGATCTTTCAAAATGTTCACTTGAAGAGAATATTGTCAATTAAATATAAAAATCTTCTCGTTTCCTTTCAACCAAATTAAACAGTTGGTTTTCGGATCTCAACTATGCTAGATGTTTCATTTTTCCTATATATTTTCTTGAATCTGGTGAGTGTGCTTGATAATTCTGACCCACCCATATTACATAAAATTGCTAGATTGAATCTTTGGCAAACCCACCCAAGAAAATACAAACTGGATACCCGCCTTATCCCATGGTGTGATTGAAATTGTGATGTCGGGTGGGGTCTCTATGAACCAGTTAGCCATACTAAAAGGGGGAGTTTAGATACCAAGGAGACAGTTCTTGGTAAATTAATCCCACCAGCTTCTTGTCCCAAATGTTGTTTTACAACTAACGGAATAGAAAATTACAATTTGCACCGCAAATAGAAGACATAAGTACACGTGAAACTCTCGCGAGGATATGGTGCACTGCCTCGTGCGTGGTAGACAGCTGAGATTATATTTAAAGACTATCTAGAGTCTTGACCTTTGATTTGGGGTTTGGGCGTACTTGTACATGGACCTTCTTGGCAGCTTCATAGCCATCCACATAAGGCCACCTTGATTTATCCCTAGTATAATCAGCTCGTATCTTCGTCTTGATTTATTCAAAGATTGTTAGCCATCTACAGACAACCCTTAATTGCTTGGTTGCGAAAATTACACGACCAAGATTGCGTTCTGGAGTTCATAAAATGGAATTGGGAGCTGCATTTTAAGTTGCGAGCTTCTAATCAACTTCGTGTTTGACGTTAGTTAATTCCAAGGAAGATACTACATCCTTACGTCTGCAAGTTGTACGGTTAATTGAACCGAGTTAACTAGATGAGCTGGTAAAGTTAATGCGGCTTAAATGACAATCAACTAGAGATGATATGTACCATATATTGAATTTGTACTCTGGTAATCTGAGGTTCCACGAGAACTTCCAACTCCATGATTTCATTGATCATCTTTACCTTTAGCCCTTTGTTATAAAGAAAGTGCCAATTTTAATAAAGGAATATATTTGCAAAATTTTAGGATATTTTAATTTTATTTTCGCATTAATCGAGAGAAACTTCTTTCTAAGGACTTTGAAATGAATTCTATAGCATTAGTGAGGTCACGAAATCTTCTAATTAAATGACACTAAATCATATAATGGATAACACCTTCCTACGAAGTCCAATTCAAACAAACCTATTTTTCTTATCAGCAAGAACAGTAGGGAAATTTAGTACCAAAAGAATTAATCTTCAACTTTCAAAGCTTAGAGATAATAAAAACCACAGTTATAAATTTTTTTAATTTTATGCAATATTGATTTCTTGTAAATAAATTATCATTAGCAAAATTAGGTTGTGACAATATTATTCTTTTTTTCTTCATTCTTTTCTTTTCTGTGTCCAATCAATTATAATTATTTATTTCTTCTATTAAGTTTCATACTGTTTCATATTTTGTGAAAAATTATCTTCTTAATTAAATCTTCAAAATCAATTATTTCTAGTCCAATCCAAGGTTTTGTCACCTTAAAATTTAAGATTCTTTATTATATGTCAATTTTGTTTTTTTTTTCCTTATTGTTGATTCTTACAAGAAAGGCAAAGGTTGTCATTAATTTTTCATAAGTTGAGGATACACTTTAGTCCCTAACATTTGTACTAAAATTTAAATTAAACTCTAATGTTTATCAATGTATTAAAAGGACCATACTATTTAAAAGAGTTAAGTACTAAAAATTTCTAAATTTTTTATAATTTTGTAACTATAACTCGAAGTTTAAAAAGTGACAATAAAATACTCGAACTTTTAATTTTTTACAAAACTAGCCTGACATTAATGGACCTGACATGACTTTAATTACAAGTGAGATGTCAAGTATCAAGGTAGTCCACGTAAGATATTACTAAAATTAAATTTAATAATATTGAAGAAAACAAAATTAAGAAAAACCATAAACTAAATTTCTCTTCTCATCTACTCTTATTTTCCTAAAACGTTTCTCAGAACAACTTCCCGTCTGCCCATTGTTCAATGACATTATTCAAAATTATCTTCTTGTCTCTCTTCTCTTGTAACGTTATTCTTGTTATTTGTCATCAAACTCTCAACTAATTTCCAAATTTGCAATTTAACATACATATTTGAGCTAGCTTTGACTTTCTTTTACGTTCTGTCAATATTTTGTGACCCCAAATCTTATAAGATTCCTTCTTTTCTTGACGAGATTCCATCGCTTTCTTTATAATTTTCTCCAGCTTCAACTTTTTGTTATATTTTGCCAATATTATGCTTCTTTTACTTTCCCAACTTGGGTTAATCTTGAAAATTGAATCTAATCAATCCCAGAGCTTGAATTTGTATAGTTTGTAGTTGCTAGACTATTGTGGTTGGTCAAAGAAGAATGACTTACTAAAGTTGGTCAACAAAGATGGACACATCTGACATTCAGTGTATTGGAGAGATCAACTAGTTTTCTTCATTTACTTTATTGTAACACCCATATATCCCCTGAGAGGATAAGCAGATAATACACAAAACAGAACTAAAGTAATCCAATACATACTAAAGCATTTCTAGAAACTCAAGGAGCATACATTGCATTCATCATTGGTTGGGTTATATTTAGAACATAACATACACATGATACTTATTACATACAAGCCCTAAATCTAAATCCAAACTATATTAAGGTTTTTTTTATAAACCATTAAATAAAACACAATATACAACATATCTCATTACACTGAAGAACAAATCAAAACAAATTGAACATTTCAAGAAGAAAACACAATCTTTTTGGCCACTACAGTTGTCTTTGTCCCAGTCTCAAGTCTTCTTATAAGAACCTACTCGGAGGTAAAACTACCGAGCTAAGCATATAGCTTAGTGGGGAATAACTAAACAATATATAAACTGACGACTATCTCTAATAGTCGTCTAGCATATTCATGCACTGGATCTTAACAAATCTCAGAAAAACTTTAATTGTTCAAATTACTGAACATTCCAATATCATTTGCATCAGAACAGAATGGCACGTATCATAACAGAATATAATTACATCAAACTTATAAATATCCGAACAGAATATCAGAATCACAAAACAGAACTTTAAAGTATCTGAACAAATCTTGCTTATATCAAAACTACATTTAGTAATATCAGAATTGAACTTAGCTTATATCAAAATTGAACATTTATCAGAATGCAAAATCAGTTAGCCTACTAATCCTTTTTACAGAAGTGGGTTACAGGACCAGAACAGGGTATCACCTATTGGTATCACAAAATAGGAGAGACTTATATCTTGGAAGTGTCCTTATCAGAAGACATCAAAATGTCAATATCAGAAGAGATTTACGTCTCAGACACTGAAGTGTCGACACCTTAAATATGTCTAGGACCAGCTACAGACCCTTCTAGGCATGCCTATTTACCCACGACTAGGACTTGGCAGTTTTAAAACAAAACATTTCAGATTTTAGAATCTCATGTAAACGATATAATGCATATCATATGATTTATTCCATTTCTCTCACATAGATATAATCATTCACATTTAATCAAAGCCTTGCAAACATAAACATTTGTAATAATGCACCAGTGAAGACATTAAGTAATTTCACATCACATGTAGTCACACTAGTTCCTAATTCATAAACATTCACTATTAACACATTACTCTTGTTCTTCAAATCACATTAACATTCATAAGTAGATTTCATTCCTTTAATACCTTATAGGTTCCAAAATTAGATACTTTGTTATCTAATAACACCTTCCTTAAGTTATTACTTTAATTACAAATCCAAATCTTATTCAACCTTTAATAAGCCTATTCCATGTCAAAATAGGTTCATTTTACACCTTAATCATGTCTAATTACACCACATTAAAGAGACTTGTCCTCATATGGTTCAACAATTGCACAATCAACATTTACCATGTAAAAACCCTAACCACTATCCTTTTCTTGCACTTTTTTTCCAGATTTTCTCAGGATAAGTTTTGGGTCATATTTGTACGGACATTTTGATATAGAAACTGAGGTTTCTAGGAAATATGTTCTTCTAAACAAATGTATCTCTATGTCTTAAGTTTCTAATGAACTAAAGTTTATACAATTTGGTTCATTATTGCTAGAATTATCCTTAAAATAGTACAGATTGTTTTCAAATAGTGACAGAATCCATAACTCAACTTCAATCCAAATTTCAAAATCTTTAAAGACAGAACTAAAATTCTATTCCTTCATGAAAATTGTAGACATATGTTTATGGTTTAATCTACAATTACATCACCTAATTTGGATATCTATAAGTCAAGTTATATCCAAAATACTAAGGTCTGTTCTGTGAAACTTGTTCAGTTAAATCACTACAATTGTCATACACCTTCAACACCCCTTCACCATAGTTCATCAATTCCACTTCAATTCCACCTTATTCATGCCTCAATTCCATATAAATTTCATGTCTAGAACCAATTCAAAAATTATTCATTAACTAACTTACAAATCAATCTCTTCCACACATCAAAACCAAACCAAAAATTATCCCACAAATATCATTTTTTTAGCATTCATTTCTCATCATCTTAACACATATTCCATACTAATTCAATTATCATACAACTTATATTACTACAAGCTATCAATATCAACATCATAACACATACTTCATGCCAATTCAATTATCATCAAACCTGTATTAATACATGTTGTCGAGTTTAGAATTCCCTTACTAAATCACCTTCAAGTTCCTTCTTCCCAGAACTAACCGACCCTTCACATGACCAACACATAACCCTCAATAAGTCATTATCAAAACATTTCCTAACCAAACCGTTTCATAGAAGCATTAATAAGACATCAATAATCATTTTTCGTGTTTTATACTTTGACTAATTCGGGTTTTAAAACCCTTAAAAATTAGGAAATAATACAAGGTTCCTGCACAGGGGTCTATCACAGGTAGTATTAGGGAATCAAGCATAGCTTGAGTTCTAGTCACTATTTTGTCAAACTAATTTCTCAGAGGTCAATTTAAGACCTATATTTACAACTTTCATTCTTTGTGTTTCTTCAAATTCGTACTCTAAGGATATGAAAGACAGATTGAAAAAGAAAGATGAAATTGAAACCAAAATTTCAGCTTACCTTGATAACTTCTTTCCTTCTCCTCTTCTCTTCCCCTTTTTCTCTCCTCTTCTCATTTTCGTTTTTCTCCCTCTTCTAGCCTTATGGACAACATTCACTCTCACTTCTATTGCCTTTTTCATCCATTTTCTCTAGAAAATTCAAAGAAAGTCAAACTAATCCATGTGTTACCATTCCATTGGTCCATGAGTCATCATTCCATTAGTCCATATGTCACCATTCTATTGGTACATATGTTATCCTTCTATTGGTCCATATGTTACTATTCTATTGGTCTATGTGTCACTTACTTTAGGCTTCACATGTCACTCATGTAAGCCTCCATATGTTACTACTTGCAAGGCTACACATGTCACCAATTATAAGGCTACATATGTCATCATTTGTAAAGCTACATATGTCACCATTCTAAAGATCCACATGTTACAAGTCTAAAGTGCCATTTGTCACCTTAAGATGTTGCCATTAGTCACCTACAAAATCAGTCCACATTTCACTCCAAAATTGGTCCACTTGTTATATAATCATTGGTCCATTTGTCAATCAACCAATGGTGCCAAATGTCATTCAAAGTATAGGCTTAAACATACCAATTTTCATATACCAACTTATCTTGTCATTTGACAATTTTCCTATTCCAAATGTATGGTATTAATTAATCCCAACTCACAAAGTATGATCCATTAACCAAAATTCATGACATATACAATTTACAATCATATCACAATTTCCAGTACTTATACTTTAATGCATATGTAACATTTCCACTAGGGTACAATTTGAGGCCTTACATTTATAGTTTGTCTTTGTTGCAAAAGTAATCAACTTTGTGATTAAAGCATGATGCACACCATGTCTACATATGCACTAGAACTAGTGGCCATCTATATAATCAATTTCTTTCATTGTCCTTTGGCTTTATGTACTCTTTATTGTAGCATTCCCTAGTTGCATCAAGAACTATGCAAATGGTATAATATATTAGACGTAAGTGAAATCTTGTATTAATATATTTGTTTGATGATATTGTAATAAGACTAAAACAAATATGGGTGAAAATACACTATATTTAACTTTTGTTGTTTATGCCCATAGTATATACTTGTCATGAAAAGGGTGTAAAGGTTTCATTACTGGATTCAAGAATACTATTTATTATTCTTTTGTTAATTTAGTAGAAGCTGAAAGGATATTTTCTTAATTTTGTTAAGAGAAAGCATTCTGTTCAATGACAAAACAATATCAATATTTATTATTATTATATGTGATATACTGATTGTATTTTATTTTAATTTATTTCGTGATTTATATGTATATTTCAGATTTCTTATAATGATTGCACTATTAGTAATGAGAAGATAAAGTTATAGATATCTAATGCAAAGCCTAATATTGATCAACATTTTTATCACTGCATTAATACAAAAGCAAGAATTTCAATTATAATTTTAACGATGCCATTATTATACAAAGTTTTAATTAATATTCAAATTAAAGGTGTCTTGTAGGTATTTAGTATTGGTAAATGATTTGAAGGTTTGTTATTGTAAACAATTATATTAGACATCTTCTATGCATTAGGATAAGAGTCTTACACGTAATATTTAATGTGAATATTAACTAACCACCCTCTTTTCCCCTATTAAGATAGAGGATACAGTATTTGAGCCTATAAATACTGATTGTATGGGTCTTCAAACTAGATAGCTACTAATATTGGACGAAAAAAATTAACAATACAATAACAGTTTAGTTTTCCTCAAAGTTAACCTTTATTTTTGCATTCACTTATCTTATGACCAACTTAATAACAATGATGACATCTGATTGCTATTTCAACCTTGCTCAGAATTTGAGGTTCTTCACTGTTATCACTTTTTTAGTCTTTATAGGCCTTCTAATCATCTTCTTGATCAATGGAGGTAATATTGGTTGCATATTTTTAGTCTTTAGCCAAAATTTTGAACCACTGATGGGTTCTTCAACATACTAATATCTCTTTATATAGCAATCATGATTTTAGTATCGACTGACAAAAGTATCAATATCCTCCCTTTGATATGATATACAAGCCATAACATGTTGATTGACTTTTTCTAAGTTAGTCGATATAGTAATAACCACAAGTGCATAGCGTAGCTGTAGCTAGCATTGACAAGTACGGGTTGATCCTATAAAGACAGTGATTACTAGTAATTACCTCTTTCCTATAATCTAGCCTACGAATCGATTCCAAATTTTAATAAAGGAAATAAAAACTTAAACAATCAAATGAAATAGGCTACAACTTTGAACATAAAATCACTTAGAAAACTATAAATATCGAAAATTAGTATCTAGGTTTTGAATCCCCTTAAAAACCCTTAATTGATTGATTTTTTATTATGAATTTGTTTTATTGATTTATTGGATCGAGAGATTCCTATGGTATGCTAATAGTTAACCTTGAGTCTACTAAAAACTAATCTTAAGGTTTTTAACCAAATTACTTAGGTTAAAGTTTATAGGATTGCTTTACTGATTTATGAATGCCTCTATTAGGTTTGACCCTAATATAAAAGATTTATGTCATCCTATCTCTAGGGTTGCAATCAACTCCTTTCAATTATGTTAGATTGATTCAAACTTAGGATTTCTCAATCTCTACGTATGAAATTAGATTGATATAATATTCCTTGGTATATTAGAACATATATTAAGCACGTAATCAAATCGTAATAGATCAACAAAAATAATTGTATTAAATAAAAGAATGAAACATAGTGTAACACAAAATAGGTTTCATCTAACCTAGGCACTAAAGAAGTTTAGCTACACATAATAAAAAATGAAATCAAAGATAAACTGGAAGAAAAACGAATAGAAAACAAAGAATTCATAATTCTAAATTTTCCTTTCTCTTCTATCGAATGTTCTTGCAAGGTAGAGGTTCGATCTTGTATTTTATTATATCTTGCGATGATTTCTTCATGTTTTCTAAGTTCCTGGATCAATATCGTCCCTTTTGGATGTTCTCCACGTTTAGAATTGTCTCAAAAAGTCTACTCCCTTCATTTGAGGCCAAAAACACCCTTTTATATTAAAATTTAAGATTCTAAGGAGATGCACAAGTTAATGCGCATTCACACATTAGATCGTGCATAGCCAAAATGCCTATAAATTGGGAATCTGCACAACTAGAGAGAAATGCATGGCCTATTGCACGACAATGCATCCCTTCTGTGCTTTGAATCTTCGTTTTATGTTGTGTTTTCATGCAAACTCTTCTTATTACAAGAAATTGTATTTTTAGTCAAAGTAAAAGTTGTCACTAAAAGTAGTAATATTAGTCACTACTATTAATAGTGTCCAATTTTTAAAGTTGTCACTTCATGTCACAAATATCTCCATCACTAATGAAATAGTGAATAATTTAGAAAAATGGTCACAATTATGCAACATTTTTGTGGCAAAAGTACTGACACTAAAAACTATAAAATGTGTGACAAAATTATATGGTCATAATAAATTTACATATTTATGACAAGTTTATTGATACAAATAATATAAAGTAGCGACGAAAAAAGTCATAATAGTACTTCATTTTATTATGACATCATCTCCACTAAAATAATTGAACATAGTGACAAAATATTTGTCACTCGTGTTTTTTTATTAATGTCCATTACTTCTCGGTCACTAATATTTTAAGAAAAAAGTGTCAACATTATTTGGTCACAAAAATGAAAATTTGTTCTTACAACAAAAGCTAAAAAATTATTAGTATATATAAAAATCACCAAAATGTACAAAATTCTAATTTTCAATATATAAAATTGGAAAATTTAATATCCTAGATAATTACATTTATTACAATTATTCCAAACTATTACGTACTAATTTAAGCTAAAACACTCTCTAAAGTAAAATTTCCTAGCTATTCTTCCAGCTGAAGTTCCATTATGCTTTTGTCGCGATACGTTCCAAACTTTAACAACATTAGGCCACTCATTGGAATCTTTATCTTTCTAAAAAACAAAAAGAAAAGACATAGAAAATTAATAATTATTAGAACCTAATTTTTCGAAAGAAAAATATAATTTAATTTTAAGTAAATAAAATTTTACTTTACCATCCCATATGCAATTTGCACAATCGACTTTGTACCAAAAATTGATTCCATCTCTTGATTTCCCCTATTACTTGTGTTTCTTCTACTTTGCTCCTATATATTGATAAACAATTTGTTTTGTTAAAAGAAAACAATTAACAAAATAAGTTAAAGTACTTAAATTTTAAAATTACTTACAAATTTAGAATCTCCCGTTTATTCTCAATCAACCATTGCCAATCACCTTCCTCCACATCCTTTGGGCAATCTTTGCTTTTGAGATAGCTTTGGTGCAAATGATAATGCTGATTTTTATATTATGCATGCACTTGTTGCATCACATAAGATTGCACCTGATTTGAGAAATTGAATTTATCTTAAAATTCATGTATAGTTAGGAAAATTAATAAGCAAACTCAATACAATGACATAATTAAACTCTATTGCAATTAAACAAATACTATTTTGATGGGACAAATATTTTGCTTTTGTACGTACAAGTTAAATGAACCTACAGGGTGGATTGAAAGCAAGTCGTCTCACTTTCCTCTAAGGTCTAAGCTTTGTAGTTTGATGGCACAACTCTTTCGCTTTTGTACACTTATTTTTTCATTTTTTACTTATTTTTCCTATGACTGAAATGTACTGAAAAGAAAGAAAGGTAAAACGGCGTAAGAAAGAGCCAATTACAATCATTTACCTTATGAATAAAAAAAGTGTCGTACCTTTAAAAATAACCACATTACCTTCTTATCATTATCAGAAATCTCTTTCCAACTAAACACGAAGTAGTGCAAGTTGCCGAATACATATAGTAACTTCTGACTTAAAAAAGTTGGCATTATCGCATACCTTCGATTTTTTCTGCAAATCTTAGATTAATGAGCGACAACCATCCCTGACAGACCCAAATAAATTCTCATTCTTCAAATGCCATGACACATCTCTGACCATACTTTCACGAGCCTACATAAATTCCAACTCCCAAAATTAGTCATTATATACATAATGGTTGAAAAGATCAACATCAAACATTCCCAAATTAAAAGTGAGGTCTTAAAATTACCTCATAAACTTGCATTGCATCAAGCATTATACCCTAAGATGAAGCAGACACATCCTACAAACATATTTTATGATCATATAAACCACTCACAAGATACTCCTGCTTAATGGGGTTCCAAGATAAACTATACCCCTCTTTATCATGACCCCTCAGCCTCAGCTCATGATCACAACCTTCTTGCTTTTTCTATGTCTGTTTCAAAGTATCCAACACGTAAACCTCACAATCACTAGTCTTTGCGCCAATATTGTTGGGTTCTGCGGTATACACCGTGTCTTATTCACCTCTCCATTAACTCGTATCTTTTAAGTTATTTCCACCTAGAAAACAACAAAGCCCTTTTCAATTAACACTCAAAATAACCAAGTAATCATCTTTCTAAAAGTTAGAGAAAGGTAGCATTTTCTTGGTCAGTAATATCATCGAAAACTTCAAACCCATAAAACCATAATCAGCAAATCAATCATAATAATCATATGTTTTACAAAACTAAGACCAAAAATAGCATTTTCAAATTTCCAATGGACACCCACAAGCCATTTATCGAAACTCCACAAAGAACTCACCTTGGGAATTACAAAATTTTTAGATTTCCCATCAACCCAAAATTTCATAGTGCTGGTGGGAAGCACAACGTTAGCAACCACAAGGAAGTTAGGAACGTTGTCAGAGGTGTGGATGTCGAGCATGATTGGGTTAACCTTTTCTCTTTATTATTGATATTTTGACTATTATCTTTTTTGTGCATGATTAACCATCGACAAGAACTTTGTTTTTAAATTTTGGATAGGTCAAGAGTTTTGATTAATATTTTGGAACAAGATTTTCATTACATTTAAAATTTTATTTGTTTTGATTTTTATTTTTGTGAAATTTCAAAGTTATGCTTAGCAAATATCTATTGATATGTAAAATATTACTTTTGGATTATTAATATATATAGTTTGAATATATTATAAGAAAAATTTTAAATTTGTTTGCAAATATTAATATTAAAGAAAAACTATGACAAGTAATTTTTAGTCCCTAAAATTCATACAATAATGACAAAATTAATCATTAGAATGGTTAATTTTAATATGTTATTATAACAAGAAATAATTATAATTAATTTGTTACGTTTATATTGACAATAACCTTTGTAACAAAAAGTTGATGATCAAGTGATAACAAAATTTCTTGTTACAAAAATTGCAAAAAGTAGTGACCATAGTTGTTTTTGTGACAATATTAAGTAGACACTAACTAATTGAATTTTTATTGAAAAAGTTTTAGTCACAGAAAGTAAAATATTGTGTAACGGTAAACCATTTCACCACAACAAGAGAAAAATATTAGTAACCAAACTATGTTTTGTCACAACAAATAGAAAATATTAGTGACTACTATATTTTTTTGTCACAATTACAATTCATTCCCCCCAAAATTACTTTGGTGCCAAATTGCATATGATTTTTAGTAACAAAACTTAGTGATAAATTTTTTTGACACTATTAATATATTAATATTGACAGTTTAATCATGAAAGATACTAAATTGTTACAATTACCATTGTATTAGTGACAAAAAAATAGTTAATCCAAACAATAGTGCCGATCACTTGTTTTGTCACAAAAAACCTCATATCCGTAACGAAATGATAGTCAGAAAAAAAGTTGTCCCTAAATGTCTTAACTCTTGTAGTGTCTCCTTTAAGTCTATAAAGGAAATTCTACTCTATAAACACACTTGAAACAAATTAAGTACCTAATATACAATTAAAGTTTACAATATAAAAAAAAGTACATCAAATATGGGGTATAAACATGGTTAATTATGCTTCTATCAAATATCTCCACACTTAAGCTTTTGCGTATCCTTAGGCAAACCATGATCCAAATAATAAATCTTACAACATCAATCCTCACTAATTTTGATTTGTCCATTCATACTTTCATCATATTCTATTGAATAAAATTAACATACAAGTAGAATCAAATTATCCTAAAATTAACTTTCTAAGTTACTATTAATAGTAATCACATCAATAATAGCACTGAAATCAAAAGCATTAATTTTTACACTCTCACTAAGATTTCACTCAATGCACTCAAGTGTTTAAGGTGGAAATTATCAAAAATTCTCAATCAATGTATAGTAGAACTCTTTTCATATACTTACAATAAAATCAAATCTCCACCACTTATGTATAAACTAGAAGCAAAAATCAAAAGTTCTTTATAAGATCGTAATGAGGCCTATTTATGATATGGTTGGGTGGATAAAAATGGTTGAATTGAAGGAAATTTACTGAAGAAGAAATTATAAGACTTGTTTACAAAACATACAGGTACTTTTATTGCAACTCTATTGGTACCATAAACTTATTTACAACTATTTTTTCGCATAAAAACTTTTTGTACAATAATTGAGTATTCAGTACCACAATTAAAGAAATAATAGATCTTTCAAAAATTTCAAGTCTCAACAAGTAAATATGTAAATAGCCTTCAAAGTTCAAAACAAAAATAGGATAAACGTTAATATGTGGGTTTAATCAATGAAAATGGCTATAACTCAACTTAGATATTCCTAAAGGTAAGTTTAAATGTATGGTAATTGTCAAAAAATTGGCTAAAACAAGATGTTAAATCTAAATGCATTCATCATGTCAATGCTTCTAATTTAACAAATATGGTCTTAATATGCATAATAAAAACAAGTTCTGGAATTATTCTACTGCACATGATAGCACATATGAAATAATAACAGGAGCTTAAAAATGTTGAAATCTTGCTCTTAAGCTCAAAAGCTCATTAAAAAGATATATATTTAGTGTATAAATAATATGCAATATCATTCGAGTTAAATATTTCAATGATTACAAAAAATATGACTTAGAAAACTAATTTTATTCTAACTCTCATCCTTTTGCATACCAATTCAATCAATATTCAATAATGAAACATAGTATTTATGGAAAAATTTCAACCAATTCAGAATATCAGTTAAAAGAATTTTATAATCAAGATTATAATAAGCTTAAAGAAATTATTAAACATTCGTTAAACCCATCCCCACACTTAAAGTTGTAAATTATCCCCAATGTACATAATACCAACATATACAAAAGTGAAAGGGTTTTTTTGGTACTTTCTTGATTGTGATGATTTTCTAATTTTAGATCCATCCAATGCTAACTAAATCCTTACAAAATATGAAAGAGAAAGGGATAAAAAGAACAAAAGAAATAAAAAAAATAACACTATTGAAAACAAAACTAAAAGCATCATTAATTATAATGTTAGACAAGACAAGATAATCAATGAAAAGGAAATGAAAAATATACATAAAATATAAAGAAAAAGGAAGAATATACAAATTAAGCATCTCTTGCATCTGTTTATCCTGGTTAGTCTGAAGAAATAACGTTCTACTAGTGATGATACTGGCTAGGTGGAGGAGCTGCAAACGAAGTGCCCTAGTTAGATGGTGGAGGCTGAACATTAACTCGTAAATGGCTCGCTATCAGTACCATAGGCTCTCCCATTAATGCTATTGAAATCTCAAGTTTGTTTATCCACTTCACAAGTTCAGCTTGCTGTCTCTCGAGCTGAGTTATAGTTTGCTAGTCTGGATGAAACTCCCTTAGTGCTCTCCCTCCCATTTGAGATGGTGATGACTGTGGTTGTGTTTATTGCTCCCTAGGTCCTCCCGATGTTTTTAACTTACCAAGCTCCCTGATAAGTCTGTACATTACTCCCATGGGCCCCTGATGTTAATGAACTATGTGATGCATTACCATCAAGTTGAGTACCATCATAGTCATTATCTTTTGCATTGGTGGTAGTCGATAAAAAACTCCCATCTTTAGTGCTAGCTTGGTCATGTAAGATCCAACACATGACGTGTTGACCTTCTTATCGTTACTTTGGTGCTGGATAAATTGGACCAACACGTTTCCCAAATGGATAAGCACCCGCTCACTCATAATCCAAAGGTAGAAGACGTCCATGTTGCAACTGTCTCCTCGGCCACTCAAAGTATGACTTAGAATACTATGGATGTATCTGAGTGCTGGATTATGTAAGGTTAAGGCATTTGACTTGCGTGGATCGTAGTCGTCTTTAGTGCTGAGCTGACTTCAGAAGTGTTGTGGTGACAAATCGTACGGAAGATCAGTCAGTAAAGTTCGATACTCTGATGTCCCCATATATTCCTGATTGTTCAGATCCATGATAATGGAGACCTCAGTATAGTTTATTTGGTGCATCTCACCTATCATCTTGAACTGATTGACTTGGGGCGATCCCTGTCATAAGATCGCTTCTCCACAGAGAATGTAAAGAGGACCTCCAAAGTCAGCTCTTTATAAGATGTTTACAAGATTTTAAAGAATCAAGGCCCTATTCCTATATTTACCAACTCCCTTACTTGTTGGGCTAACCCATCCTGCTTCAAAACCTCCTAGTCGATGTACTGATTGGCTCCAAAATTCTTGTCTTTCAACCTTTGGTATTGTTCTTCTTGAGCCTTGGCATTAAATAGAAGCATTCATGGCCTCTTTGGGAGCTGAGCTGTCATAGATGACTCATCTTGATGTCATTTTCTTGGAGTCGTTTTCTGGCATCGTAATCGTGTCATTTTGCCTGAAACTTTAACAAATATGAGAAAATTGAAATTTAGGTAACTAGGATATGCTTTTTCCCGCACTTAATTTCAATTATGCTCAATACTTATTAATTGCTAAAATAAACTAACCACAAAAAAATCAAATAAGTATGAAAAACTAACAAAGTAACTCATATAAATAACTAAACAATTAAACAAATTTAATTATAAATTTAATTAACAAACTAATTAATTTCAAAATTAAATTTAGGAATTGTACAATTAATAAAATAGACTAACTTAATTGTTAAATTACAATTCAAACCATAGAGTTGAAATTAGAAACCCTAAATTCATAATTACACAAAATTGACATAATTAAACATGAAACCCATGCAATCAAACACAAGCCCAGTCTTGATTGACGTCGGAATTCATTAGTTAACCCTATTAAACACAAAATTTTGCAATTAAACACGTAATGAACAAAAATTGCATGTTCACTCAAATTAAGTTGAATTGTTACCCAAATTTCATACAAATTCATCAAATTAACACATTAACACAATTGGGTAATGCAATTAATCAACTTTAAAACTATAATCAGACAATCAATTACACAGAATTCATATGGATTCCTAGTTCACAATTTAAGCAATTTAACACAATATATACCAAAATAAAGCAAAATATTCCATTAAACAAGTACCGATAAGTGAAATTGAAGTAAATACTACTTGAGTGTCACTAGATTGGCTAAAAATTGCAATTTGAGAGTGAATGAGAAATTTGAAAGATTGGGCATTTTTAACGTGCATCATGAGAGTGCGTAGTAGTGCATCAGACTGTGCAACTCACTGAATTGTAGCTTTTAGTGAGTTTGCATGTTTTGATGCATGGTCGAGCATGAGAACATCCAAAACAACAGTAGTGTGTTCAGAGAGCGTGTAACTTTAAAATTTAATCCTTAAACATAAAAATCTTGCACGTTAATAGTATAACACATGACATATCGCCCCTAAAGTGACTATTATGCATAATTCTCCCCCTAGATGCTTAATTTTGCTATCCTAAGCACTTTAACACAATTAATTAAAACCTATACTAACACGAAAGCAAACAAATTAATGTTGAAATTAAAATAAAACTATAACTAACTTATGGGTTGCCTCCCATGTAGAGCTTCTTTAACATCGATAGCTCAATATAACCTATTTGTTTTCATCTTCCAGGGTCTATGATAAGTGGATTGCTTCAAATTAGTTTTCCACATATGGGTTTTGTAGCTTGTAAGTAAGCCACCTACTACAAGATAATAACAAGGTTATAATTTATCAAATTAATAAATCCAATCATATGTATTAATGCCATTTTTAGTGACAAACTATTAATAAAAGAGAGAACAACAAAACTCCCTGAATCGTCCATTAACTTAAACAATTTGTCTTTAAGGAAGTTGGAACCCTTTGTACTTAAAGTCATTACCAATGCTTCACTAGTGGTTTCCTTATTATTGGTTCCTTTACCAACTTTTTCCACTCTTCTTCTTCAACCCAGACAGAGGTTTCTAGCTTATTTTCTTCAATTATTTCCTACCACTTCTCTACTTCATATTCTTGGATAGAGGCTCATCTCTCTTCGTCTTCTTCTGGAAGCTCATTTTTGCACTTAAGGGAGTTTGCCATTCCATGTTTTTTAGCATTTGTTTAAGTAAAAATGGAAAACTCCCTTGCATAAATACTATCTTCGTAAGCTAGTTTATTTGTTTCATAATATTTTGTATATGAGCCTCTATTTCTTGATGTCTCTTACTTGATTCTTGAATAAGTTGATTCATTATATCTTCCAGATGAGTAGTTACCACCTTGCCTTCTTGTAATATATCTTCATTCATAAAATCGATTGACATATCTTCTTTACCATGAGACATTAGGTAGCTTGAATAGTATGAGGCATTATGCTTACCATATATAGGTAAAGAAAATCTCTCATCAAATTCACATTGATTAGTTACTCTCTTGGTAAGGCATTCCATTAGTTTTTCTATAATACTTTTGATTTTCTACTCTTATTGTACATCTTCAGTTAGAGCATAGTCATTCCATCCATACGTTTAAGGGTTGCTCCATTCTAAATTGTTTGTATTCTCAAATGATGGACCTTAAGGTTGGTTGTATATACTTGATTGGTCCCATATGTACATCATTGCTCAACATTCTTGATTGTAGTAATTACTCCCACAAATGTTGCAAAATGTCCTGGACATCTATTAAGCTTCCGAAAACATGTAAGGAAACGACTTTCTCCCATATGATGATGTTAAAGGTTACGAAGACATATCATGGCTTCTATAAAATATTATCTACTCCATCATTTTATTGTGAGTTGTGTCTATGATAATGAATCTTAAATCCCATAGTAACCCACAAACTTAAGATCAAATAGAGAAGTTCAAAAGAAAATTAAATGAATAAACAATAATTACAATAAAATAATGAGAAATAATTACAAAAGCTTAATTAAAAAAGAAAATAGAAAAAATAACAATAAAATAAAATAAAGAAAAATGGATAAAGTAATAAAATAGAGGTTTTCTTAATATCAATATCCATAGCACCGACGTAAAAAACTTCATTGATCTTTTCTAAGTTAGTCAATATTGTAATAACCTCAAGTGCACGGTGTAGCTGTCACTAGTATCGGCAAGTACAAGTCGATCCTATGAAGACAATGATTATTAATAATTACCTTTTTTGTATTAACTAGCCTACAGATCAATTTTGGATTTTAATAAAGAAAATAAAACTTAAACAATTAAAATAAAATAGGTAACAACTTTGAACATAGAAACAAGGAATCACTTAGAAAACTATCGATATCAAAAATTAGTGTCTAGGTTTCAAATCCGTTTAAAAACCCTTAATTGATTGATCTTTTATTATACAATTGTTTTATTGATTTATTGGATCATGGAGATTCCTATGGTATGCTAATAACTAAACTTAAGTTTACCAACACCTAATCCTAAGGTTTTCAACTGAATTATTCATGTTAAAGTTTATAGGATTGCTTTACCGATTTGTGAATCTTTCTATTAGGTTTGACCATAATCTAAAAAATTTATGTCATCCTATCTCTAGGGTTGTAATCAACTTTTTTCAATTATGGTAGATCTACTCAAACCTAGGATTTTCCAATCTTTACATATGAAATAAGATTATGATCTAATATTCCTGGGTTTATTAGAACATATATTAAACACGTAATTGAATCATAATAGATCAATCAAAGTAGTTGTATTAAACAAAAGAATTAAAGAACATTTTAACATAAACTATGGTTCATTTAAACTAGACACTAAAGAAGTTTAGCTATACATAATAGAAAATGAAATCAAACATTTCTTCGTGTTTTTGATGTTCATATATTAATAACTTCCCTCTGGATGTTCTCCACGTCTGGAATCATCTCCAAAAGTCTATTCTCTTCTTTTGAGGTCAAACACATTCTTTTACATTAAATTTTAGGGTTTATGGGAGATGAATGGGTTGATGCACGATCGTTCATATCTAAAATGCCATAAATTGTGAATTTGCACAACCAAAGAGAAGTGCACGGCCTATTGCATGGCTGTGCATCCTTTTTATGTTTTAATTCTGTGTTTTATGCTATGTTTTCATCCAGATTCTTCTCCTTTAAGTCTATAAAGACAGTTAGACTATTTAAACACACTTAAAGAAAACTAAATGCCAAATTTACAATTAAAGTATACAATATCAAGCAAAAATACATTAAATATGAGGTATAAATGTGGTTCATTATGCATCTGTCACATGCTTACATGGAATTCCTATTAAATCTAAAAGTTTACATTGATAAGTTCTTGCTTGTAAATCAACAATGAACTTGAATGCAGAAAGTGTGACTTTAAATTTCCATTAGTCTTGGTGATACCGTGTTTTATTTCCTATTATGCAACATCTATTTGTAACATCTATTTTCTTCCACAATCTTAAGCAAATATCGTAAGTGGATTTTAGCATTTTATCCCTTTTTCTCATATATCTGAGTCATTAAGGTAACTCGAATATCTTCTAATATATTAATCAAGTTTTTTATATGAGCTTCACAAATGAATCTATTAAATTTCTTAGATATGTTGTTGTGAATTATTTCAAACTTTGGTCTTGTGCTCATAAATGTCTTCACAAAAGTTTCTAGTTTCCTAATTTTGAAATCATCGTAGGCCTTCTTTGAAATATTCTTCAACTGCTCCATTATCTCATCAAATCCGGCTTCTATTGTGCAACTCATCACTTGCTAAAATAAACTCCTTTATGTGTGGCTTTTATGAACACTAGGCCAATTTGCATATCGGGCGCATTTCCTATGCTCATATTTTGGGAAGAGATTCTTTAATGCATCCACTAAACCTTATAACAAAAAAGTAATGTAGGTTGAAGAAGTCAAAGCACATTAAGAAATGAACATCACACGTATGGATATTTAAAGTTTGCCTTATATTGATTGCCTACAAAAGTCCTTCCATTCCTACTTATATTTAGATTTTTAGCAAGAATGTTCAAAAACCAATTCCAAGATTGCCAATGCTTTCCCTTAACCACAACCAAAGATGTAGGAAACATGTGATTGTTTCCATTATGACCATCTATAGCTAATAAAGCATCTCTAAGGGATGTCTTAAAAATACATCCATCTAGCCTAATTATTTTCCTACATCCACTAAGAAAACAATATTTTAGTGCACTACATCCTATATAGGACGTCTTAAATATTGGCTGTTTGGGCTTTTCATCAAATTCATTTTGAATAATGAATTGTCCATCTTTGTCAGTTTGAAACATTTATCTATAAGACCATAACTTGATATAATGACCTTCTATATCCTCTTAGCAAGACAATAACTTCCTTTTCAACCCTATAACATTGGGATTTAGTCACATGCAATGTATTTTTATTTAAAGATCATCCATCATCTCAAAAATTGGCCAATTTAGGCTCCTCCTAAACTTGCATAAGAATTTATATGCCATCCATGTCCTCCTAGCTTACTTGTTTCTTTACCTTTTCCTACAATTATTTTTATTTTGTACTATATTTACAGCAAATGTTTTTTTTCCATTTCTATTCCTGCTAGCACATACCCAAATTGGACAATGTGGTTCACAAATAGCCTTTATTTTCATGTCGTATCTTACCATTGATATATCATAACTATTAGTAATTATATAGTTTCTTATTGCTTCCCTTAACTGCATCTCATTCCTAATATTCATACTAATTTCAAACTTAAAATTCTTTATATTCATTTTTAGATTGAAGACAATGTATTCTTTTTGTAAAATAGATGCCTCACATCATCCATCGTCACTAGAAACTGTTAATTAAATTTTAGCAACATTATCATTGTATTCATTTCACCAACTATATGAACTTCCTTATGGTATTTTTTGATTTTTCAGAATAATCACCATCTTTATTGCAATCCTTTCCACTACTTCCAACTCATCCATAACATTGTTGCATTTAAACCCACTATGTATAATCTTGTCATATCTCTTCTCTTGTTCTTAAACTAAAATATTCTTCATCATAAAATGACTGTGGGTAGATGGTGTGTAACGCCAGATTTTCTTAGCCCTTTTGTATTCATCTATACTTGGAGATACTACTGCATATTGATATATAACTTGTTATATATGAGTTCAAAAATATATTTGAATCCTTTCGGTATATATGCCACTGATATATAATATTATATGCCTTTCCATTGACTTAAAGTTCATTAGCACGTGAAATCTTGGAGATTTTTGACATATAAGTTTCTAAGTATGTAAAACTGAGTCCATTGGATGGATATGACCTTGGTGTGTGTTCTAATTCATTAGAGGTGATTAGACATAATTTATAGACTTATTAGACAGTAAGAAAACTTAATTGGAAAGGGCTTATTTACTATCTGTTAAAAGTTAAGGGATTTAAATGTAATATGTCAATTTTTGGAGGACCAATATGTAATTTTATAAAGTTAAGAGGCTTAATTATAATGTTCAAAAGTCTGGGGAACAAAATGAAAATAAAAGTATTGGTCATTCTCAAATCTTGGGCTTAATTGCAAATTTAGGAAAAGTTTGAAGGGTAAATTGGTAATTTCACATAAACTAAGGGGGAAAAAGTTAAATTCATCACGTTTGGTCAAAGAAGAGTCAAAATCTAGACCCTTCTCTTTGTGTGGCCGTGCATTCGACCATAAAACATTAAAAACACTTTGTTTTTAATTAAAAGAAAGGAGAAGAAAGGAGAAGAGAGGAGAAGAAGAAAAATTTTCTGTCATCATCAAATTTCCACCATTCTTTTGATTCTCCAATCCAAAACAAGGTGTTCTAAGTTAATTTGGGTTAAAGGAACTCAAATATAACATTAGATTTGAGAAATTCTCAAAGTATTTTAAGATGTAACCAAAAGAAAGTTTAGGAAAATTTTGTCTTGTCTCTCCACATTATGATTTTGAGTTTGATGCTAATATATGTTGTTCTCGATGCGTTACTATACATGAGACATGGTTTAGATGAATGAAATGAGTCATGGAGAAGCTTCTTTAATCCAAAACTAAAATGCCCTCTTCTTGGTAAAAGTTGGTGAAAATTTGAATATCTTTTGAAATAGATAGTTTATGTTGGCCCCCGAAATATTTTGTCGAATTAAGCATGATAGTTATGGAATAAGAATGGAATTTGAATTTTTTCCTTAGCATGAATTATAAGGTCATGATAGAATTATTATTGGATTTAATTATTTATTTCA
>JANZXR010000008.1:16322830-16360800 GCA_027575705.1 Erythroxylum echinodendron
ATTAAAGTTTAATTGAAATTAGAATTTAATTTCAATTAAATTACTAAAAAGTCCAAAGCTTATTATAAATAGGCTTAAGCGCTGTGGAACTAACACTTCATGCTTAACCCTCTCTGTAAAAGTTACAGAGTTCTCTCAACCTATTCTGTGGATACTGTTAGAAGCCGGACACTTGTGCGGCTACGGTGGTTGAGACATATCAGTTTTGGAAACGGTTCGAGGGATGCATCAAGATAAAGATCAAGTTTCAGTATAAGGTACGAATTAAATTTCGCTTTATTATGATTCGTGTTATCATTTTATAGAATTAAATAGATCTTGGTTTTCGGGAAATCAAAAATCACAAAAACGTTTCGTGATTATTCCGCTGCGGTTCGGATCAGATCCGGACCCGGTTTCTCAAAACTAATCACACTGATGTGTGGTTTCTCCATACGCATAGAAGATTGGTCATTAAAGACTTAATTGAAACCCTCCACATAAAGCTTACCGTTCAAGACTACCCTTTTGTAAACAATGGACTAATTCTGTCATTCTGTGGGACATCGTCTACCACTATTACCCCAATCCATGTTGCATCCCTTCCAGATTTCTAAGCATGGTGGACAGGAATTCGAGCAGTCGGTCATGGAGAAAAGAAGGATGAGTCATGGTGGCCGAACAGAAAATTCTCCCTAGCTCCATGGATCTTCAGTTAGTTTTCCTTTTTGTACATAAGTATATAGATATATAGTTACAACAACAAAAATAATTGTTAAAATTGTAGCTTACTATAACTGAAACAAGAAACATGACAAACAACATTTCCAGACTCTACTTCTTGCAGCTCTATTAGCCTCCAGTTTTATCAGCCCCCAAACACTTCACTTTCAGCTTCAGTTCATCAGCTCCCAACACTATACGCCGAATTCAGCATTACGTATTATGCTTCATCCCTCTCTCAAGTTAGAGTTTTCGGTCCACTGTACAAGCCCAACTTGAATAACAGAGCATAGAATGTACTGACATTAAAAGACTTGGTAAAGAGATTTAACTAATTGATTTTTACAAGAAACATACTGAAGATGAATGAAACCAGTCTTGAACTTATCTCTAACAATATAATAATCTTTTTTCAAATGTTTGGATTAGCAGTAACGTGGAGCGCTGCCTATTTATCACAAAGGAGAGGAATGAGAAACATAATAAGGATTTTAAAATCTTTGTAAAATACAAAGCACTAAAGCTCACATATTGTGATTCCCACGCTCCTATGTTCAGCTTCAATAAAGGATCTAGAGGTATGTTTCTTAGTTTTCAATGAAACTAAAGAAAAATCCTGGAAAACACAATACCTAGTAAGAGATGATGTTGTAATTAGACAAGCTGCTCAATTTGCATAACAATAAATAGTAAGAGAGAATGACCATGAAAAATAGAACAATAATCCCTTTGACAGACAACCTTTAAAGCATTTAACTGCATAAGTTGCTACTTTTTAGTGATTTTTATTAGGAAAGTCAATAAATTGACTCTAGTTAAGCTGAGTGTATAATGTTAGGTCTAGTGAATGCTAAGTACAATATTCTTCCAACCAACTTTTATATTATTCTAGTTCCGGATGTAAAGGACCATTATTATAATAAATATTTTGAGTATTAGGAAGAAGAGTTGATTTAGTTTTTGTACCTATTAGTCCCATATTTACCAAAAACATGTCAGACATGTTTTCTTTAACTAATTTACAAGCCTCGATTTAATCTAGCTATTTATGATCCTATAAAATATTTAGTCAGTCTGATATCATTTAAAATGAACTGTTGATGACTAAATTTCATCATAGTAAAAATGACATCCTATGATACTCCTCTAATAAAAACATCATCTTTATATACAATTATTGCTAATAAATTTCATTCTTGTCCTTTAATAAATAAGCAATTATAATAAGACGAATGGTGAAAATCGTGCTAACGGAGTTGATGAGTAAGCTCCCAATTCCATTGCCTTGAAACTTGTTTGAGACCACAGAGGGATCTCTTCAGACTTCAATTTACAAACTTGACCAGTTGTTGCTTTTCTATATCCTTATGATGGCTCTACATAAAGTTCTTCATCTAGGAACATTTTAAGAAAGCATTGTTTATATCTTATTGATGAAGATGTCATGCCTTAGCTACTATAATTGTTAAGAATGTTCTTATATTCACCTTTTTTGCCACTGGTGGAATATATTATAGTAATCTTCTCCCTCAATTTGGTTATAGCCCTTTGCCACTAATCTTACCTTATATCTATCTATTGATCCATCGCATTTGTACTTGACTTTGTATAGCAATTTATATATTAAAACTTTCTTTTTAGGAGGCAAGTATATTAAACCCCATGCCTAATTCTCTTTTAAAGCCTTCAATTCTGCTTACATTACTCTTTTACAATTTTAATTAGTTTACTTTGACTATATGAATTTGGTTCTTCAACACTTGACATAATAGGTAAAAAGAAGAAGACATGTATGTAAGGGACATATTGGGTGAATATAATATATAGATAAGTTTATGGTATATGACGTAATAGCTGATCTGTGCTTACAATAGAAGTAGAAGGTAAGATGGATTATGCATTGTTTAAAACAAAATCTTTCAACCATAGAGGTTGGTATTTAGTTCTACTTCATTTCCTGGTAGGATTCATTTCAAGGTCTAGTATGCAAGTGTGAATCTTAAGGTTAACATGTTTTACATGGATAATGTTATCAAGATTTTGATCAGGTAACAGAATTTTGGCATCATTAATTTATGGTATATGAGTATCTATATTTCAAAAAATCACAATTAAAGGTATATTTGGAATATTTCTATATCAATTTGATAAGAACAAAATATATCCATAAAATGTAACATCTTTACAAATAACAATCCTTTTACATTCCATATCATACACTCTATATGGCTTTTATCTAGCAGAGAAAAAAAATGGTCTTAAAGGCCCTAGGTTCAAATTTTCCTTGTGAGAAAAAATGTTTGTAATAAAATAAAAAGAATGGAAGGTTACAAGGAAAAAATAATTTATTTCTTTATAACAGAGGATTTTCTAAGGTATTGTTTAAGAGAGAAGAAAAATTTAATCTATTGATGAGTTGTGTGGATGTGAAAATGGTTTGCCCTCAAATTTTAATAGGTAATTTTTTTGAAGCATTATAGAGCTCTAAACACTTATAATAAGTGTCTGTGATTTCTCTCCACAAACTTATTTTATTAAAGAGTGTTTACACAATTCATCTGATGGATAAGACTAAGAGTTGATATTAAGTTTTGATAATAAGTATTAATAAATTCTATTCCATTGCTTGTTCAAATGATCTTAACAAATATATGGAATTGATCTTTAATTAGTTAAAAATTTTGCGGAGGGTTTTGCTAGTCTAGTGTTTATATTTGAGAAGGAAAGTCCATTTAATTTTGCCCAATTCATTTACTATAATTAAAAAAATAACTTAAGTTAATCATGTTTATAAGGTCCACCAAAGACTAATATGAATAAGATTAATATAAGCATCAGTATAACTAGAACTTCTTTAAAAGGTTAATATTCTCTACTTTGACAAATGACATATATTGCACGGAGAATTTGTTTCAGTAAAGTGATCCTTTATTATACTCGAATGCTTCATTACATTTTCAAAGGCACAGCCTAACTATTGGTCGAAAATAAAAATGGTATTTACAGAGTTGACAAAGAGGTTTACAAATAATTTCAAGATATATTACTTAATGGTTTCTGGGTGATAAGAGGTTTAGTTAAGAATATACAATCTTCTTATCACTTTTCCTACTATAAGTACTTCTTTTGTTACTAGGTCATGTATTATGTAAAAAAAGGATAAAAATTAAACTTTACGTAAGTAATAATGGTGAGCTTATTACTAGACAAGAGATTGAACTTAGAAGTGGTATATGTAAGGAGCTGGTCACGGTTAATCGATCACTTAGATAAATGTCAACTATATAATGAACTAGCTTTATAAATCTATTAAGGAAGTGAACATGTATAAAATCATCAATAAGAGATTAGTTTCTCGTCAATTTCAAGTTTATACTCATGTAAATAGAGGCTTTTATATTAACAATCTAAGAACAAAATTCAATCAATTTAAGAGAACTAAGAGTATGATTAAGAGCAATACATGTTTAATCTTTAAAGCGTGAAAAATTAATTACATATCTTTTAGCTCTTACGTTCCTTTTGTCTTTGAAAATTTTTATCAATCCCATATTGTATCATGATTTTTTATTATATTTTATTCCCTTTTTAATGTAGGTTTATTCATTTCAATTGTAAAATTAACCATATTTGTAAATGAATTTTTTCCTTCCTTTCCTTCTTCTCTTTCAATTCTTTAAACCATTTTAGATACCTCTAAAATTTGAAGTGTGATTCCTTTATGTGTTTATCCATATTGCAATAATCATAATATAAGTTTGATTTATCAATAGGTTCTTTCTTCTATGTCGTACACCTCCTTCTTACATTTTTATACTTTAATAATAATTGCATTCTCTGTCGTGTTAGTGAAATTTATATTCACTTCTTTTTGTTTCTCTACACTTAGAACTATTAAATATGTCTTGTTTACATTATACAATAGATCTATAGCTAAAATTTCATTCATTACATTATTATAACTATCATTTTAACCCCCATTAAAATTGCATTAGTTTGTTCAAGATCTACAATCTGCTTCCCTTCTCTACACTCATGTCGAGGGATCAATGTCAAGTAAGTTAGTTCATCTTATATATTCTTCAACTTTGTAAAATATTAAACCACACTCATATTTCCTCGAGATATTGAACTTAACTTTTTTTGGATTTGACTTAGAAGTGGTTTATTATATTTACCATATCCTTCTTCCAATTTCCTTTATAAATCTTTAGCAATACAAAGAAAAACTTTAACAATATCCTTTGAAATTGAATTCAGAATCTAAGAAGTTATCATGCAATCTACTTAACATTAAAACTTAAACTATTATGAATCATCCTTCGACTTCTTATTCCTTCCACTTATGAATTTGAGCTTCAACTTCACTCCTAATGATATCTTTATAGCTCAAGTCTATGATAGATAGTTGCTTCCATTTAACTGAGTATTAACTAGGATCATTCCTAGGCGATCGAATTCTTAGGGCTATAATGGATTTCTATTATCATTTACTCCTCCTTCTCTCTTAAATCTAATATTCATTCCTCTCAAATCTTCTACTATTAACAAAAAATATTGATCTTAACTTCACCTGGAAAGAAATTAAGAATAAGCGAAATAAGAAGAATTTTTCATAAGATCTCTTCTTATTCTAATACCATGTAGAAAATTCTCTACAGCACTATTGATCAATTCTATCTAACTCTAATGATCTCCAACTAGTTTTCCTTTATGTACATCGAATTTGTTATCTCTCTTTACATTAATAACCAAATGAAAACATATATATATAAGTTAATAGTTACAATAGAAAAATATGTCAAGCCAAATTTTAGAGAAGGGGTAGTTTAGGAATTTTTAGGAAATAGAAAATTCGAGAAGCTTGAATGCGTGTTTTTGTGTGAAGGAAATTTATAAGTAATGCTGGAAGTCTAAGTTGTTAAGTGTTAAGATAGGTTGTTTAATATTCTTAATCATCTTTTCAATCCGACCACTACAAAACCATCACTTGGCCACCTTGTCTTCTCCCCTGTTGTATCGTTCCTTCTCAACTATAACCCTAGATCTCAACCAAGTTGATCAACACTTTCTGGCCACCCAAATAAGCCACAATGATAAGCCTCACTAGATCAAAATTGTTCGAATTGTATAATCGTCAATTATTGACATTGGTAAACGACCTAAAGCAATTTGATGTAGAGAGAAAAGGAAGTATATTTTATATTCCCTAAAACTTGGTCTTTTACATTTTTCGTTGCATTAATACTCGTCTTCTCTCTTTGTTACCAGCTTCACAACCTGAAATTCTTTAGAATCTAAAATAACTAACTCTGGAACATCCTGGAGATAAAAAAAGGAAAAAACATAAATTAAAGAAACGACTTCTACACCTTTGGTAACAAACTTCTTCCTCTATTTTCTTAGGCTTGTAATTATGGATTGGATTCTTTATTTTTTTAGGGTGCATGTGTTGATGGATGTGATTTTTCATTGTGTTAACCTTTGGTTTGATTGTGCTAGCTTGGGACTTTGATTGATTCATGATAGTTCTCCCCCAAGTCTATCCTTGTCCTCAAGTTAGGGTAGTGCTTAACTAACTCTGAATGATCTTCTTAATTAGCTTCAGATGTGTCCAACCTCGACCATTGAACTAAGACTTTAGTCACTGCTTAGTTTCTTTTTTTGACTATCTTCCTCTCTAGTATAGACATCGGTTTTAATAAATCCTACCCTCTGGTCCGACTAAGGCTAATTCAATAATAGGAGTAATTTGGGGTCCAATTTGTTTCTTTAATTGTGAAACATAAAAGATAGGGTGGATTGATGAGCCTTCTAGAAGCTGTAACTTGTAAGCCACATTTCCCCTTCTCCATGATGTTATAGGGCCTAAAATATTTAGAAGCAAACTTCTAATTATACTGAGCTACCATTGAGGTTTGTCTATGAGGTTATAATTTGAGATAGACCTATTCACCCACCTCAAAATTTCTATTGGTCCTTTTTCGATCTACAAATCTTTTTGTGCTCTCTTAAGCTCTCTATAGATTTCCCCATAAGAATTTGATGGCCATACCTCTATCCTTAATGAACTGGTTAGCAAACTCATTAGGGGTTGTAATAATTTGGTAAAAACTATATTATAGGGGATTTGTTCCATATAGGTCCTGATAAGGAGTGGTGTCTAAAGCAGAGTGAAAGTTAGTATTATACCACCATTCTACTAAGGGTAACCATTGTGCCCATTGCCTAGGGTGACTTCCATCCATGCATCTCAAATAAGTTTCTAAGCACTGGTTGACCCTTTCAGTCTAACCATCACTCTAAGGGTGATAAACAGTACTTAAATTGAGTGAAACCCCTAATGCCTTAAATAAGGATTGCTAAAAATTGCTAGTAAAAATATTGTCTCAATCAGAGATTATACTCCGATTATACTCTTATTTCTAGTAAAAATATTGTCTCAATCAGAGATTATACTCCGATTATACTCTTAGGTAACTTATGTAACTTATATATATGCTCAATGAATGCTTTGGCAACAACTGGGGTAGTAGTAGGAAGATCCAAAGCCAAAAATTAAGTCCTCTTTGTGAGTTTACTCATTACCACCATTATTGCATTTTTCCCTTCTGATGTAGGCAAACCTAGGGATGGCAAAAAATACCAGACCCAACCTAGGGTCAATGGGTGTGGCCCAACCAAACCGACCCACAGGCCAGCTGGGTATGACCCCAAAAAATCAGGTCGGGCCATATCCCGTGAGTAATGAGCCACAGGCTATGGATCACGGGCCATGGTCTAAGGTGGCCAGGCCAGACAGAGCTGTGGGCAGACCTATGGCCCATGGCCCGTACAGTGATCCAAACAAAACGACGTCATTTTGTTTGCTGCAAAATAACGTCGTTTTGTTTATATTAAAAATATTTCTTCCACCAATAAAACGACGTCATTTTGCTTTAAGAGTAAAACGATGTTGTTTAATTTATAAGACAATTAATAAAAGACAAGAAAAATGACGTCATTTTGTTACAAGAAAAAATGACATCGTTTGCCTCTGATTAACGAAAGCAACTATCAGCAGCCCAGTCTCCTGCCTTGCTCTCGTAATCTTGCTTGACGCTTTCCCCTCAGCCTCTGCACTGCCCCTATCCATCTCCCTTCATCCCTGACCCTGACCCCAACCCCTTACCCAGTTGCTTTTGATTCTCTATTCTTATTTGTTTTTTGTTCTTCCTTCATTATTCTTCTTCTATCGTTAGTGTCGTGTGCACATGGAACTATCAAAGTCACCAACACTCAAACAACCAACAGTGAATGGTCCAACGTACTTAATAAGGTAATTTCTCATTCTCTCTTGAACAATTTGGTTGTTTTGAGCAATGATGTGGCTAACTTGAGAACTTTGTATGTTAATATTAGGAATAAAGGATACTACTTGTACATGTTTGATGAAATGCTGTAGAGATTGTTTTTGTTAGTTTTTTTATATAAGTTTCAGTTTCAAATATCAAGTATAGTTTTTTATCCTTCCTTTTCACACCGTTATTCTCTTAATTGTATTTTAATATGTGGATCCATGTTTAATGACTCCAGTGCATCTGGGATTGCCTATGCATGGACCAATTATGGAAAAGAGAAGTAATGCTCCTTGTTAGTTCAAACTTTATGTGGTTTTTGTTGCTGAAGTTGTGTACTGGATGGGTATCATTAATACCCACCATTCTTGAATAACATTCTAACTTCAGCTTATTCTTTGTCATTTTCTTTATATTATATTAAATTTTCCTTAGATTATTCTTGAGTAACTAAAGTGATATGTACTCCATTTTCAAAGTGAAAGTTAATGGAAAAAAGATGGTTAATGTTATAAATCTATGAGATTATTCTGCACGTTTGTTCTTTTATTTAAAATTCAGTAATACATCTATATATTATATAAATTTCAGTATTACATGCTCAAAGAGCTAAAAGTTTACAGACTACATTTACATCTCACAGGGTATAACTGGAACTATATAATAAAGAGCTATGAGTATAGTTATTATAGCCATTATAAATCATTTCCTTATATCCATTATAAATCATTTCCTTATCTCATCTACTACAGCTATGAGAATAACTATAGACTCCATTAGTAAATCATTTTATTGCTCATCATGTTTTGATGTCTTAGGCTGTAACTATGATTCTTGTCTTCTACATTATTTTTTGGGTTATGGTTTCAACATTGCATTGTTTCTAACAAAACAATTATCTATATTTTTGATACCAAATGTTAAATATATAGATAGTTAATAAAATTTTATTGTGTGAAAAGTAATTTAAGCAATATTAGTGGTTATGAGAATCTTTAATTTTTATTAATACTTATTTATTATATAGTTTATAGCCATGCTTGAAAGTTTAAAACTATTATCATGAAATGATCAAACAACCGAGCCTCTAATCGGATGACCATAAAAGGAGCTCACCTTGGTGGTGATTATAGGTTAGCTTTCACAGATGAACACACTGTAGTGAGTTTTGGAGAGGATGCTTACGTTAGAGTTTGGACATTAAGCCCATTGTGATAGAACCAAGGATATCCCATTGTGAAGACATTCAGTTAACGCCTGCTTGAGATTTCATTTGGATTTGGTTTGTTATCAATTTTGGATTTCAGTGGGATTAGTGAAAAGAAGAATGTGATTACAATGAACCAAATGCTCATATGAAAAGTAAACTAGCACTTTCTAGTTCTGTGATTGGTTGAGAGTTTATATTTCTTCCATTTTTAAGAGTTTATATTTCTTCCATTTTTACAACTTTGATGTTGTTTCCAATTGAGGTTGAAAAAGAGTATTGGGAGTCTATATTGCATTACTCCTTATAGCAACAACAAAATTTGCCACCCCTCTTTCTATTTATTGGCACTGCAATTAACATTATGTGCTTTTATTAGCTATTCCATACAATAATAGATATTTAACCCTTTAAAATAACTTCTAGCAAGTATCTACACCAGCTTGTGAAAACCCCTAACCTCCTTTTCATTTGGGGTAGTAGGGACTTTTGGGTGCTAGTTTGTTGCTTTATTGTATATAGAAAAGATACTAGTTTATATTATTGATTTTGATAATTTTGTTTCCTTCCTTCTCGTCCCCCCCCCTACCAAATTGTTGTTATTGCAAGTAGATTAGGTGTATGAATTTTCCATTCAGTCACCTTTCTCTCATCTTGTCCTCAGTTGAAATCTATTATTTCAACAACATATTTTTTGCGCATTTCATAATTTCATTGTAGGTTGAACGAACAAGCTAGAAAAGTTTGAGCAACGAAGGGGTATATATATATATATATATATGTACGTACAAGTTAAAAGTATGTAATTAAACTACATTCTAGTCTATTTCTCAAGTTCTCTAGCTCTTAGGTGTAAAGTGTCAAATTACATAAGATGTTGGAAAGGAAAAGAAAACTAAACAAGAAGTAGCATACATGAACTCTTTTGAAAGACCTTTAAACAGATTGGACTTTTTCAATACTTTTGATCATGAAACTTGTAGACTGCATTACAAGTAGGAGAAGAAAAAATTGATTACATAATAGTTAAAACATCATTAAGCATATATATATTAGAATGCTACACATATACAGAGTTCTTACTATACATTGCTCTTCTGTGATCTTGCTTACAAACAGGAATGATAAGAAAACTTTTGGAAATAATAAGATGATGAATTTTGAAATAAGAATAGATATAGCTTCTTCCTCATTATTGAGTTTTAGGCTCCTACTTTTGCTAGGTTTTGAGCCACCTTCGAGGCTATCTATGAATATGCATTGAACACGAGTTATCTTTTGTCAACTAGTGTTGTTTTCTAGGTTCTTTGGTTCTAATATGTAAGTCCTGAAACTCTAGCCTACTCAAAGTTTGTACATTCTTTAATTTTCTTGGACATTTTCTAACCTTAAGTATTTATATGTTTTTGGTCAAATGGATGAGCATATTCCTTTAGTTAAGAGTTCCAATCTAGTAGTCGAGGTACAAGTGGAAACTTTTATTCTGACACTCAGTGACGATAAAAGTTCAATTAGAACTCAAGTTAGTCAACATAAAAGTGAAGTTTAGAATCATTTTAAGAATACTATATCAACTAACAGAATTGAAAAGGTATAGTACAATCATTATTAAAAGTTGTATTCAAGTGGTTAGAAAGGTGGAACGTCTCATTTAAAGAGACATATGGAATCATACACTAGATGGAAGATGGTTTTACAAGGACAAATATTTTTACCCCTAACCTTATGAAAGGAAAGAATGAAATGGCTGTAACAAATTTTGATAACCACAGATCAAGAATTTTAACTAATATGATTATTGGAGATGAACAACTATTGTCTATGGCTAAAAGCAAAAGATTCAGGATATTTCTTAATTCACTCCAACCGACTTTCAAGGTTCCAAGTTGGAATATATTAAGGAATGATATTTTCAAAATTTATGAGGAAAAGAAGAGAGAAACATTAAGAGCATTGTTGAGTATTCAAGGATGAATTGCTATAATAACGGACATGTGGACAGCCGATAACCAAAAGCAGTGATATTGATTAGAAGTTATACAATAGACTTGTGAGGTAATTTATATTCGTTAATATTGTTATCATTTACTTTTTTCATTATTTTATGAATTTATGATTCATGTTAGTATGCTTTTTCAAGATAGATTCATTTATGTGCCGACATCGCATACAAGTGAAAATTTGGCAAACGTGTTGAAAGACTGTTTGATGGATTTAAACATTGACAACAAACTATCGTCTATCATAGTTGATAATTGTAGCACAAATGACCTATAATTCAAAAGTTGAAGGGTAAGATGCAGTTTGGGAGCTTATTGGTTAGAGTTAAGTTATTTCATATGCATTGTTTTGTGCATATTCTTAACTTGATTATGAAGGATGGGTTGGAGACGATAAAGGAAGCAATAGAGTGTATTCATAATAATATTTTATAATGGAGTGTAACTCCTAAAAGAGTTGAAACTTTTGAATATGGTGCACAAATTTTATGCATTCCAAATTCAAAGAAGTTGGTTTTGGATTGTCATAAAAAATGGAACTCAACCTTTAACATATTGGAGTTGGCAATCCCATATGCTCATCTATTTATTAGACTAACTGAAAGGGATTCTTAGTATACTTATATACCATCTAAGGATCAATGGGACAACTTTATTGGAGGCTTAAAAGACGAAATAAACACTCTTTAATTATTTTAAATCCAAATTGCTTGGATGATGCCTAACACATTGCAGAAAAGGAAGCATTAAATTGGAAGCCACCCTTAAGAAGATTAAGATCAGCTATAGTAGAACCCAAAAAGTAGTACAGAGGGTCCTTATGGTTAGAAAGTTCGAGAAGTCCATAAATAGTGGGCCATGATTATTTAACAAGTGGCGGTGCTATAGATGTGGTGACAAGTTTTACCCTAGGCATCAATGTATACATGCTGTTGAAGGTGATGAAACAAAAGATACAGAGGTGGCAGAAACAGAACCAAAAGCTAAATTGTAGCTAAAGGTGGCTTTACATGCAGTTTTGGGCCCTACCACCCTTATAATCTTAAGAATCAAGGGATCCTACCAAGGTAAGGCTCTAATAATCTTTATTGATAGTGGAAGTATCTATAGCTTTGTGGACCCTAGGGTAGTAGAGGGAACACAATTGAAACCCACAATAACCATTCCTTTAGTTGTAACGATATTGGATTGTCATACAAAATGGAACTCAACCTTTAAGATATTGGAGTTGGCAATCCCATATGCTCATCTATTTATTAGACTAACTGAAAGGGATTCTTAGTATACTTATATACCATCTAAGGATCAATGGGACTTGGGTAGAGAACTTTGTTTAAAGTTGAAATTATTCAATAATTGGAATAAATTATGCTCAGGAACAAATATCCAACTTCGCACTATATCTTTAGCACTATCTCTAACATAAAGCATGTTTTATCATTGAGGATGTTTAACTCCAATGTAGTGATCTAGACTATGGCAGAGTGAATTGTAGAGAAGTTTAATTCTTATTAGTCTACGGTTGGAGATATTATTGCAGAATTATATGTGTTGGACTCGAGATACAAGATGGATGGCGTTGAATATATTTATAATGCATTATACGGTAGTAAAGCTCAAGAGCGTCTACATACCATGAAACAATTATGGTATTAATTGTTTCATGATTATGAAGTCAGAATGCAGCAAACTCATGATCAGGATGCAGACAGTTCAACTCAGACTTCAATTTCAAATAAGTACACTAGCTATATATCTCACAAAAAAAGAACTGTAATTTACGATCTCTTTTCAGAACGAACCTCTCTTTTGCTCAAAAGGTATTGTTTTACTTTGTGAAAAATAGTCCTAGCTTTGAGGAGAGCAATGGAAGGCAAAAGTAAAGTTGTGGAGTGTGAGAAATCTGGTTTCTTTGCTGTCTCCTACCTTTGCTTTTATTGCCCTTTTCTTCTGACCCATTATTGACAGATTCTGTTTCAAATTTTTTGAAAGAGAAAAGGGCTAGGATTTCTTACAATATGAAGGAGAAAGATAAATATTTTTTCGTAGATTGTGTTCCTAAAACTAAAGATGGGTCATTCAATATATTATCACGGTGGAATACATCCCCACAGAATTATCTGATCTTGCAAAACATTACACGGGACTTGTTAGCTATTCCATCATTCGCCGTTGCTTTAGAGTCTATATTTAGTACCAGTGGTTAGGTCATTACTCCTTATCATGGTTGACTTCATTATCGTACTGTGATAGGTGTAAATTGCATCATGTTTTAGGGCTTAGTTTGTTATGTATTAAGTGTTAATTTGAGTGTTTAGGATATGTTTAGGTTAGAATTATGTTAGTTTGTGTGTTTAAGTGTTTTTTATTGGTTAGTATAAGTCTTTGAGCTAATGCTTTTGAGGTACCTTGATGTGATTGTTAGTATTTCAGGGTCAACATCGAAGAACGGAGAAGTTTCGGAGACATTCGGGTTGAAACAATGGCCCACGATCATGGCATAATAAGCCACAATCATGACAAAAGCACTAGAGCCAACCCGCCACGATCATGACAGAAGACTATGCCACAACCCATGATCATAGTATGATTACCACGATCATGAAAAAAAGGGTTAGATGTAGGCCACGATCATGGCATGCAGGGCTACAATCGTGGCCTACATCGGCCAAACACGCAAACAAGAGAAAATGTCAAGTTTTGAGGGATTTTCGAACCTTTTTGACCCCCAAAAAACCCTAGGACTGCTCAAAACACAAAAGGCATTTAAAGAACAAGAAGAAAAAAGATTGGGAGCTTTTGTATCAGCCACAATTCAGAAACCCTAGAGAGTTTAAAAAGAGATTAAGAAAGAGACAAAGGAAGAGAGACCTGGAGAAGAAGCCTACTTGAAGTACTTCCCAGAGTAGGAGGTTTCCCACCGTTGCTGCCTCCATCATCCATTCCAATTCTATTTCCAGTTTAGTTTCGGTTTTATGATTGTATAGAATTTGGGATAGCTGTTGATGATAAGATTGTTGAATTTTGAGGATTGTGTAAACTAACCTTCGGGTTATTTTATCTTCGATATTAATGAAATTTGATTATTGTGTTTTTACTAGATTTTTTGTGATTTAAATTCTGCAGTTGCATAATTTGGTGATAAACTAAAAGGGTGAACCGACTGAAAAATCATTAAATTGGGCTAACGAGAGTTAGGTAATTTAATATAATAAGAATTAAATCAAATCGGTAAATTTATGCGAAAAGAGATCTTGCATAAGTTTTCGGAAGTTTTTGGACAACTTCAAATCTAATTTAGGTTTTGGATAAATTGTGAATCAAGAGATAGCAATTCCCATAATCTAATTAGGGTTTATAAAATTGTGTCAATGGTTATAACTCGAGAGAGAATAATTAACCCTAGGACCGCGTAGAACTGGTAATCCAGTAATTTCATAATCAGTTAGGTTTTCATTAAAGTTGGATAAAATTCTCCTTTCTCTCAATTGGTAGTTCTTAGGTTGATTGGATGTTGAATCTTCTATTTTGTTTATATTTTCGAATTCGATTCTTGGAATTGATTACGTGATTCAAACAATTTTTTGCTTTAGTCTTGTTCGTTTTGGATTACTACGATTTGTTTCGACCTTAGATTTTAGGATTATATTAACCCTCCTCGTGAGATCGACACCTTAGGTACTACGCAAATGACCCGTGCACTTGCGAAATATCAAGGATAAATTATTAAAGCTTTTTCATATCGAAAACCTACGATCAGGGTTTTTCCGTCATTACCGGAGAGGCGATTAGTTTAGTTCTATAGTTTAAGGCATTTAGTCATTTTTAATTTTTGTTTTTGTTCTTTTTTTATTTCAGAAATCATGCTCTTGCATTAACATAAGATTCACGAGAGGTTCGCGTTATGTAGCTGAAACTTTAGACTTAGATATCACTCAACTAGAACAAACCACTAGGACATGTCAGCGTGAAGAAGAAGAACTCGTAAAATCAACAATGGTCGAGAAATTTCAACAGAATACGGACCACAAAATGAACCAAGGATGTCAACAATAGACCCTTATGGACTTCATGAGACCAGGTTTAATGAAGCTAACTAAGGAGTAGCAAGGTCACCCATTCAAGCAGCCTCGTTTGAAATAAAATTAGCCCTCCTAAACATGTTTCAACAGAATGTTCAGTTTTATGGACTAGCAACGAAGACCCTAATCTATATAGTAAACTTTCTTAAAATCTGTGATACCTTTCGATACCATTAAATGTCGGAAGATGCAATCCGAATTAGGCTTTTCCCCTTTCCCCTTAGAGACAGAGCCAAGGCTTGGTATCATTCCCTTAACCCATCTAATGTCACGAAATGGGATCAGCTAGTTCGTGCTTTTTTAGATAAGTATTTCCCTTTGACTAAAACCACTAGGATCATCAAGGAAATTACCAATTTCTAGTAAGGTGATGGGGAATCAATCTACAAAAGCATGAGAGAGATACAAGGACTTGCAACTAAAGTGCCCACATCACAATTTACCCAAGGAATTCTTATTACAAACATTCTATAATGGAGTAAACCCACCGACGAGAGACACGATTGACTCAGCTTTAGAAGGATCACTAATAACAAAGACAGTTGATGAAGAGGAAGAGCTGATAGAGGAGATGGCGAGTAATAGCTATCTATGAACAAATGATTGAAGTAGATAGACTACTACCTTCTAAGAGCAAAAAGTAATTGTTGCTATCGATCAAATGACTGAAATGCAAACAAAAATCAACATCTTGACGCGACAGCTCAATAATAAGATGGCTTCATCCTTAACCTAGGTGAAAGTTGTACAACTAAAGTGTGAACTTTGTGGACAAATAGACTATGATACTGTGGATTGTTACTTGATAAAGGAAGACCACCCGGAGTAAGTAAATTATATGGGGGCGTAATATGGACAATGAGGGGGAAACTATCCCTATTCCAACACCTATAACCCTGGGTGGAAGAATCACCCTAACTTCTCTTGGACAAATAATTCTAGAGGACAGTTCAGGCCAGAAGGATAAGCAAACTTCCAACAAGATAAACCAAGCTCGATGGAATCTAAGTTGGATAAGATTTTGGATAAAATTCGAGGCATAGAGGATTCACATAGGAGGCTTGAAAGCAAATGCGAACAAGTAACAAAGAACTGTGCCTCATCAATACACAATATGGAAGTCCAAGTAGGTCAACTAGCGAAGTCAATGTCTACTCAAAACGTAGGAACCCTTCCAAGCAATATTAAGTCTAACCCGAAAGAACGAATCATGGATATCATTCAGACCCAAGAAAAGGAACCTAAACGTGTGAGGAAGATGGAGATAAAGGAGAAGGATAGGTAATTGTGGAATTCCTTCAAAGTGAGCTCAAAATTGAACCAATTAAAGAACCTCGATCTGAATTCCTATACCTTATTTTAGCTCAGAGGAATTTAATTTCAAGTAGGGTGACAAGGCATTAGTTTCCAATGAAGAATGAAGAGTGCCCTGCCCTAGAAAGCACCTACTCTAAGGAGATTGAATCAAACAGGGTTGAGAACATAACGGAACAAATGCAAATGAAGCTTACCCTAAAGGAATCAGTCTGGAAGAATGTTAAGGAGCACATACAAGAAGACCCTTATATAGCACAAAAGAAAGAGGACCTAGGGGATTTTTACATTCCTTGCAGTATAAATGGAGTCAATATCGACAGGTCATTCGTTGATTTAAAAGTAAGTATCAATATGATGCCCTATATCTTTAGTCAAAAAATGGGGTTAAGAAAGTTATTACCTACAGAGATGTGAATGAAGACAACCGATAGAACAGTTCATCAACCAAAGGAGATTATTAAATATCTGCCTATACAAATTGATAAATTTACCTTTCCCATAGACTTCTATATACTGGACATTAGAGAAGATATAGAAACCCCTATGGTTCTTAGACGACTGTTCCTGGACACTGCTCATTCAATCATTGACATTGATGGGAGTGAACTAACTCTAAGAGTAGGAAAGGAGCAATTAACCTTTAAGGTGTCAAAGAAGGACTACTTTTCTTCTTTACCTCCAATAGTTATAAAGAAACCCCCACCTCGAGAAGAATGGGAAGATATTGAGGATTTTAAGAATGCGTTTAGAAAAAAAAATGATCTCGTAAAAGAAGGCGACAGAAGGAGAATCATAAAGAAGGTGGAAACCATAGCATGATAGCTTACGTGCAAATTGTAAGATTAGTAACTACACTACCATTTCACCATTCATTCGACCCACCATGAACTAAAAAGAGCATCTAGCTACCGACGTTAAAAGAAACAATGCATAGGAGGCAACCCATGAAATTTATTTCCTTTAATTGTTTTCGTTAGAAAGTTTGAATTCTATAGTTAGGATTATTTTGTTTCCAAATAAAATTAATAAGGAATATGATGTCGAGATAAATTAGATAATCGATCGAGTAAGCAAAAGAGAGGTGAAAAGGCTACAAAAGAATTAAGAAGTGATTTCGAAAAAATGTGGAAAGAACAAAAGAAGAAAAAATGAAGAATTGGTGGAAAACTACAGGCCACAATTGTAGCCTTCGACTAGGTACAAAAGGGGAACACGCATTTTTAAAGAAAAATTTACCATTTCACCCTCAGAACACCTATATATTCATTTCTAACTTCACTTTTTCATTCACTTTCACTTTTACTTTATTTCTCCAGATTTGAAACTTCTAAACGCTTTCATATCTCTCTATAAAAAATTCAATCTTCCAAATTTCTTCCAAATTCTACCTATTCATAAGAAAATATGTCGTGCATTACGCAATCATCCAAACGGGAGCAATCATCAAGATGAAATCAAGTTTTGGGGTAAGGGCGAGGAACAGAGCAACAGACTTCAGAGTATCCTTCCCAATCTACACAGAGGGGGAAGGCATTCTTTTTCAATCCCTAAATACTAAACAAATAGTAGTTCCTAAATATTTCGATTTTGAAATGCTCGATAAGTTAGAATTGCGCTATAGGGTAGAGAACTTTGCTGAAAGAATTCAGTGGGCCAAATTTATACATTTCCAATTTCCTGTTTACCAGGAGCTCACTTTGGAATTTTTCACTTCCCTTTCCTATGAAACTAGGAACCCAAAGGAAATATGGTTTAGGTTGTGGGGACGAGCTTATGAACTGAACATAGAAATCATGTGCAATATGTGTGGGTTCCCCAAATCCTCTATTATCGATCAGCATGATGATTTTTATCCTTCTCACTATTAAACGAACTCACTAGGTTACAGCAATTTGAGGCCAAAAATGCCCACAAGAACATAATAAGGACCCACGAGCATTTTTTACTACACAAATTCATGTGTCAGCTGGTTTTTAATAAATCAAAAACCAACAAGTATTCAACAAAGGAACTCTTTATGTTATGGTGCATTTATCACAGCATTCTAGTGTGCACTGCCACACATATGCTAAACGCTATTGTTGCAACTCCGCACAAGAGGAACAACAATTTAAATATGGGATACCTAGTTTTTGCCATTGCTGAATATTATAGGATGGATTGTAGTGGGTTAACTGTCCATCTGCATGACTTCCTAAATCATCACCATTAATGGAGGGATGAAATCCTTAAGTCCTTCAACATAGAACTTCAGGATATCAGTTAAAAGACACATGTTAAGAATAGGGTCAGTCAGGTTAGTTCAAGTTCAACACCGCCTCACTAGGTATAAGAGGACTCAACCTATGAAGAGTTCGAGGAGGAAGAAGAGACAGAAGAATCGAGTTGGTAGAAGCTTCTAGATATAATCTTCGCAAACAACCAGGTGATTACAAACACACTTGTGGAGAACTCCAAAATGATAAGGGAGATGGCCCAAACTCAACAACTTTAGAGCCGAGATATACGTTGTATCCATCAATATTTTGAAGCTCAAGGCATTCAATTGCCACCTCCAACGTCATCCCCAACTCCATCTCCATGAGACTTTGTTTAACCCCTTTATTTTTCAAATTAGGCTTCATCTTTATTTTTATTTTCTATTTTACTTTGGTTTATGTTTCTCTTTTCTTATGTGCTTGTTAGTTCCCTTCTTATATTAAGGACAATATGTTGATCAAATGTGAGGACAGTTATGTGTTTGCTTTGTATGTGATTTTACATATGGTATGATAGTTGTTAGGTTTCATTTTGTGAATTGTTTGAATGTGTCAATGGCTTAGATGGATTGAAATTGATTAAATTTTGAACATAGTATATCAGGTTGTGAAGAACCATTAGCTTGCAAAAATTAGTGAATTGGGGTCTTTGGATAAATATACAACTTAATTAGGATTTAATGTAGGTTTGTCACCCTCTAAATTGTCACATTTATTCATAATTTGAGGCTTTTCAACTTAAGTAACTTTACTAGTATTTTTCATGGAAATGAGTAACTAAAACAACAAGGTAGGTAAAAAAATATTTGTTATATAAATAACTATTCTGCTGACCTTTGAGTTATTAATAGAGCTAGTAGTCATTTGAGAAAGTGATACAACTGAGTAACCGGATCGACACATATCACAAATGTGTGCCTCCGCATTAAAAAGGTATAATAACATTCTAACCAAGTAACTTAATAAAAACATGACTTAGTCGAGTAACCAAATCAATATTTATTACCAATGTTTACCTCTGTGTAAAAAGACTAAGTCCATGTTCAATAAATAAATTTAAAAAATGATGAAAATTTTGTTTTCTAATAAAAACCTACCGAACTTATAATACCTTGACTTTTCATAAAAACGTACTTAGGAGCAGTTACAGAGTCTGAAAAACCAAAGAATTATTAATATATGTGTGCAATTGAAAAAGGTAAATAAATTAACACTTACATCTTGATTAATTTGTATATTTAGTCCAAAGCCCCTCAACGCAGATTTTGCATGCTAATGATTTGATATAACTTGAATGATTGTGTTTAAGATTAAATTTATTTCATGATGTTGAAGCCATTGTCTCAATACTGCATTGTGTGTTGTGTGTTTGTTATATGTTTGTTGTTTTGTTTGCTTGAGGACAAGCAAATGTTTAAGTGCGGGGATATTGATAGGTGTAAATTGCATCATGTTTTAGGGCTTAGTTTGTTATGTATTAAGTGTTAATTTGATTTAGGATGTGTTTAAGTTAGAATTATGTTGGTTTGTGGGTTTAAGTGTTTTTTATGGGTTAATATAAGTCTTTAAGTTTAAATATTATGTTTTTAAGGTACCTTCATATGTTTGTTTATGTTTCAAGGTCAACATTGAAGAACGGAGAAGTTTCGGAGACATTTGGGCCGAAACAATAGCCCACAATCGTGGCACAATGGGCCACAATCGTGACAGAATTATTAAAGCCAGCCTACGATCGTGACCCATATGCCACGATCATGACAGAAGACTATGATACAGCCCATGATCATAGCCTGATCGTGACAAAAAGGGTTGGATACAAGCCACGATCATGGCATGCAACGCCACGATTGTGACCTACGTCAGACAGACATGCAAACAAGAGAAAACGTCAAGTTTCGAGGGATTTTTCAAACCTTTTCTATCTCAAAAAAACTCTAGGGTTGCTCAAAACACAAAAAGTATTTAAAGAACAAGAAGAACAAAGATTGGGAGCTTTTGCATCAGCCACAATTTAGAAACACTAGAGAATTTATCGAGAGATTGAGAAAGAGACGAAAGAAGAGAGACGTGGAGAAGAAGCCTACGTGAAGTACTTCCCAGAACAGGAGGTTTCGCACTGTTGCTGCCTCCGTCATTCATTATGATTCTATTTCTAATTTAGTTTCAATTTTATGATTGTATAGAATTTAGGATAGCAGTTGATAATAGTATTGTTGAATGTTGAGGATTGTCTAAACTCACCTTTGAGTTATTTTATCTTTGATATTAATAAAATTTGATTGTTGTGTTTTTACTGGATTTCTTGTGATTTAAATTTTGCACTTGCATAATTTGGTGATAAACTGAAAGGGTGAACTGAGTGAAAAATCATTAACTTGGGCTAACAAGAGTTAGGTAATTTAATAGATCAAGAATTAAATCAAATCGGTAAATTTGTGCGAAGAGAGATCTTACATAGGTTTTTGATAGTTTTTGGACAAATTCAAATCTAATTTAGGTTTTAGATAAACTGTGAATCGATAGATTGCAATTCCCATAATCTAATTAGGGTTTATAAAATAGGGTTAATGGTTATAACTCGAGAAAGAGTAATTAACCTTAGAACCACCTAGAACAGGTAATCAAGTAATTTCAAAATCAGTTAGGTTTTCATTAAAGTCGGATAAAATTCTCCTTTCTCTGAATTGATAGTTCTTAGGTTGATTCTTGATTGGGTGGTGCATTTGCTATTTTTCTATATTTTTGAATTCGATTCTTGCAATTGATTGCGCGATTAAAATAATTTCTTTCTTTAGTTTTGTTCATTTTGAATTATTACAAATTGTCTTCGGCCTTAGATTTTAGGATTAGATTAACCCTCCTTGTGGGATCGACACCTTAGGTATTATGTGAATGACCCGTATGCTTGCGAAATATCAAAGTTAAATTATCAAAGCTTTTTTATATTGGAAACATACGATCACACTGTGGAAGCCCTTATGTGTGCTCAAAGTTGGTTAAATAATGAAGATATTGATGGTAAATTCTTTTCATTTTAATACATTTATTTTATCTATCTTTATATTATCTTACCTAATATTGTGTTTTTTATTTTTCTAGAGTCACAGGTATCAATACGAAGGGGACTAGTGAAATTAATCAACCAATTAAAGGTTATTTTGATCAAATATATAATGATGAAGATATTTTTAATTTTCTTTTTATTTGATATTACATTACTAAATATTCTTTTTATTTTAATATTATATTACTAAATATAATGTTTGTACATACAGATGATTGGATCCAAATTGTTGACGATCTTACCAATAAATGCAATTAGTCAATTAGATGATGCTCTCTTAGTCTCCAGTCTCCAGTCTATCTAGCATAATAATATCTTAATTTTGTAAATTGTAACATTTATTGTAAAATGATTTAGATAATCATTTGTGTACAATAAAATTTTCTATAGTTAATGAATTTGTTTTTATCAATTTTCTATTATAATAATTAATAAATTATTTAAGATTCGTAATTAATTGAATTGAAGTTCTTAACTATAACTATTAACTTAATGACTTTTCATACAAATTTCTAATCAATTGAATTAAAATTCATAATTAATCATACCAATAAATACATCTCAAGGTTTTAATTTTAAAATGTATTTTCTTATTAATGACATGCAAATGTATGTAACACCCTTCAATCTAAACCTAACTTAATGACTTTTAACACAAATTGTGTTAATATTTAGCTCACTATACCTAAAATATTACTTAAAATATTAAGAAGTTAATGATGTTTCGCTTTCGTTTAATGACATAGTTTTATTCAAATGAAATGTTAAGTGGTTTAATATTTAAAGATACAAATCTTTGTAATTTAATATTCGATAAAATTAATAACTTTATCATATCATAATTATATGTTGTTATAATTTAAAGTTGTGACATAATATATATATATATATAAGTTAAAATTTTTATGAATTTTATGAAATATGGTATGCTTATAACACTCTAAGGATGAGAAGGATTTAAAGTAAAACTTATATCAAGGTTTCGAGTGAAGAATTGCTCTTACCAAACTTTTAATTAGAGTAACTTAGGCCCTGTTTGGTTGGACGCTTAGTAATGGAACAGTATGGAACGTAACACACTTCCATCTTTTAGTTGAGGGTTTCATAATGGAATGAAATAGAATGGGATGGAAGCAAAGGGTTTCATGTTACGTTCTATTCCATCCTAAACAGTGAAAATAAGAAACCTCCTATTCGGGGAGTTTAGGATGGAACGTAAACTAATAAATACGTACTACCTAATATACCCTCAATAATTTTTCTTAATAATATCAGCATGTAACCAAATACAAGTGATTAGCCCCCATCCTTGGTGTTTATGCACGACTTTATCCCACTAAAAAGCTCCAAACTGTTGAAATAAAAAACATAAACAAAAGACAAAGAAGTTTCAACTTAGATTAGTAACTGAATCTAGCATCAACAAACCCGGAAAAGAAGAAATAAAGAAACACAAAGATATAACAAGTAAGATTCTTTCTTCATATCCTTGAAGACTTCTTTTAGATTCGTATCTGTAATCTTGCCTAAAGACAAGTCATAAAGAACAAAGTTAAGATCAAACTTATAAAATAAAATTCATGAAGAGACTTGTGTCAACAAAAACTCCCAATGTTTTTATATTATTTCTCCTTACCTTAATAATAATATTTTATATTATTAATAAAAATTGTATATAATTAATAACAAAATAGAAATATTTTAATAAAATTTTATTAATAAAATAGAAAATATATAAAAACATTATTCTTTAATTGTTTGAATATATTTCTATATAAATAAATAATTTTTAAATATGAATCATATATAATAGAATAAAATTTATTAAATAATTAATAATAATAATTTTATATAATTAACAATAAATTAATTATTTGTTACAATTGTGACTTGAACAAGTCACAATCGTAATTTTTTAGTTGGACATGATTTCTGTTTTAAAATCATAGCATTAAACCTCTTGCAACAATCATTTTAATATCAGGGGTATAATAGTCATTTATTATATATTACATTCTATTCTATCTATCTTCTAAACAATATTTCACTACGTTATATTATGAATCTTTCCATCCCTTCTAAACAACTTTTCACTATATTACATTCCATTCTATTATAAACCGTTCATTTCCGTTCCATTTTATTCTATTAATTAGCATCCAACCAAACAAGCCCTTAGGAATGAATCTTTTAATATTAGAATTTATAAAGGAGAAAAATATGAATATAAATTTAGATTAATTAGAATATAATGATTTTAGAAAAAAATAAAAGAACTATTTTCAAAAGTAATAAAAATAATTATTTATAAAATCACATCAAAAGTCTTTATAAAATGTATTCTAGTTTTAATAAAATAATAGCTATTTTCAATATAATATACTATACGTATTTGTTTTTATAACTCAATTACTTATTTATTGTTTTGGAATTGATACATTAGGATTAATGAAGTGATTAATTCATTATAAGATTAATATAAATACATATATGCATAATGTATATATCGTGTAAATATGAAAAATAAAATAAAAAAATTAAATATGTTAAGATTAATCATGATATTAATTAATTTCTTTTAATATGTGCAATAAAAATATAAAATTTTACAATGAATATTTAATAATAGATATAAAATGAAAAGACAATAATTTTATACAACTATATAAGTGAAAAAAATCAACAATAACTAAAAATATAGCTACTACATCAATTAAGAGTTTTGTGCATAATTTATAAAAACATTAAAAGTTTGAAAATATTATATTATAAACTTAATAAACTTATTTTTTAAAAATCATATTAAAAAGAAATATAATAATTTATTAAACACTTAAAAGTAATATTTGAAATAAATTCATTGTACTTAGATAATAACTTTTTTACATTTACATTATAATTAATTGTTATAATAAAATTAAAAAATTAAAATTAAATTCTCTTGTTTATAGGGAATAATTATGACAACATTATCATTACTACATATTTTTAATAAATATATATTGGTTTGTATTTATATCTTTAATTTTAAATAAATGTTTTTATATAATTTATAGGTAATTCTATCTTACACTTTACTATAAATGATTATGCTATAATTTATAATTTATGAATTTTAAAATATACAACAACAAATTTTTCAAATTCTCTTAAAATAAATATATAAAAATTAAAAATATATTAAACGACCGGGCCATGAGTCAGTTGGTTTCAACCTGCCCACGAGCTGCGAACTGTTTTTGGCCTGCCCATGCCAGGTCATGGGCTGGATCATTCTGAACCACTCGAAAAAAATTTTGGCCGAGCTGGGCTTTGGCAAACCCTCCATGAAATCAATACTTATATTTCTCCAAGCAGCCTCTGGAACTAGCACAAGTTGTAATAACCCTGGAGAATGCATATGTTCTGGTTTACTCCTTTGACAGATGTCATACTCGCTAACCTTCTTTTTTACATCATTTCTCATTCCCTTCTAATATAATGATGATATAATTTTTTTGTAAGCTCTTAATTCTCCAGAGTGTCCTCACATTAAATCATTGTGCATAGTAATAACTAGCTGCTCTCTCAACATTTTATTTTTGCCTACTACCACCTTGCCTTTGTACTTGAGGATTCCATTATCAAAAGTATATTTTGGGTTGATGATGTGTCTGGCCATAATATCATTGATGACTTTTTGAATTTTTGAATCACCGTGATATCTCTCTAAGACTTCTTTCTACCAAGCTAGGGTAATGATAATGAGGCCTATCAAATTCCCTTCTACTGTTTCCCATCTTTTCGATAAAGCATCAACAACCTTATTCTCTCTTCCCTTCCTGTATTGAATCTTATAGTTCAAACCCAATAAGTTGGCTAACCCCTTTTTTTGTATTGGTGTAGTAATCTTCTGATCCAACAAATACTTCAAGTTTTCATGGTCTCTTGATTGTAAACTGATTTGGCTCCAAATAATGCCTCCATTTAGATACTGCCATTAACAGAGCTAGGAATTCCTTTTCATAAATGGATAGCACTTGATTTCTTGGTCCCAGTGGCTTACTCATATAGGCAATAGGTCTTGGATTATGCATTAACACTACCCTAATCCCTGAATCATATGCATTAGTCTCTAGAATAAAAGTTTCTATGAAATTTAGCATGGGGATAACACTAGCACTTCAGTCATGGCTCTTTTCAGTTTGTTAAAGGCTTATGTAGCTTCTTCTTCCCATAGGAAGGAATCCTTATTCAATAATTTTTTTAGTGGCTTACTAATTAGACCATAATTCCTCACAAATTTACAGTAGTCGCTTGTGAGTCCCAAAAATCCTCTCAGTGATTTAAGGGAAGTTGGTATAGTCTAGGTTCACATCACTTCAATCTTTTCAGGGTTTGTTACTACTCCTTCCTTTGAGATTATATGCCTTAAGTACTCCACTTATGGTTGCTCAAAAGAGCATTTAAATGCCTTTATGTACAACTGATTCTATCTTAATTTCTCCAGTATAATCTATAAGTAAAATAAGTGATCCTCCAAACTTCTACTATAGATCAATATGTCATCAAAAAATACAAGTACAAAATCCTTTAGATAAGGTGCAAAGATATCAGTCATTAGTGACTGAAATGTGGTTGGGACATTAGTCAAGCCAAAATGCATGACCAGGAACTCATAATAGCCCTAGTGAGTCCTAAAGGATGTTTTAGGGATGTCTTCAGGATACATTCTAATTTGATGGTAACTCGATCTAAGATCGAGCTTAGAAAGCTTTGACACCCTAAATAATTCATCTAATAAATCATCGATCATAGGGATGGGAATTTTATTTTTTACTATTATATCATTCAACCTTCTGTAGTCTGCACATTCTTATAGTGCCATCCTTTTTTTTGACTAGGAGAGCTAGTAAAGAAAAAATGATATGGCTAGGCTGGATTATTGAATTTTGTAATATCTCCATCACTTGTCTTTCAATCTCAATTTTTTAGTAGTATAGGTATCTGTAAGGTCTTAGGTTAACAAGTTAACTTCTAGGTTTTAATGGAATTCTATGGTCATTTTTTCTAGTGGGGCTAGTGTTTTTGGTTGAGTAAAGAGGTCACTATAGTTATTCAATAATCCTACTAGAATGTTTGTGGGAAAAGGTTTAGATTGTAATGAGTGAATGTGGGCAACCCATCCTGCCTCTTCTTTCTCCAACATCTTTCCCATACTCTCTACTTCCATCAATTTGATAGTTTCCACTCCATTAATCCTCTTTAACTCAGTTAGTTCACCCTTCACTTTTAATCTAAGCATATTAGCTTCATAATCGAAGGCCATTGGATTCACTATTTTGAGTCAACTACCCCTAACACCATATCACAACCTCCTAATTTAAACACTCTAAGATTAAATTCAAATTTAAGCCCTTGAATTTTCCAAATAAATCCCTCATAATGCTCCCTGATTACAACTTTAGCCCCATTTTCCATCGTTACAACTAAAGGAATGGTTATAGTGGGTTTCAATTGTGTTCCCTCTACTACCCTAGCTTCCACAAAGCTATAGATACTTCCACTATCAATAAAGATTATTAGAGCCTTACCTTGGTAGGATCCCTTGATTCTTAAGATTCTAAGGGTGGTAGGGCCCAAAACTGCATGTAAAGCCACCTTTAGCTACAATTCAGCTTTTGGTTCTGTTTCTACCACCTCTGTATCTTTTGTTTCATCACCTTCAACAGCATGTATACATTAATGCCTAGGGTAAAAATTGTCACCACATCTATAGCACCGCCACTTCTTAAATAATCATGGCCCACTATTTATGGACTTCTCGAACTTTCTAACCATAAGGACCCTCTGCACTACTTTTTGGGTTCTACTATAGCTGATCTTAATCTTCTTAAGGGTGGCTTCCAATTTAATGCTTCCTTTTCTGCAATGTGTTAGGCATCATCCAAGCAATTTGGATTTAGAATAATTAAAGAGTGTTTATTTCGTCTTTTAAGCCTCTAATAAAGTTGTGGATAAAATGCTCTTCATCATTTGTGACTTAAGCTCTATTAAATAAGCTTCTAGTTCATAAAAGGCCTCTCTGTAATCTGGCACACTTCTAGATTGTTTCAAACTATTGAAGGAAGCAATGAGACTTCGTAGGTTCTATTTTTCAAACTTCTTTAGGATGGCAATAGATAATTTCTCCCGTATGATAAACTCTCTCCTAGTAAGGAAGTTCTCAAACCACCACGGAACTCTGCCACTAAAATAAAGGACTACAACTTCTACCCTCTCTTCTTCTGGAATCTGGTAAAATTGGAAATACCTTCCATATTTCCTAATCCACAACCTTGCATTTATTCCATCAAAAAGGTTTAACTCAATTTTGAGACATTGAAGATTCAGATATGTTGGCTCCATGATGCGATTGATAGCTTGTCTTCGTTGGTTCATTGGAGTGATGGGGTTAAGATTGTCCTGTGATGGCATAGCTCTAAGGGTTGACAATAAACCTTTAGAAGTGGCAACTGAGGATGAAGCCCCTTCTACTTCATTGGATCTCTTATTGTTAGTTAGCCGCTAAATTATCGATAACAATTGATCTATTTTTTTTAAGTTGAGTGGTGTAAATCTTCCAATTGATGTTGAACTCCTCTCAATTAAATAAAGATATCATCACTCATTGTTTTAAACTTTTGCTCCAACTCTTGCATCCTCTGCTCTAAGTATTTCTCTGCCATAGATTATGATCTAGTCCTTGATAATTTGTCTCACACTTCCAAGAAAGTGCTCTGATACCAAATATCAAGCTAAATTTTAGAAGAGGGGTAGTTTAGGAATTTTGTAGGAAATAGAAAATTCAGGGAGGTTAAATTAGTGTTCTTGGGTGAAGAAAAATTGTGGATATTGCTAGATGTCTAAGTTGTTAACATCTAAGATGGGTTGTTTAGTGTCCTCAATTGTCTTTTCACTCTAACCACTATAAAAATAAGTGGATGCCTAAGCAACCATCACTTACCCACTTTGTCTTCTCCTCTATTGTGTCGTTCCTTCTCAGCTATAACCCTATATCTCAATCAAGTTAATTAGCACTTTCTTGGCCACCTAAGGAAATCACAATGATGAGGCTCATTAGATCAGCCCTTGCTACAATTAACCTGAGTGGCTAAAGGTAGAAAACCACCTTTCCATCTCTAGAAATGTTGAAGAAAGATGTTAGAGTTAGGTGTCTGGACAGTTAGAGAGTACTCAAGAATGTAATATGAATATTATTCAATACTACAGGAAGAACCCAAAGAAGGTTATGATCTTGCCCAAGCCTAAAGGCTGTAATTACAATGATTCTCTCAATAGAATTCCAGAATGCTCCCCTCTTCATTTCTATTCCCTTTAAAACTAACATTTTCTGACTTTCTAACCACCTGTCATGCTAGCACTAACAACTTCTAATACTAACAACATATTGGTATTCAGTGACGACAACGTATTACTCAATTCTTATTCCTACGAGTTTAAACCAACAAAGGTCTATGACTTGACTCACTCACTATGGTATCAATACTCCCCTTCTTAAAACAAACCTTGTCCACAAGGTTGCTGTCTGGAAACTGTCCGCGAAAATCAACACAGGAAATCTAAGTGGCCTCATCCATGGGTTTGTGCTGCCACTGAATCAACAATTGATGGCAAGGGTACCCAACGACTTTGAATCCAGCACTCGAAATGGAATAAATGGACCTTTCCCCATCACCAGATCTGCAGGGAGATCGTCGGAGATAACATGGGAGCCCGATACCCACTTGAGTTGAGAAATGTGGAAGACATTGTGGACTCTCGATTCAGGAGGTAGGTCAAGGTGATAAACCAGTTTGCTGAGTTTCTGCAGCACACAAAAAGGTCTAAAATATCAAGGACTCAATTTGCTGTAGACATGTTGAGTCACTGACCCTTGGCGATGTGGCCGGATCTTCAAAAACACCATATCACCCTCTGCATACTCCACATCTCTGCGATGCTTATTGGCCTGGTTCGCCATGCGCTACTGCGCCTTCTGCAAGTTGTACTGCAGTTGGTGGAGAATTTCTGCACGGGATTGGTGCTCCTCGGCCACTGCAGCCACCTTAAACTCTCCCGGCAGAAACTGCAACAAATGTGGTAGGGCCCTACCATAGATTAACTCAAAGGGAGTGGCCTTCGCTGCACTGTGGAAATCGGTATTGTAGGAGTATTTTGCCCAATGCAACCATTTACCCCACTCCTTGGGTTGCTCTGAAGTAAAACAACGTAAATATGTTTTCACACACCAATTGAGTACCTCTGTTTAACCGTCGGTCTCTGGGTGGTAAGCTGTACTCATGTTTAACTTTGTGCCCATGCCCTGAAAAAATTCACGCTAGAAGCAACTCATAAACAATGGGTCTTTGTCACTCATAATCGACCAAGGAACCCCGTGGAGGCGGACCACCTCCCTGGTGAATAAATCTGCTACTGACTTAGCATTGTATGGATGGCGTAGCCCCAAGAAATGCCAGAATTTACTTAACTGGTCAACGACCACCAAAATACAATCGAACCCTTTAGAACGGGGCAGTGCAGTAATGAATCAAGTGAAATGTCTTCCCAAATCTGCTCTGGTACTAGTAAGGGCTGCAGGAAGCTAGCTGGAGAGAGACTCTCGTACATGTTTTTCTGACACACTAAGCAGTCAGCCACAAATTGTTGCACCCTACACATCATCCCGAGCCAATAAAGCGAAGCAACGATCCTCTTATATGTCCTGTAGGCCCCAGAATGTCCCCCCTGTGGATAGGCATGAAACTCTTCAAGCAACGTTGGTATCCAAGCCGAATTTGCAGGCAGTACCAATCTTCCATTGTAGTATAATTTGCCATTGATCAATCGATGCTTAGGATGGCTCTGTGGGTTCAGCCGCACTTGCTGTATCAATTTCTGTATGAAGGTATCATGTGTAATTTCTGACTCAAGATCCCCCGACTGTGCCCAAACTGGAATAGAGATTACTGTCATTTTCAGCTCTTCAAATTTTCGAGACAGAGCATCAGCCACTTTATTAGTAACCCCAGATTTGTATTCTATGGAAAAGTCATACCCCAGTAACTTTGTCACCCAGTTCTGCTGAGTTGGTGTGGTTATTTGCTGTTGCAGAAGATGTCGGAGGCTCTTATGATCAGTACGCACCACAAACCTCTTGCCCACCATGTATGGCACTCAGTGCTGAATGGACATCACCAAGGCCATCAGTTCTTTTTCGTAGGTTGGTTTGGCAAGGTTTCGCCTCGCGATGGCCTTACTGTAGTATGCAATGGGGCGCCCCTGCTGCAACAACACTGCTCCAACGCCATTCCTCGAAGTGTCACTCTCCACTACAAATTCTTTCAAAAAATCTGGCATCGCCAATATAGGAGCAGAGGTCACCACTTGCTATAAGGCTTCAAATGCCTGCTGTGCTTCCTGGTTCCATTGAAATTTTCCCACAATGTCCTTCCACAACAGTGCTGTCAAAGGGGCTGCTAATTGCCCATACCCTTGTATGAATCTTTGATAGTACCCTGTCAACCCCAAAAATCCACGTACTGCCTTCTCTGAAGTAGGTCGGGGCCACTATAAACCACTGGACACCTTGGCCGGGTCCATTGATACTCCTTGCTTAGAGACTATATGCCCAAGATATTCGATAGCTTCTTGACCAAACTGGCACTTTTTCTGATTTTCCATAAATGCATTTTCAATCAAAATCCGCAGCACCGTATCTACATGGTTCAAATGATCCACCCATCCACTACTATAAATTAGTATGTCGTCAAAAAAAAACTAAGATGTACCGTCGTAATAATGGCCGGAACAAATCATTCATAAAGGCCTAAAACGTTACCGGGGCATTGGTGAGCCCGAAAGGCATGACCCTAAATTCATAGTGCCCAGAGTGAGTACAGAATGCGGTATTCGGCATATCCTCTTCTCGTACTCAGATTTGATGGTAGTCGGAACTTAAATCGACTTTAGAAAAATAGGTGGCTCCATGTAGTTCATCCAACAATTCCTGTATGATCAGAATCAGATATTTATCCAGAATTGTGACACTATTTAATTCCTGGTAGTCAACACAGAAATACCAACTTCCGTCTTTCTTCTTTACCAACAGCACTGGACTAGAAAATGGGCTCACACTCGGCTGAATTACACCGGAAGCAATCATATTCGCCACTTGGCAACTTCGGATTGAAGAGTAATCCGATGGTCGTTTGGTCTTCGCGGTGGTAACTCCTTGGGTTCCCCAAAGACTGCAGCCCTTTTGGACAAAAGCTGCTGCATTTCCAGTCAACGTTGTGCATCCTCCGGAACTTGCTTATCCTTCGACTCCTCCTGCATAACTTCCCAAATCATGGTTCCAAACTGAACTTCTGATAAGCGATACAGTGACTGACAGGCGATGGGTGCACTTCTCAATGATGGGTCACCGCATATTCGAACCCTCTTGTCGCCCACTGTATATTGCATGGTCATCACTTCCCAGTTAACCTTTACCTCTTCTAACGTCTGTAGCCAAGATACTACCAAGATCAGATCAATTCCCACTAAAGGAAAAAGGTAGTAGTCGACTGAAATATCAACCCCGGGAAGCCCCACTGTTACATTTTGACAAATCCCTTCGGTCTCCTTTCGCTGTTTATCTCCCAACCGCACCCCCAATACTTCCGTGGGTGTCACCTCCAATCCCAGCTTCTCTGCCATCCTTCTGGCCATAAAGCAGTGGCTAGCACCACTGTCCACCATTCCAATTACTTCTGTTCCTGCTATGTGTCCTCACAACTTCATGGTGTTACTATTACAGATGTCTCCTAGGGCAAAACATGGCAGTTCCAACTGCATCAATTGCTGGTTCTACCTCTCCTTTGTTGGACTAACCCACTCGACTGCCTCTTCACGGCATATAATTTCCCCTTCTGGCGTCTCCTCCTCTCCGTCCGCCAAGATCATCGTACGAAACGATTTCACTTGGCACTGGTGGAGTGGGTGGTATGGTTGCTGACAACTGTAACACAATCCCTTAGCTCTCAAATCCTGGGATTCCTTCTCTGAGTAGCGCCGAGTAGGGCGCGACCCCCCTTGGGGTGTATTGCTGCTGCCGCTTCGCGACGAAATGCTGGAGTTGGTAGGAAGGGTCACTCGATAGGGTTGCCCTGCTTGGCTTGAAGGACTGGCCTTGGGCCTAAGCGAGACTCGCTCCCATTTTTTAGGCCAAGACCCTCCAATGCTACTGGAGCCTAGTATCGTCCCAGCCCATCCTCCCAATCCATAACCCGCTTCTATCCTTACTAATCGTCTCCCGTCACACAAGAGAACCTCCCCTTTTGTCAACACCTCCAACTCGTGTTCCACCTCTCGAGCAAGGGTCATGGTGCAGTACAAATTCACAGTCTCATGAGAACGTATCCTAGCTCTTATCTCCTCTTTCAACCCATTCAAAAATTGACCAGTAAAGGATTCCTCAGGCCATCCCTTCACTTGGGCAGATTTCGCTACAAAATCCTTCACATACTCCTCCACGCTTCCCACTTGCTTACAGGCAACAATTGTTTCATCGGGATTTATTGCTAAGGCTTCTCCAAAATACGAAAACACCTCCTGGCGTACCCCTCCCCATGTCAATTGTTTCTTCCTGTCTTGAAGCCAAGTCATCCAGTGCAAGACGTGCCCCTCTATAGGCACTAGCACTAGAGATACCTTCTGCTCTTCTGGTGTCTGGTAAATCTGGAAATACTGCTCAGCCCTTCTCACCCAGCTCAAAGGATATGTTCCATGAAAGTTCGGAAGCTCTACTTTCTTAGCTGCAAACTGAATGTCATCCATTTTCGCCTCCCGACTACTCGACCCCTCTAGCATGCATGACTGTTTCACAGAACTCCCTTCCTCTGATCCCTTTCCCTTGCTCAATGTTAACAACAAGTTTTTGATCTCTTCCAATTGTTGTTTGTTTTTCGATAGTTCCATCCCAAAAACATTCATCCTTTGTTCCATCTTCTGCTCCATTACTCCCAGACTCCTCTCTACAAATTCCAGGCGAGAGTCCATTCTCGTATTAGTCATCAACTCTTCCCCAAACAATATCCACACTCACCGCACTAAAAATGTTAGAGTTAGGTGTTTGGACAGTTAGAGAGTACTCAAGAATGTAACATGAATATTATTCAATACTACAGGAAGAACCCAAAGAAGGTTCTGATCTTGCCCAAGCCTAAAGGCCGCAATTACAATGATTCTGTCAACAGAATTCCAGAATGCTCCCCTCCTCATTTCTGTTCCCTTTAAAACTAACATTCTTTGACTTTCTAACCACCTGCCATGCTGGCACTAACAACTTCTAATACTAACAACATCTTAGTATTCAGTGACGACAACGTATTACTCAATTCTTATTCCTATGGGTGTAAACCATCAAAGGTCTATGACCTGACTCACTCACTGTGCTATCAAAAGATGGAAAGAAATATAGAAGAAATAGAGAGAAGTTATAAAGAAGAAGAAGAAAGAGACAAAATGTAGAGAGAAAAATGAAGAGAAAAGGAATTATATTTTCTATTTCTTAAAACTTGGCCTTTTTACATTTTTTGTTGAATTAATACTCCTCTCCCCTTTCTGTTATAAGCTTAACAACCTGAAATTCTTTGGAATCTAAAATGATTAACTCTAGAATAACCTCAAAATAAAAAAAAGGAAAAAAACAGAAATCAAGGAAATGGCTTCTACACATAAACTTCTTCTTCTATTTTCTTGGGCTTGTAATTATGGACTGGATTCTCCTTTTTTTTAGGGTGCATATATTGGTGGGTGTGGTTTTTCATTATGCTGACCTTTGGTTTGACTATGCTGATTCAGGACTTTGATTGAGTCGTGACAACAATAACTGCGAAAATGTAACTACTTATAACTGAAATTAGACAAGTGACAAACAATATCTCCAACAAACTATGTATTTGATTCCAAAATACTACAGAGGAAAGATAGTCAAGAGATAGGTCATTGTGTGATTACACCAACCATGAGCAGAGACTACATCCTTTGATTGGCATTGCTATGAATTTCATCCAGTTTCTTGTCCAAAGTCTCCTTTTACAAGAAAACTAAATACTGAAACTTGTTTTGGGGAGGTATTAAAGGAGTTACATATCATGCCATTAAAAGAAAGGGTTATTATCACTGAAAAGTTTTTTTTTGGAAAATGAATAAATTGCATTAACTATAGTCAAAGCTAATACAAAATTCTAATGAGTTCTAGGTTATAATACGGTGAGATTGCAAAATCAAAATATATAAAACATTACAATAGGCAGAACTATATCAACATTCTAAAATGATTAAAGCTTCCATCTGCATTGTAAAATCAAAATATATAAAACATTACAATAAGCAGAACTATATCAACATTCTAAATTGATTAAAGCTTCCATCTACATTTCATATCCTATAAAAGAGTGTTTTACATATTCTTTTCAAAATAGTTGATCTAATCTAGTTAACAATCTTATATGGTAGTTGGTACTTCCCTTCTTTTGTGTTTGTAAACATTCTATTATTCCTTTCCTTCCAAAGTGTGTAGATAGTAGTTGCGAAAGCAGTCTTGAGAAGTATTTCATTAGGCATACCTTGCTTAGAGTGTCCAACTCAATGTTTGATCCCATTCATACATATAGTTTTCACCTACAATTAACTTTAGTATCCTACTCCAGATCACTTTAGAGAATCTGCAAAGAAAAAAAAGATTATCTTTATCCTCTATTGTCGTTTTGCATAATACATGAGTAAAGTCTACATTGCCATGCAATTGGCTTTTGGTCTTAAACTTGTTTCTAATCGCTAGCCAATTTATTAGAGAGGCTTTAGGATTCAAGGGGTTCCTCCTTAGAAGATTGAACCAAGGAACGTCATATGATCTGTTTATAAGTAATTGGTGGCAAGACTTGTTTATGAATTTTCCATTCGAACAGAGAGTCCAAGTGATTTCATCTTCATTCTCTACATCACTCAATAGAGGGAAGTATTCCATTAGAGATTTAAAGCTTATAAATGTTCCACTTTATTCACCATTCCATATTAGAAATGAGACTTTAAGGCTCAGTGGGATTATATTTCCCAATTACAGAATAATAGGGTTGTCAATTATAGGACTTGAATCTAGGCAATTGTCAAACCAAAACTATGTTTTTTCTCCATTACCAATCTTGTGCTTAATCCATAGATAACCAGTGCCTCTCAACTTCATCATATGTCTAAAGATCAAAAAGACATCTCTAGTAAAAGTTTCCTTCTAGAAGTTTATGCTTGTTATGGTTAGCAAATTGATTGACGAGTGCAGAGTCCAAGTTATCCTATCTTTGGCTTCTTCATTTAGTTGATAATCAGGAAAGTTATCAATGCTTTTTGTGGATGATAGTTTAGACTTTAGCTTTAGATCCAAGGCATTTTGTTATGGTTCTCATGGATAAGTGATTTTGTAGGGGTAAGAGGATCCTAATGATCATGCCAATAAAATAAAGTCTTACTTTCTTACCATCACCAATAATGTATTTCATTGCATGTTTCACTTAGGCTCATTGGTTTAGGACCTATCTTAAGTTCCAACAGGTGTTTATATTATAAATTCGCTATGAATGCATTTAAACCAAAGGCCTTATTCATCTGTAAGTAACTTTCAAATTCATTTGTAAAGCAGTACCCTATTGGCTATTTATTATCCTAATAGCTCTAATGCCCAACCTCCTCTGTTTTTAGCTTACATACTTTATTCCACCATGCTTTGGCCTTATTTGAGTTGAGTTAATCCCTGATTCATAAGATTTTTTCATAAAACAAAAGATGTGGCATTTATTAAGATTATCGATAATCCCCACGTTTTCTCAAAATCATGTAGTGCATCAGTAAAGCATGGGATAGAGGTGATCTGATGAAAACAAAAGATCGTCAATAAAGATAAATTAAAGAGTTTCATAACTTTACATTTTAGGTGGAATTTGAATTGCATAAAAGAATCCTAATATTAACGACTTAGGGATAAGAAATGGTATCATCCTTAGAAATCCTTTAACTTATAATTACTAGATCACTAGAATTTCTCTACCTCTGATTTTGTTTTATAGCACCGTCACTTGATTTCTTTATGGTATCATCACTCAATTCCACTATTCTTAGACCATTTTATGACACTCCTCAAGCCTAAACATAAGAATTACATACCCCAAAACTTGATAATAAAGAACTTAATCTGATCTGTAAAAAGTTCTTTAATAAAGCAATTTGCTAATTGCAAATAATAAGACACTATTAGTAATTTTAATAAATCTTTTCTCTTACAGCAAGGACAATTAATTTCAATAAGCTTATTCATCTAATGAAACACAAGATTATATGTTAATTGAATAAGTGAAAGTTATCACAATAAAAACTATAGTCTTCTTTAATAGGTAGACATTCTACGAATTTCAATTGTCATAACTAATTGACTAGTTATATTATGTGTACATATAGTATCACTAAATTGATTACCTATCAAAGTTAAATAACTTCTTGTATTACTTATTGATACTCTCTTGTTAAGTGTACAAATTGTGCATGTGTTAGCCCAGTAACTCATCAACCTTAAACACACCTGCATATTTAGAGCCCATGTAAAATATCTAATTACCAAAGAAGAATAATTCTAGTTATAATGGGGTTCGACCATGTGAATCATTAAAGACGATGAATCTATCTGGTAAATGTTGAGTTTAACTTTATTAATGGTAGTTAAAATTTAACTACACTTCAAAGAAGGCCTATAAAAGGGAGATGTTTTAAGGTAAGTTTTCATTATCACTCTTGTTAAGCATAATTAATTATTTTTCTGTATACTTAAGACCCTTCAACTTACTAATGTGTACAGTATATATATCATAATTTAGTATTGTAACACCCCACTCCCACTGGATCCGAACCCGATATCGATGGTGATACCCGAGTCCGTGCCCCGCGAGAATGGTGT
>JANZXR010000008.1:16360900-16373455 GCA_027575705.1 Erythroxylum echinodendron
TTTACCCTGCACAATCATTTAGTGCAATTTATTGCACACACATTAATAATTTGCACAATTATACGTATTTAATTGATACAAAATATGTACGATGAATGTTAATGACAATCCCGGTGTCAATCAGAAATTAATCTAAAAATTAACCCTAATCGGTCCACTTAATTAGGGTTTACCAATCAATTTCTCCTATAATCACATAAAAATCCTAAATTTGGTATGGAGAGGTAGAGAATTATTTTAGAAAGCCAACGATCATTTTGCTATTGACGATCAGGCCTTGAGCTAGGTTAGGCCTAGAAATTTGAGCCCAAAGCCTAATATGAGCCCGTTAACTTTGGGGCTAGGGCCAGGGCCCTTTTCTAATCCCTATCATCCGTAGATAAATAAGATCTCAAATATAGGCATATTGTAGCATGTTTCCCTCTCTTGAACATAAAAAAAATGGCAAGAAGATCAAACACATGTTGATATACAGTTATGTACAATACTATATTCCTCATTGGTATTTTAATGTGTAAGACATGATCTCTTACATAGTTATATCAAAGCTAGTGTTAGATGAAAGAGATATAAAGTGTCAGGCATAACCTAAAATATAAGAGTGTTAGTGCTAGTATTTGTCTCTTTAAAGGATTGTGTAAAAGTATTGTAATACTTGATCTTATCTTAAATTATGTTCGTGGTGAATTACTCCTATAAAAATAGTGAAAATCCTTAAAAAAATATTATCTTAGAGTTTTAATTTTTCCTAAGTTGTAAACAAGGATTTACAATCATTAGAGAGAGAGATAAAGAAGTCCTAAAACACATCTGACATTCATATTTAAGAATCATTCCAAAGAAGTGGATCATATCAAGGGATTTTATCTTCAATGAGGGAAACCTTTGAAATGATTTCTTCTATTCTTTTAACTTTTTTTATTTTAAGGATGATATAAGGATAGTTTTACTTTCAACTTAGATTAGGAGGAACCATAATTTATTCTTGTATAGATTAATTCAATTTTATATATAAAGAGTTATCTATTTGTGAATTTTTTATTATTAATGTTGGTTGTATACAAGAGAAAACTAAACCTAATTTGAATTCACATGTAGTCTTGTTGAGAGTACCTACTTATAAATTGACTTAGGCACTTATATTAAGGATTGAATGAAGTACTAGTGATAGACTTATATGATGATTCTATAATTAATATGACTTTTTATAAAATTCCATATAGTTTAATACATTCATTGATTAGTTAATAAAATAGACATCTTAGTTAATAAATTAGGGGATAGGTGGTTGTATTGAGAGATGAAAATTCATTACACTATGAAAATTAGTTCGTCCAAATAATAAAATTCCTATACAGTTGAATCAAAAATATAAGATGATGATAGGGTTAATTATAGTTTAATATTTATATCATATATGTTTCTCTATCATTAGTTATTTGGTTATTTGTTTCTAGTGGTAACTTGATCTATTTAGTTTAATTTAGAATTAAATTAAACCAATCGCTCTCTCAATTATTAACTTAATAATAGTAGGAGGTTAGATTTAGTACTTACTTTATCCTTGTAAGACTGACAGACTAATCACTTTATTATTACATAATGATATGTCAACTCACTTATAGTCTTATACTAAACTAGTTGAGAAATCATCAATCACTTATTGACTTTAGCATCACAATGTCTCTTTCAAGAATAAACTTTATCTATTAGTATTTGTTTTTATAGACTTTCCAAGTTGAGATTAACTTACTAGACTTGCCACAAATTCAGTCTTCATCATTTCGCACCATTTTGGGAACTGAAGTGAAATCTTCGAATACGCACTTAAGAGAATATAAAAGATCAATAGAAAACAAAGGAAGAAATTATTCTCTTAATTTCACTGAAACAACTAACACCCCTAAGGTTTGCCACATTATTGAATAACTTAAGGGCTAAGTAGTTGAAATTCTAATGTTATGAGAACAAAGGAGATAATTGATACAAATACAATAAACAAATGAAAGAAACTAACCTGACACCCAATAACCACCATAGAAAGAAGAACAGTTCATACCCTAGAATCCTACAGCCCAAACACACATCTAGCAAACGCTAATAGAAGGAGCCTCATCCATATCCTACAATTATGCACCCCAAGCCTACATCTCACAATCATCGCCAAAGAAGTCATTCATACCATAAATATATCTATAACTACCATTAGGAGCCCTATCTAAACACCCCAAGCCTAAATCTGGTAGCCATTAAGGGGAGAGACATCCATACTTCATAACTCTACACCATGCCAATTGAAAAAGAAATGTAGGAGTGACCTTAATGACTAACAACATTCAAGTATTTGAGATATTAGCTGATCCATTGTCAATTGGATCCAAAATATTAGACATTGAATTCCTCTAATAACATATACGACCATATCAACCATATGCACTGTCTTAGGAAACTTTTGAACTTGTATGGTGCATTTTATGCTATAAAATACAAAACTTTTATTCCACCTTGATTGGCTTAACACGATTATGGTTTCATTATCTGCTCCGTACCTTAATAACTATTTTTTAAAAACTAGGCCCGAGGTCAAAAAAGATCACTAACTTACCAAAAGAAAAGGAATTACATTGATGCTTACATAAAGGTATTAAACACGACATGAAAGATTGAAATAACCTCAAAAAGGTATAGTTAATGACTTGGAAATATAAAGTTGGTCAATCTACTTTGTAAAAGGAAACGACAGGGATGTATAAGTATAAGATGATAGAAAAAGAATCCCTCGATAAAGGTAAATCATTAGGGAACTTAACAAAAAACCATATCTCACTTAAAAGGTGATCTACATGATCATTGGAGCTGATCCAAGGGATAATTATGTTTAAGAAAAGTCCCACATATATATATTTATAATGAAAAACTCGATTACAATAGGTATATGAAAAGGATGAAGGTATTTGTTATTCCTTTTGAAGAAGGGAAAAATAGTTCCTTGATCAACCACTATTAAAGATGTCGTGTTGTAATCCTATTAATTGCTAACTCCTTAGTTAAAAAAGTCTTAGTGGATATATGAAGCGTATCTAATTTCTTCCTTTATGATGCCTATAAAAATATAGGCATCACAATTGATATACTAATACATGTCACTTTACCTTTGCCTCATTTTGGGGATTACTAAATATATATCAAGTGGAAGATTTCTTTGCTTATGGCATTATGGATGGGATCAACTTGGTTAAAAAAAATATGTAGTTCTACGTGGTAAGGAAACCATCTATATAATTTCACAATATGTAGGATATTCCTATACATGATGCATATGATACTAACTCATCGAGAAGCCCCAAATAGGGTGAGAAAGCTATGTGGAGACCAAAGAATAGCAAAACAATGTTATTTTAGAGACCTGAAGAAAGAATCATTGCTTATGTTATGTATATAAAATAGTTAGATGATAGGGATCTAATAAAGGAAATCAGGGGTGATCCAAGAGAAGAAATATAATAGGTACAATAAGAAGGTTTGCAGACTCTATGATCATTAAAGTAGATCAATTATAGATAATAAAAAAATTATGAAAGAAAGAATATATTAAACTTTTAGGAAAAAGAGTAAAAACAAGTTTATACAAAACTATAAAATTAAAAGATAATATTGTCTATACAATACATATACTAAAAGATCATTAATAACTACACTTAGGAATCAACTAACAAAAGTTAACCAAAGGAAGTTAATTAATTTTCCAAGTGAGTTGACATTGAGGACTAAAATAATGTTTATCCTTGTAGGCAAAAATATGTTGTATAATTCTACAGTAAATGACTTGTAGAAAAGTCTCTTTGTTATTGTAATAATCACAATTTCTCTCTTCATATAAGCCAAATAATAAATAACTAAATACAGCTCTAAATGCCCATATATCACCTTCAAATTCCATTTAAACATTAGTACACCACTCAGTAATACTTAAACAAGAATTTAGGGGATTGGCAATGTTGCAAAGTTGAAGAATAGTAGACCATATGTACTAAATTTATTGCACTGAAAGAATATATGTTTGACATTTTCAGTAGATGACTTACATAGGATATACCAATTTGGAAAAGATGAAAAGTTGGCTATTCTATCCACTGTACGAAGTCTGTTCCTAATGGCTAACCAAAAACTAATCAAAGCATTAGGAGAATTATGTATATGCCATACAAGCTTGTTCTAGGAGACAATAATCTTAAAAAGACACTAGCATGATGCATTAGTGAAAATTCCAAATTAGGTATGCATCCACAAAATTAATTCTTCTCTAGAATTGTTGAGAACAACACTAGATAAGAAACCAAATAATGCATGCAATGGTAATAAGGCAAAGTGATTCATAATGTAGAAGGTTTCAGCAACTGCAATATTGGAAGGTAAGACTCCTTGCAAGGAAGCTACTTCTATAATAGATACTAGGGGACCAAAGGGGGTCCATAAATCATGCCAAAAAGAAGTATTCCTACGATTATTGGCTATATATTATATGACCCTCTAATGATGATCCTTAGCTTGAGTAACAATTTCATAATTAAAGAGGCATTGGTAGGAATTTTAGGATTCCAAAAGTTCTAAACTTTTATATAGCAGGAATGCACTCATTTGAACCGTAAAGATTATTTATTTGTTAATATTCTCCGAAGTCTCTTTATAAGTAGGAAATAATTGAGAATTCTAATTGGAAGAACACCTAATCCACTATGTTTCTTAGGCATGCACATCTCAAGCCAACTAACATGGTAACTAAAGAAGACATGGTAAATTTCTTACTTTAACACTTAGATATATTCACTTAGAGCCCATAGGACATATCTGGGGTGAGTAAAGTGATAATTTATCATAGCATGAATGTTAAAACACTTTTCAAGTTAATAAAGTATGAAAAGAGAAAATTTTCAATATAGAGACAACATGTCATAGAATAAAAGGTAACTAAACTACTAGATGAAGAGTAAATTAAAGAAGTCGACTACTCCAAATAGTTCGTCGTTATGATTGTGGTTAAGAAGACAAAAAGGCAATGAAGTAGGAATATTATAATTAGGTGTGGAGTACTAGTCAAAAAGTAGAGAAGGTAATCAAAAATTTTCTGAGGAGAAACATCATAATCAGGTATAGAGACCTCTTAGTAGTAACCATAAATAATATGATTCAATTTGATAATAAGGTCTTAAGTGAATTTTATAAAGAATAAGAAATTAAATATTATAAGGCCTGAAAATCAAAATTAAGGATGTAAAAGGAATTTTGATTGAAAAGATCTTCGAAATAAGATAAACATGTTGAAAAAAAACTATAACACCTATTAGAGATTATTAAATTCTTAATTTATATACAATTAAGATTATAAATTCTAAGGGTAATAGTGAATAATTCTCAATCTAATTGTAATTAACTTTAATTTAAACTTGACTTAATTGAAGAGCAAAAAAATGTCACAAACATTAGAAACGAAGTATACCAACAAAGGTTCAAATGACTAAACACTCATATAAAAAAATCAATACCTTTATTGCAAGGACTTAATCTTACAAAAATCAAAATTCTTATTAAGAAAAAAATTAAATGAAAACTATCCTCAAACTACTTAGGATCATACCATGTCAAAGATGTTACCAAGCCTAGAAGTTGTAAACTCAAAATACTTGATAGATCAAAGGTGCCTCACATTTGTGATGGAACACATATAAGGAAATAATACCATTAGGACAAGATCTAAAAATCTCATATTTATACATACATATTTATTAACAAAGTATCTCTTTTTATTTTCCATCTAAGTGAAATAAAAGGACCAATATAAAAAATTTGTAAGCTTAAAAGTCTTAGGTTTAGAAAAAGTCACTGTAGTTCTCTAACTACAAAGAAAATTACATATTTGAAAGCTTAAAGTCTAGGAGAAGTCGTTTTAACTCCTTAGCACAAAACAAAAACCTGTAGATCCAAAAGAAGTCATTTTTTTAGTTAAATTTCTATTTCCATTTTATTTTTAGTTTCCTCTTATTTCAAAACTTATAGAAACTATACAAATTAGAGTTAATTTTATTTTTTCATAAGCTTATTTATTATTAATTAAATATAATATATACTTTCAAATTTAGAGAAAGCCTAGAATAAAAAATATCCTAAAAGAAATCTATTTACTTAATATTAATCACTAATAAAAATTGTCATAAATATTATTTGATAAGAATTGTAGTTGACAGGAGTAAGGAAATTTCAAGCAACATGGATAAATCATACAAGGTGAAAAGTCTTTGAAAAAGAGTAAAGGATGCTTTATGTGTAATTGATTCATTTTTCCTGAGATTGTTTAAAAAAAGAAAAGTTATATGCCTTGATAGTGGAACAAGAAGGGGAGAATGATCCTTCAAAAGTCATTCCTCATCTTGTCACTTTACTTAATACCATGAGTATTAAACCTAGTTCCTTTGATTAAATAATGTATATAAGGCTACATCATAATAAGAAATAACTCATTGTCATACTTGATACAGGTTCCACTCATTCATTTATAGCAAAATGAATGATGCTAAAATCAGGGTTAGTTAGGTAAGACCCTGTGAAAGGTGAATATTCTAACAGTGAAAAACCAATTTGTCAATAAGAATTGCCTTATAATGTTCCCGTGAGTATAGGAAATTAAAATGGAAAGTTTAATATCATGGTGATCCCTCTTGATGACTTTGATCTCATTGTTGGCATAAACCTTCTCTAAGTATTGAAGATGATGATATACTCATATATTAAAGGTATAATGGCACTACAAAAACAAAATTCATGCTTTATCAATTGTTATAATCATATAAGTGCAACGAACATAGAAAAAGTTTGGTACATATTTTAGAATAAGCATCGAGAAGGGATTTAAGAAAGGAAATACAGTTTAATTTACAGCCATATAGGATATTCTTAAAATTTATATGGTGAAAGTTATTAATGCAATTTCATAAGTAACAAGGTAATTTGCTAATATGATGCCCAAAGAGTTACTAAAAACTATTCTCCCTCATCAAGAAAGCAATCATAGGATCAACCTTATTTTGAATCTAATCACTCTTGAGTATGACCCTTATTAGATGACTTTATTAGAGTTAGTGGACTTAAGCAATCATTTTTGCAAATTATTATAGGTGGGATTCATCCAACCTTTTAAAACTCCCTATAGTGCAACTATTATATTCCAAAATAAAAAGTAAGAGGGAGTGTTGCACATGTGCTTACACTACCAGGTGTTAAACAAGGTAGCAAAAAAAATTATTATCTTAAGCATTTAGTTTAATATTTAATGAGCGTTAAACAGGTAACCAACAAGAACTAATATCATAAGCCTTTAGTTTAATATTTTAAATATTAACAAAGAATGTATTATTTACTAAGTTGGACTTGAGGAGCAGTTATTTATTTATACCTTATCGTAGGGAAAAAATTTAAAAAAATATGTAACTTAGTAAGAATCTTGTGAATTTTTAGTCATGTCATTCAATTTGATGAATTTTCTCACTACTTTATATAACTGCATGAATGATATATTGTATGACTTCCTAGATAACTTTATCATGGTGTATTTGATTAATAGTATCGTAAACAATACTCATATAACAAAACACTTTTAATATTTGAAGCAAGTATTATAATGGTTACAAAAAAATAAGCACTTGGTGAAGGCAGAGAAATATGAGCTTCCCTAGCTAGAGATTAGACTTTTGGGACACTTAGTGAACGAGGGCCAAGAGTAGATGGATTTGGAAAAGGTTCAAGATATTATTAATTAGTAGGTTATTATAATAGTATGAGAATTTGTAAACTTTCTTAGTTTAAGATTACTATATATAATTTATTATGGGCTATTCAAAAAAAGTATCATTCTTAACTAACTTGTGAGAAAAACAAGCATTGTGCTGATTAAAATTATTGCACAAAAGCATTTAAAAAGTTAAAATATTTCTTTTTAATCGAACCCATTCTAAAGTTACTAGACTTCAATCTCACTTTTCAGGTTCATGTTGATGTTTCCATCAAAACTATTAGTGGTGTTATAGTAGAAGAAGGTCATCATATAGACTTTAAAATTCAAAAAAACAAAATGGTGCTAAGTAACGATACCTGATACACAAAAAGGAGATGTTAATAGTGGTGCATCGCCTTGCTTAGTAACTTTTAATGACCAAATTTAATGTCAATACAGATAATGTTTAGATAATGTTTCTAAACCTTTTCTAAGTCTTAGATGAATTATCTGAAAAGCAAGCGTAATGGCACTAATTTCTCACAAAATATAGCTTTTTATAGGAGCATAAACCAGGAAAGCACAAAAATATGGATAATACATTAAGTAGAAAGGAAGCCTTCACAACTTTATGTGTTATCAATTGAGCTTAATCATATTTAATAAAGCAAAGTCAAGTGGCAACACCTTTAGGCAACATCTATAAAAAAACATGGTTCAATATGTAAAAGATGGTGTTGTATGAAGATTTTTCCTTGATGATTATTGAATATTTATGAAAAAAAAGTAATTGGTAATATGTTTTAAGTTTTGATACCTTACAAAAATAAATTGTAAAAAGGCATGTGTGATTTATAATGGCCAAGTCGCTTAGGAGTTTAAAAGATACTAGTGCTCTTTTCATGTTCATATTATTAACTAAAAATAAAGGATGATAGAAAGGTATACGTCAAAAGTTTTCTTGTTTATTTGTTAGATAAGTCTAAAAGAAAGAAAAAATGATTATTACAACCCTTGTATATTCACGAACTACCATAAATGTCAATCTTGATGGATTTTATTAGCAAATTTCTAAAAGTTGATGACACGACTTCAATTATAGTTATAGTAGATCGATTTTTAAAATATGTTGTATTTTTTCTACATCATCTTTAAGTTCCTATGGTATCGCGCCAAAATTTTTCTAAAAATATATGGTAAGCATTTTAGAGTTAAGACAAACATTCTAAGTGATTGAAATGTTTGGTTTACTAGTCAATTTTGAATATTTCTTCTAATATGATGAGGTGTGATATAAAGTTTTTAACTGCTAATCATTTAAAGTCATATAATTAAATAGAGAGAATCTATTTGAGGTTACTTATGATATTATGTAAATGTGAATAAGAGAAATTAATGTAATTTACTTAAGACTATCCAATTTATTTATAATCCTTAATAACGAAGAAAAGTCCATTTGAGATCATGTTAAGATAAAGTTACACTCATGATTGCTTAACAAAATAGGTGGAAAGTGCTCGACTACCTATCAATTTACAATGGAAAAATGAAAGGTACTTAATGAGGCAAGGGATATTGTCTAAAAGGCTTTTTAAAGTAGATGAAAAAGCAGATGGATTAAAGATCGAGACCTTTATTGTGTGATATTGGGGATAAATTATTGCTCAAACTTATTCCTCATTTATGGAAGAAGACTAGTAGAAATCAAGTACACCGTTAGTTGGTGTTGAAGTACAATGTGTTATTTGAAGTATTTGACAAAGCTGGAGTATAACATACAAGCTTAGACTACCTAAAAGGTTAAAGGTAAACCCATCATTTTACATCAACATCATTAAACCTTACTATGAGGATGTAACAAACCCTAGTAAGTACAAAGTCAAAAAGAGCTCTGCCAATTATGAGAAAATAGTTTGACAAGCAAGCAGATAAGATTTTGAATCATCAAACAAGGGGGCAATATAAGAAAAATCAAAGAACCGAGTTCATAATTTAATGGAAGAGCAAGTATATTTCGGAAGTCACTCGGGAGAAAAACATAACTTTACGACAATTCAAAGTTTAATTCAACAATTTTCTTTAATTTTTTTTAACGAGGGCATAAGATTCATTTAGTGAAGTTGATTTGTTAGCCCTTTTAAACGTGTAACTCTATTACATTACCAAATTGTTAACCCTTGGCCAAGAACTAGTACAATTATGACATAAGGAAGGTATGAAGAATGAACTAAGGAACTACACTAGGTAGGATCGAGTAAGTTCAATTTTGATTAACTATAACAGAGTAACGGTTTGTTATAGGCTTGGCTATGATTAGATAAACTACCATAAATGTGCTTAAATAGATCAAACACTAAAATGAAATCATATTCTAGAGGACAAGTCCATAAATGTGCATGACTTGGACCATGTAAGTTAAGACTTGCATAACCATCATCTTTAAATTAAGTTGATAAATGACATGGTAAGATAGTGGCTTAAAAAAACAAGAAGACATAGAAAATAACATAAAAAAGTGCTAAAATGTGTCAAATTTCTAGTTTTAGTATGTTTTATTTATATAGTGTTGGATTAAACAAGAGAAATTTGGTAAATTTGACTTAAGTAATGCAAATTCAACTGTTACGCAAAATTTTAATGCAACTTTTAATGTTCTAATCAAAGTCTATATATAATGTTAGTTTATACAAAATATAACATAATTCTTCTTATATGAAATTGCATTGTTTTAATGAATTGATTTGATGATTGATGATCATAAGAGCTTTTATGATAATTTGATAATGACTTAGAAGTTTATGTAAAATAAGTTGTATAATAATTTTAAAAGTATTAAAAATGAAAAGTTAAAAACCATAAAAAAGTCGTGTTTAATTAATTTTTATTTTTATTTATGTTCATATAAGATTTAATATAGTTAAAGTTATAAATATTAAATTCTGCTAATTTTGATACAAATAAGAATTTTGATATTTAATTAATAAAATTTTAGTTTAGATCATGATTAAAAAAATTACAAAGTTCTCAAGATTTATACAACCTTAGCTCATAATTTTATGAAGGTGATTTAGTATTTATTTGATCTCTTTTTCTTTATTAACTTATAGTTTCTTTTTGTCTTATAAAACTTATTCTCTCAATCCAAATTAAGGTTTCAAATTATACTAATCTTTCCTCCTAAATATAAAATCAATGAAAAATGTATACTTATAATCACTAAGTGGAGAACATAAACTTCACAGTTATAAATTATTATCGCCATTTAATAGTGATAAAAATAAAATGACATATTTGTCACGGCCCGGAACTACATCAGGCATATAACAACTACCGCATACCCAAGCTAAGGATACTCACGGTACCCTTAACCTGAGTATGCAAGGCTAACTAGACATCTTAAGAAAACATTTTAGCAGCACAGCGGCTGTAGTTTGAAAATCCTAAAATAAAAAAAAACCTATAAATCAGTTTCAAACGCACTTTTATATTCACATTAAAACTTTACCACAACTTCTGGACTTTGAAGTCCACTCAAGAGCAATCTCAACATCAGTACAAAATGTTCATATATAAAATCATTTACAAACCACAAGAAAGACAAGAGTTAATTTACAAAATGAAAAAAAAAAGCATATCGACATAATCATGAGCTACTATACAACAAAAGTACAAAACAGAGACTACCCAATGTGCAGTAATACCTTAAAAATGTCAAAAGACCACACGATCTACTCAGAGCTTTAAGCTCACCAAATTAACCTGCATGATTGGAAAGCGAAGGGGGTGTATACACTATGTACTCAGTGAGCAGGAAAAACATATATCGCAAACAGAACCCGGTACACACTAAGACATTCAAGATAACTCGAGGATGGGTTTTTCACGCTTCTAGCATGCACATAACAACCTATGAAGTGAACATACATAACAGAGAAACATATAAGCCTAGCCTATGACTCAAACACATACTAGTTAGGAACCACATAGGCTTAGCCTATTAATCACTCATTCTGTGAACATAGGTTCCAGTTCCATTACATAAGAGTATAAAAGAATCACATTTATAAATCAAGTCTCGTTAAGAAGCCAAAATAGTTATGTGTGACACCACTAGTCTGCCAAACTAGTGTGTACACCTACCGAATCTCTGTTTTGGCTCGATTTTCATCTGTAATGAGTCCAAACTATGGTTGACAAGAGCGTCATGCCCCTAGGTGATGACTTCGTCAGTGACCAAACTTCTAGGTGTGCAATTACCCTCAAGTCCTATAGAATGGTGTCATTACAAGGACTGGACAGCATCAAGGGTATGAGGGTCGCTTAATCTGTTGTGCCTAGCACACGATTGGCCAATCGTTTCTTCAGCAATCATAAAAAAAATCATATACAAATATTAAACACAAAAATCAAGTAAGGTATTATGCCTTTATTTATCGGTCCAACCGATAAAATGGAACTTTTCCATAATTTTAAGCCAAAAGAGAACACATACATGCAACATACATGACTCAGTTATGCATATGTAAGTTTCAAAACATTATTTCAAGCAATGAAAGTCATCTTTTGCACTCCAAATGCAAAGTTATTCAAAAATATGGTTTTAAAAAATAAAACATTATTTGCAAGTGTTGTAACATCCCGTTTCCATACAAAGGGTTGAATTATAGAAACGGGTACACGGGAGATCAATCGGAGAAATTAAGAAAACACATTTCATGCTCATGCATTTGTGAACAGTGATTTTTGCACATGAAAAATATCTGTACATGCATTCATGACATTTTTCCGGT
>JANZXR010000008.1:16373555-16388488 GCA_027575705.1 Erythroxylum echinodendron
TACTGAATTGTATTTTCCGCAAAATTGTGTATCATTAATAGTTGAACATTACAGTTGTAATAATTTTTCTGAATTGGAAATGATCGTATTTTGAAATTTGAAATGGGCCCAAATGACTAATAAAAGTTCTGTTGATTTCATTGTGTGTATCAAATAATTATAAAACAAAGTGCAACATTTTGGTTATTGATTTTCTGTACTTTATGTTGTGTGTTCATAAAGAAAAAAATATATATACCGACTTTTGATTGTTTAGTGATGTGGCACACTACCCTAGCGGGGCACGGACTCGGATATCACCTTCGATATCGGGTTCGGGTTCGGGTTCAGCGGGAGTGGGGTGTTACAAGTGTAGGTTTGTTGAAAAACAATATCGTTTCTCAAAATACGAAATAAAAACATCAGTTGCACTCTAAGTGCAAAGAGTTATTCAAAACAATGTCATTTGTTAAATACACAAGTATACTAGCATCTATTTGAGATTCAATTCTACTATGCATTACCTAGGTTAACAATTCACATATAAGTCATCATGCATGTCTTGGGATGTCCTAATCCCATTTGAGAATATAGTTTCCCCAAATCACCTCAAAAAAATGTATACTCTTTTGACTTTGACAATCCTTGCTAGGATTTCCTTGATCCACAGTTCCCGAGCCTTTATACATACAATATACAATGTATTTACTACTCAAATATATATGTCATATTTATACACCACCACATAAGTGTATAAAACACAATATCACTATTTTTAAGCTATAGGATTCGGCCATTAAGCCTCTCACATGGTTACTTCCCTTATTATTCGCATAAGCTTTCGTTTGCATTTTTTAAGGCATTTAGTGCCTTTGATCCAATACTTACACATTTCAAAGCATAATTAAGAACATTTTTATCCAAGTATGTTAGGCCACTACTCATCAATCTAAGCAACAATTCAAGTTTACTGTAGGTAAACATGAAAGCCTCTTTCCAATGCATACCATTAAAATCATTAAATCCTAAGCCAAATTCACTTAAGCATTTTATCAAACACCTAAAGGCGTAAGCTTGAAAGCCTCCTTCCAATGAACATCTTCTTCATTTTTCATCATCAATTCACATTATACATACACAATTAATATCAAAGAGTTCATTTAAACCATCAATTTCAAAAGATATTCAAAATTTCACAGACTTTCACCAAAGGTAGGGAATTTTGGATTTGACTTAAGGAAGCTTTTCCATGACTCATTTCATTTATTTAAACCGTGTTTCATGCATATTCAAGCATGAAAAACAACATATCTTAACATCAAACTCAAAATCATAATGTAGAGAGAGATGATATAAGATTTACCTAAACTTTCCTTTGGTGATATCTTCAAATTCTTTGAGAATTTATCAAATCTAATGATAGATTTAAGTTCCTTGACCCCAAATTAACTTAGAACACCTTGATTTGGGTTGGAGAATCAAAAAAATGGTGAAAATTGGGGTGATAGTCGAATTTTTCTTCTTTTCCTTTCTTCTCCTTTCTTTTAATTAAAACAAAGTGTTTCTAATTTCTAATGGTGAGGTGCACGGCCATGAGATGAAGAAAGGTCTAGAATATTGACTCTTCTTTGACCAAACATAGTGAAATAACCTTTTTGCCCTTAGCTTATGTGAAATTACCATTATACACTCTAAATTTTTCCTAAATTTGCAATTAAGCCCAAAATTTGAGAATGACTAAAACTTTTATTTTCAATGTGGTCCTCAGACTTTTGCAAATTATAATTAAGCTCTTTAGCTTTATAAAATTATATATTGGTCCTCCAAGAATTGAAAAATTACATTTAACTTTTAACAATTTGCAAATAAGCCCTTATGTTCATCAACTTTTCAAATTAAACTTTCTAAGTGTCCAATAAGTCTATAAATCATGTCTAATCACCTCTAAGGCATTAGAACACATTTAACTCAACCACCATGGCCATATCCACCTAATGGACTCGATTTTACACACTTAGAAGCTTATATGTCCGAAATCTTCAAGATTTTGCATACTGATGAACAGTAAGTTCATGTAAAGGCATATAACATTATATATCATTGGCATATATACCAAAAGGATTCAAATGTATTTTTGAACTCAAATACAACCATGAATATATAAATATACAATAGTATCTCTAAGTACAAACTAATACAAAAAGGGCTCAAAGAGTCCGAAGTTACAATATTAATAATGATTCTATTATATTAGGTATGTTTAGAGTAGTTCACAATTTTTTTTAAATATGATATTATGTAATTCATAACTTTCTAAAAGTAATTTGGTGTGAGATTTATGTCAAATACACATTTTAACAATTACTTATATAATAAATAGTTTTAAAAACAATTATAAATTCAACTATTGTAACATAATAATAACATTTAATTTGCAATTATGGGATAAAGAAATAACTATTTCCGTTATTATTTAATGTAGAAGAGTAAGGATAAAAGGAAAAAGAAAAACTTGACCACAGGCCTTTCACACCCAAATTAGAGTATTTACTATTTAACAGCATAAATGTTCATTGTTACGATTGAAAATTCAAATTGAAAAAGCTGAGAAATAATGTATAGTTGTACTCCTACAACTATGTTAATAAATATTAATCGCTCCTCACCTGATTCGGGTAATTATCTGTGGAGACCAATCTGATTATAAATGCTTATAAGTCTCAAAATTAGGATTAGAGTGGGAAGCCACCAAGGTAATCTCACAAGGTAATCATCAATAACAGACAACTAACTGTATATCAATCTTCAAGTCCAAAAATCCAAAGGTCGAAGTCGTCGGACCTAGCGGAAGCTACAAAAACTAATATATATATGAACCCAATTTTGTGAGATGTAGTAGTTTGTTAAATCACACAACAGAGCCAACGGGTCTCCACTCCAATGTCCAGCATCTCCAATGTCCTAACAACTACCACCCCAACGAATCTCAGGTTGTTGACCCGACAACAATGGTACTTGTCCAATCTTCCAAACTCTCAATCCCTCCTCTTCTTCCTCATGCCACCTCTTTACTCTTTGAACCAAACTCTCTCTCTCTAGCCCTTTTACACTCTGATTCTTCCATCTCTCTCTTCCCTTCCTTTTCCTCTTCCCCTCTCCCTCTTCAACCCCAAATCCTCATTCCTTCACCTTCCTCTTCTTCAACTTTCCTCCTCCTCCAATCCCACAAAAACCCTAACCCAACAGTCGTTTTTCTTGTTGCTGGCCCTCATAAGGGTGGGTCGCAGGTCCTGTTTAGATTCTACATCCTTCAGAAAAGCAATCTTTTTTCGAAGGCTCAAGTTGTTTGCAGTCAGAAGGGGCTTTGTTTTGATCCAAAATTTGGAGCTTTGGTTGATATTAATCATGGGGTTTCAGTAAGGATGGTTGGGTCTACCAACTTCTTTGTGATGTATTCTGTTTCAAGTAAGAAACTTTGTGTCTTTGCGGTCAAACAGAGTGGTGACGGCGACGGTGATGTGGTGAAATTGATGAGGTGTGCTGTGGTTGAATGCTGCGTGCCGGTTTCGACAATGAATTTGTCGTATGGGTTCTTGATTCTTGGGGAGGATAATGGGGTTAGGATTTTCAGTTTGAGGCAATTGGTGAAAGGCAAGGCTAAAGTTAAGAATTTAAAGTTGAATAGGAACTTGGATTTGAATGGGAAATTGGACACTAAGGGAATTAGATTGCCAAATGGGATGATTGACAATGATACTCGTTGTCGTCTGACTTCAGAGAATGATTTGACTGTAGCCTCAGGTGGAAAGAATGAGAAGGATTGTCCATCCCGTAAGTAACTTGTCTGGCGTTTTCTTTTTTAAGGGTGCTTATGTTTATAATTAGTTTAATTTGGACGTTGGAAGTTGAGTAAGTAATAGCCATTCGATGTGTTTGTTTTAGGAAATATATTAATTTAGTCTCCTGGTATCAGTTATAAGAACACCTTTAAGAATATCTTGGTAGATTATCTCCAGGCATTTGAATCTGGATCTATTTCTACAAACATTACTGAAGTTGAAGGAGGTTTCTCCTAAAGTAGAATAACGTTACTGTTTTACCTTTTATTTTTCACCAAAAGGAAGTTAGTTATATTTGGTGGTTGTAACTTTGGAGAGGGATCACTGAATTCCGTACAGTAATATGTCTTACCTTCAAAATCAAGATAATTTATTGCAACGCATGTTCTCATGCCGCCTTCTGCAAAACATAAATGTGCTCTGCTGGATTAATTATCCTTGTGAATTTGAATTTTGTGTTTGGCAAGTTGTCTTTCGAGATAATATACAAACAGTTCACCCTTCTACTTTCTTAGTTGTCTGTTCTTCCCATTTGTTATTGAACCAGTAGGTAGTCCGCCTCATCTATGTTGGTCATACACTATTTTTTGTCATACCTTGAGAGCTTCAAGAGCTGAACTTATATAAGTTATTCAAGTAATTGAATGTGATTGTCATGAACTTGATCTTTAACATGCCGCTGCTTTAGAAAAGAAAGCAATCATCAGAATTTAATAGGCATTTTGCTTGGACTATGTATTGCCAATTATAGTGCTGATATCCTTTTACACTATATTTCTTCTTCCACTATTTAGATTTGATTGTCTAGGTTAGGGAAATTAATATGTTTGATGGATGGAAGGAGGCAAAAGGGTATAAATGCTCTTCACTGTTATGGTAAATTGTGTTTTTGCTCAGGAGAGTTGCCAAGTCTTTTAGGATAATGTTGTGGAGTGGCAGTTATCAATATGGAAACGGTGTTTTCTTCATATTATCTTACTAGACGATGGGAGGCGTGTTAATTTCATGAACCAACTTGATTTGATACTTTCAATTTGTACTTTTCTTTTTTTTCAAAAAATCTTTTCCTGTGCCAGATACCTAATCCTTCTTTCTTTCTTTTTTTTTGGTTACTAAAATATGTTTTCTTGCCAAAAAGAGAGAAAGAGAGAGCTAAAAATTAAAAGGGAAATCAGGCAACTGTGTAGCTGATGAGTAGATAGATTTGCTTCATCACTTTGTGCAATTAGTCTAGACAGTATAGTTAGCTTGTTTCTTCCTTTTGTTGACAGACTCTCCATTTGATGTGCTAATCTTTTGTTTCTTGCTCATTTTAGTGACAATGGATCACTTATTAATAATGTTCTTATTGTGCCATCAAATAAATAGGAGAGGTTATCAATTGCTGAGGTAAATCAATAGTAAATAACATAGGGAACAAGGTTCATCCTGGATTTGACGATTGAATCCTAATGATGAGAAAATATCTTTATGCCCTTTTCCTTTTCTTGTTTCTTTTCTTGCATGAGGCTCAATGGTACTCTTCCTACCAGTGAAAAGGTTTTGTTCCTTTGAAAAGAACGGTGTACTTATTTTCTTATGTATTTGTGTCAGAACATGGGTCTGGTAACTCCGTGTATAAAGACCACATGTATGCCATTTTATGTGCTTTATGTATGGAGATCATTCTTTCATGTGCAGTTGCTCTGACAGATTGTTTGAAGGAATTTCTTTTGTCCAGGAATGGATGCAAGTCATATTAAGGGAGGTGCTCTCCTTTGCTTAAATCATAAGGATGCCTCTAGATGGTAAATTGCTGATTAATAGAAATGTCTTTGATTGGGGACAGTCTCTTGTGTTCTCTCTAATCAATGGAGGTTGCTAAAACTTTTCTTCTTTCTTTGGATTTGTTCCAAATAATTCTGAGGCTTTGTACAATTTGATCCTGTTTCTAAAAACAATAATCATATTCTGTGATTTTCATGGCATTGAAACGCTCATGAACAGTTTAAGTGACCACTGGCTTGTGGAGCTAATTATGCATATTCACTTGTAGTAAAGCAGAGATCTCTCAAATGCAGACAAGACTCTGTTGAAGGAGGTGCTTGTTTTGTAGCATTTCAGAGAAAGGAAGAGGAAAGCTTGAAATCTACAACGATCAAGACTATTTCCATCCAGGCCCTATCCTCCAAAAAGTTCGTAATACTGGACTCAAATGGGGACTTGCATATCTTGACTGTTTCTATTCCCATAGGTGGATCAGACATTGCCTCTAACATGATGCAATTGCATCATATTATGAGTGTTCAGAAGATGGCTGTCATCCCTGATGTTCCTTCAAGTATGTATCTCATAGTTCCTTATTCAACTTTTATATTGCTTACATTTCAAACAATAGTTAGACCACATTGATAATGTGGTAACAACCAGTTTTTTGTTATTGTTAGTTTCATGTTCATGAGGAATGGATGACAACATTTGGCCTTTACTAAAGAAAATCGAGATGTTGTCTTGTTTATTCAAGTGGTTAATACCTTTTGGCCTCTAATTTTGGTGGAAATAGTAAAACGACTGAAGATGCTAATATGAATTTGTAGGTAAAACCTTTTGGATATCAGATGGATTTTATTCTGTGCATGTTATGAATGCACCTGACACAGATGCTGCTGTTAACAATACTGATGGAGATGGGAATCAGGAGAATTTAACAGATATCTCAGGTTTTGTTATAATCTAAATTCTAATTTGGCTGTTTTCTAATTATGACTTCATTCCCTTCGACATATATACCACTTTGACAATTCCTACATGCTTTTTGTTGTTAACATAAAGTTTGTTCCAGTTTTTCGCTTTATCTTGTCATATGCAAATCCTCCCAATAACATGTATTGGGTATTTTTAATATATCATGATCCCGTATTGTAGTATCTCTTCTAACTTCTGTATTTCTACTTCACTTTCTCCACTTCTGTAGATGTCTTTGCTTTCAGTTGCTGAAGGTATCTCAACATTTGTATTTTGTCTTTTAGTTATTGGAGCAATTTTTACTGGTGAAAAGATACAAGATCTTGTACCTTTGGCTGCAAATAGTATTTTAATTCTTGGAAAAGGTAATCTTTGCCTCTCTTTTTCATAAATTACTGTCATACTATTAAAATTTAAATGTAGGAACTAACATAATGGCCTACCAAAATAGATGCTAGCTTTGAAGAGATTTGCTTTCAAACCATGCCCATCAAAACTATAGAAAACATTAAAAGAATGGTCGTCTCTTAATAATGTTTGTTATTTCTAGCTTTTCATCAATGAGCATATTTTGACTAGAGTAAATTTTGCGGCGATTTATGTCATTACAACAATATTTGCAACATTATTAGTTTTATAGAATTGCTGATCAAATTTGCATTTATTTGTTGTTTCGGGATTAACTGTGCATTTTGGGTATCCAAGTTTCTGTATAGATGAATATGAATGGCTGGAGATTTTGATTGTTTTGACCTAAGTAGCTAATAAGTTGTTTCTCTACTGCTCTGATTATTTGGATTCTAACATCCTTGGCAATTCTTTATCTCCTAATCAGGAACTCTCTATTCATATGCAATTTCGTGAAGTTATTCAACTGTTATCTCCTATTACTGGTGAGAATTGCTGTTCTGCATCTGTCATCTTTTGGAACCTTGCTACATACTTCTGTGGCATGATACAAGTTGTAATTCTGGTAGGATATCAATGTTCCAGGACATGTTATTTATCAACATCCCAGTGCTGTTGGATTCCAAATCCAAGTTCTTAAAAGGTGATTACTATTGAACAATTCAATAAAATACATTCCTGCATATTACCTGATTATTCAATTTTTTCATTGCTGTTGAGTTATCTAACTCAATACTTCAATTACAGTTGGGCCACCATGCTTTTTGATTTCTCCATGGTTTCATCTGTCCTTGTGTTGTGAAATGAAGAAATGCAGTTATTTCTAATGCAAGACATGGAGTGCACTGAGCTTGAAGGTATGTCATGGGAAATTCTCTTATTGGTGGTTATGGAATTCGAGCTATGAGCAAAGGTTGATTGTACACACATTATTGGAAAAAGAAAAAATATATATAGTTTGATATGCAAAACTGGGATTGTTTTTTGGTAAGAGCTTTGAAACTTTTTGCTCAACGCAATGATAACTTAAACAAGACCATGATTATACTAGCTATTATTTGGCCACCTCATTCCATGTTTTTATGCTCCCTCGATTTTCTTTTTGCCTCCCACTTGCATTTGCTAATGATTCTTCATCGGAAAATAAATTTATGTGTTTTTGGCCTGTCCAAAACCCATAAACATCTTGAAGTGTTATTTTTAGAAATCTGTTGTTTGGTCAATTCGCTGCCATGACAGTGGAGTTGAATTACATAATATCACCTTAAAAATGCTTCTACTTAAATTGAATTGTATTTCTTGTACCATTTATGTATCAAGATGGATATTAGTAATTCTCTCCCTACCTTTCCTGAACATTTCATGTTCTTTAAAAGGTGAAATCGGAACAAATCGGATACTTGTGTGGAGTTCTAATCTTGAAAGTCGAGTTTTATGGCTCTGCTGCTCGGGCAGCTTCTGTATTTGCAAACGGTCTTCGCTGCAGAAGCAATGATTATACTTGCCTTTGCAAAGTTTGCGCTAAAAGTTGCAATATTGCCAGAGGGGTCGAACCAGTAATCAGAGAACAATTAAGATGATGTGGACAGCTGGAGTTGCTATTCTGTCCATGGACTCGATTTTTTTTTCTGTATTTTGAGATTTTATATGGGTAGTGTAGAAAGACAGCTTACGTTATGTTTTTATCTCTTCCTTTTGTTTTTTAATGTAGTTTCTGTCTGTTACTTGTAGTAATTCCTGGGATTAACCCCACAGTACTACGTAATTACAATCTTGTTTGTTCAAGGACGGTTCAGTACCTGTTTAGATCATTGGATGATTGGTGGAAATATTGTAGCATGTTTTAATTCTTGTGGTGTCTTGATCTCTTTCTTCTCTTCACCAATTGGACCCATTCCTCTTGAAACTTTATTTTGTTTCCCTGCTTGTCCTTGAGCTTTGTAACTCGCCAATCAAAAGGGAAAAGAAAATGAAGAGTGCCAAAATGGAGGTGATCTGCCATAAATAAAATTTGATTACCGGTAAAGAAACTTTGAGATTGTAAGTGGTAGTACTATGTTTACATCATTTGAAATTCCCATACCAGTATGGGATGGGTAAAGATAGTTGGTGTCTGTTAAGGGTGTTGTGCAGCCACTAAACAATCCACATACATAGCTTCTGCATGATTGACTCTGTTTTACCATAATTTGCTAGGGAAGTTTATATTGTGATTTCTGCATGTACGTCTTCATAACGGGTTATCCAATTCAAAGAAGGGAAAACATAGGAGACCTTACTGTTTTAGTTTAAATCAGCAGGTATTGCACAGAGCACATCTGTGGCCAATTCCTCTGTATTATTGCAATTAACAGTTAAAGGAGACATTATGTGGTGAGGATGTGAAAGACATTTCTTTGATGGCTATCCGGCTACTTTGGAAGTGTCCTGGACTCTGTTGCATTTCTATGCTGAAACCTGGCGCTCTATTGCTTGAGATTAGGAGTTGCAGAATATAAGTTTCAGTTACTTTGACGAATTAGGAAGGAGATTTGGAGTTTGGTCACTTTTGTGTTGATCTTGCGCAGGGTTCCAAGCGGCACATTACGTCAATTAGTTAGTTATAAGCATATTAATAAGTACGAGTGATTTTATTATTTTATTATTAATAATATTTATAAGCATATTACTAAATACGAGTGATTTAAACTTGATTTTTCGTTTGCCTTGAGGTTAATTTTAACTTCTTTCACCAGTAAATAATCGACTGGTGACCCATACTTGGCAGCCCCGAGACAAAAGAAAGCTCAGAAAAAGACCCTAGGGATAAAATAAATAGGAAACTTTAGAGATTAAATGAAGCAGAAGGGCCTAAATTCTATTGGCAACAACACAAGAACTCGTCCCTGTCAACGAAACCTACCTTGCATGCACACGAGACAAAAACCTGATGTAGTGGCCATGAATATGATGAGCCCTCGGGTTGGAGGGAGGGACCCATCTGCTCCCCCCCAATACCGTTCACTCATTTTCACGAAGATGATGACAGGCACGTGACAATGCAACTACACATTCGCATTCACATGCAGGTCTCTCCTTATGGACCCTCCCTATCCTAGCAAGCAGTACGTCCACGTCCATCCTCCTGCTTCTCTGTGTCCTAAGAAAACAACCCAACACTCGTGTCTACTTATCCTAAAACATCGTCATTCCTCAACCACTTCATCTCTAGTTAATGAATCAAACCGGTCGTAGAGCTCTGCAACTCTTACGCTTTCCAATCAAATAACAAAGGTTGGTAGAAGCTTCAGAAGAAATGTGCCCCGTCTCATCATTTATTAAATTACACAGCAGGCATACAGAGCTTCAACACAAGCTATCTTATCATGTTTGTACATTGTGGCTCTTTGGAACCTGTAATATTGATACCCTACGTTCACTGGGGTGGATAAAGTATAGAAATCTCTTACAACTTGGAAAACTTATTTTGCTTACACAAGTCCGTACTGTTGAAAACTGCCCAAATATTTGTAGATTGGTTTAGGATGACATTATCATATCTATAGATTGGATTATGATAACTTTATCTTTTAGATTATTTTCCTGTGTTTATTTTTAGGATGACTTTATCTTTTTTTTTTTAAGATTAGGAAGTTCTTACCCATGCCTAAGAATGAGGGATGTATTTAAGTTTTTCATAAACTCTAGCTCTATTTAAACGAGCTCTACAATGGAAGTTTATGATCATCCTCCATATAACTTCTTGTCTCCAAATTTCTGCTTTAACAACAACAAATTGCTATCAGAGCTTTCTTTTTGAGGGACCTGTGAGTTGAATGAAACCATAATAAAGGTTGACACTATTGGAAAGTTGACTAGGATTGCCTAAATTAGTGGGATCCAAAATCAATCTTCAAATTTTTTAGTGATTTCCATATTTAAATTTATTGACTTCCAAATTTCTAGGCTAATTTTTCTAGATTTTTTGTTAATGTAATCCCTTGATATTTCCTACTCCGATTGTACATATTTGTAGAGAATGACTACTGAAGAGGTGAAAAAGATTATTCACATAATCCTTTATTTCATGGTATTAGAGCAAAGTTTCCAGCCACCTAAAATCTGTCAGTTACCAAAAATTTTCCTACCCACCTGAAATTTTTTTTTCCTCTACTATCATAACTATGTTTTAAGGTAACCTACCACCATCAATTGAAGAATATTCCAGTGTTATTTCAAGAAATACCAATGATGTAACCTTCCCTCTTCCACCAAATGTGAATCACTCACTACAAATAACCCATTACGAATTGAATGGGCCAAATTTTCGTGAATGGTTCCAATCTGTGTTGTTAGTTGTTCGAGGGAAAGGGAAAGAAGATTATCTTACCGGTGAACTCTCTTCTCCAGCCAAGAATGATGCTAGTTTTAAGATATGAGAAGCTGAAAACTTTATTATCATGGCCTAGTTGATAAATTCAATGGAGCCTCAAATAGGACACGCTTACCTATACTACAAGACAGCAAATGAAATCTGGAGAGCAGCATAGGAGATGTATTCAGATTTTAGAAATACTTTTCAATGTTTTGAAATTCGATCAACTCTTCAAAACACGAAGCAAAGAACAAAATCTGTTACAGAATACTACAATAGATTACTTTGGCAAAAGATGGATTTATTTTACACAATTCCATGGAAGTGTGCAGATGATGGAGTACTCTATAATCAAGTAGTTGAAAAGGACCAAGTCTTTGATTTCCTTCATGGTTTAAACAAAGATTTAGATAAAGTACGTGGGAGAATTCTAAGAACAAAACCCTTGCCATCACTCTAAGAAGCCTTCTCAGAAGTAAGGCGGGAAGTAGGAAAAAGGTGATGCTAAGCACAAACCTACTCTCAGCCATCGAAGAACATGCACAAGGTTCTGCCCTTGCCACAAATCGTTCAAGCTCTTTTAATACCCAAGATCAGAAGCCAATGAGAGCAAACCACGGTGTGAATGTTGTAACAAAACTTTTCACACAAAAGAGACTTATTGGGATCTCCATAGAAAACCACCAGTTGGAAACCACGGAGTAACAGAAGAAGCAAACCTGTTGCCCACGTAGTTGAATATGTTGCAAAGACCAAGAAAATTGCACTGCTACATTTACACCAGAACAAATGGAGATCTTAAGGACCCTTCTCAATCAACAGAAAAACCTAGATCCCTCATCCACAACACCCAAGGTAGCCATGATTCAACGAGGTATTGTCTCTTTTTTTATCACAGAAGGATGTCTTATAAATGGATGGATTATTGACACTGGTGTATCAGATCATATGATGGATTTACTCACTATTTTTTCTGGTTATAAAAAATGTACTGAAAATTTGCAAGTCTTTGTGGCAGATGGAAGTACTTCCTTAGTAGCTGGAATTCGAGATGTTGTCTGTAGTGGTTTTGTCTTAAAAAACGTGCTTTATGTTCCTAGTTTAAGATATAATCTTCTTTCTGTTAACAAGTTAACTAAAGATCTAAATTGTGCAGTAACCTTTACGTGTGAACGTTGTATTTTTTAGGATCTGTCTTCAGGGAAGATGATTGGCAATCCTAAAGAACAAAATGGTCTCTATTACCTAACTGGTTCTCCTACACCAAAAACACCTACATCTCTTTCTATTTCTAGTTTATCTAACTCTGATGTGATTTTATGGCCTATTGTTTCATATATGAAACAATTGTTTCTCAAGTTGTTCATCAATAAAGATCTTTTCTCTTTTTTTATGAATCATGCATTCTTGCAAAACAACCTAGAAAAAATTAACTTGTTCATGATTCCAAAATGTCAAAACCTTTTCACCTTTTTCATAGTGAAATTTTGGGGGCATCACGTGTTAATGATTCAACCGAAAAAAAGATGGTTCATTACTTTCACAAATAACCACACAAGGGATTGCTGGGTCTACCTTCTAAAAGAAAAATCTGATGTTGGGTCTGTTTTTCAACAATTCCACAAGATGGTAAAAAGTGTTTTCCAGTTTGATGTCTATATTTTTCACACAAATAATGGAGGAGAGTATTTCTCACATATTTTGGGAAATTATTTAGTTGATAATGGAATTTTTCATCAAAGTTTGTGTACCTATCCACCTCAACAAAATGGGATAGCTGAGAGAAAAAACCGTCACCTGTTGGAAGTTGCCCGATCAATTATGTTTGAAAATTAGTTCCACACCATTATTGGGGTGATTCTGTATTAACCACTTCCTATCTGATTAACAGGCTTCCTTCTAAAACTTTAAATTTTCGAACTCCTATAATTTGTCTCAGAAATACTTTCCTAATGTAAGATTGTTTAATTTTCTTACTCCTAAAGCATTCGGTTGTTTTGTTTTTGTTCATAATACTCTCTTTACACGAGGAAAACTTGATCCAAAAGCTGTTAAGTGTGTTTTCCTAGGATATTCTCCTTCTCAAAAGGGTTACAAATGCTATAATCCATACTTAAAAAAATTCTATGTATCATATGATATGACCTTTCTTGAAAGACCTTTCTATTTACATGCTTCTCTTCAAGGGAAGAATCTAACTAAAGAAAATCATTAGGACCCTTCTATATCTAGACCTATTTCATTGCCAATACCATCAATTTTGTCTCCATTTTACAACACACATCTATAGGTGACTCAAGTCAAGGGGGAGAACCACCTCAACAAACCCAAAAATAGAGGGAATTACTTATGTAATCAAGGAGACCACGAGTTACTCAGCAAGGCCAAGCATCTGAACTAGAAGAGGATCTCATATCACAAGTTTTACCTCAAAGTACTATTACAATTGATGACCTTGATGTTCCTATTGCTATCAGAAAAGGGGTAAGATCTTGTACTAAACATCTAGTTTCAAACCATTTGTCATATTGCACTTATCTAAATAAATACAAGGCATTTGTCTCTCGACTCGATAATGTGAAAATTCCTACCAACATATATAAGGCAGTGAGAGATTCAAGATGGAAAGCTGAAGTAATGGAAGAAATGAAGGCCTTGAAAGAAAATGACACACGGGAAATAGTTGACATACCCGAAGTGAAGAAATTGGTAGGGTACAAATGGGAGAAAGAGAGGTATAAGGCTCGTTTGGTTGCTTAAGGATATACACAAGCCTAAGGCCCTGATTATGAAGAAACCTTTACACCTGTTGCAAAATTGAATTCTATTTAGGTTCTATTATCTATGGCGGAAAATCTAGACTAGGAACTACACTAAATGGATGTATCTAATGCATTCTTAAATGGAACTCTCAGAGAAGAAGTTTACATGAAGCCTCCACCTAGTTTTAAAGAAAAACTAGTTCTGTGTGTAAACTGAAAAGTTCTCTCTATGGGTTAAAACAGTCTCTTAGAGCTTGATTTACGCAGTTTGGCACTGCTATGAAGCAATTTGGTTATACACAAGGGCAATTTAACCATACTTTATTCACAAAACAATCTATAGATGGGAAGAAATCCATCTTGATCGTATATGTTAACGATATGGTGACGCAGGTGAAATCTCAAAAAACTGTTGAAACTTAAATTCAAAATTAAAGATCTTAGGAAGCTTCAGTATTTCCTTGGAATGGAAATAGCTAGAAGTAAGTCAGGCATGTTCATTTCTTAAAGAAAATACACCTTAGATCTATTGAAGGAAATAGGAAAATTAGGTTGTCGACCTGTAAGCACACTACCAGAAAAGATTTGGAAGCATAAGGTTCCTAAAGATAACACTCCAACAAACAAACAAAAATATCAACATTTGGTGGGAAAATTGATCTACCTATCACTTACTAGGCCCGACATTGCCTATAGTGTTGGTGTGGTTTGTCAGACCCCGATTTCGGAGTCTAACTCCTGCTTTCTTGCATGCTCTGATACCACATCTGTTAGGCCCCGTTTCCAGAGTCTAACTCCTCATACATGATTATTCATGCTTTCTCTGATACCACATCTGTTACTTTCATGCATGCAGAATATCTTACT